>OX453262.1:7480078-7802578 GCA_949709985.1 Luffia ferchaultella
AGAAAACCGATAGCCGTCTTGTTTCCTTTTAGTATCGTTCTATAGAAAAATATTGAGATATGACTACACAAACCTTTCCCGAGAAAACCAATAACTCTAGTCACCATTCATGCCCGCCGCCCCATTCCATTTCAAGGCCTCGGGCGCGTACGTTTACTATAGCGTTAAGAAGGCAACCAAATGTTATAAAATAACACTTTAGATAAAATAATTTATTGCGAAAATGTAACCCATATTTTTTAATTACGCAATAAGGTTTATTGGTGATACCTAACATCTAGAAAAATTTTGGCCGGATACTAAAATCTCAACTTGTATATGTATATATTATAATGTTTAGGTATGTATACCAGTTGTCTAATACCCCATAATACAAGCATAATACTTACCTACTTAAGGACTAGATGGCTCTGTGTGGGATCTCCTAGGTATTATTATAATTATAACTATCGTCTAATATAATTTCTATTTTACAGTTAATATAAACCCAAGCACGAAAATGATACTCGCGAACGCTTTATACTTCAAGGGTGCGTGGCAAAGAGCATTCAATCCCTTGCTGACGAAACCGGGCTGTTTTTATTCGAAAAATAAATGCATTCAGGTCCCTACGATGGAGTTACAAACTGAATTGAATTATGCGTTTGTTGACAATTTGCGGGCACATTCTGTTGAATTGCCATATGAGGTGAGTGTTTATTTTAAATGTTTGAAGTTAAAATTAAAAAAAAAAATGGTTTTAGTCGTTTTACTTTAATAACTTTAAATATATGTTATAATATTTAAATGTATATTTGTAATACAGTTAAGTATCTATATGTAATTTTTAGGAGTATGCACTTAAATTTTTCTTCACTCTAGACGTTGTTCTGAATTTACAATTTTTTTTAAATTTTTTTAAATTTAGTTAAACCAATATTATTTATCATGACAATTTTAAAATATGTCATATACGTTTATTATAAATAAAAGATATTTTTATACACGAATTATTTCAGAAGTGCGGTTGGGCGAAAACATTTTAGGGCCTTTAGAAATTCTCGGGCAATTTACTCGTAAGGGCGTACGAAATTTAAAATCATGAGAAACGTTTTTGAGTCGATTGCAGGTTGATAAAGATGTTGAAGTTTATATCGAAAAATTATAATACATATTTCACCGATCACAATACCTACGTAAATGGTGCGTTTGCTTCATAAAATTAAAATTTCAGGATGAGAGAACAAATCTCAGTGTAAAAATTCCAATGCTACTTATACAGGACGATTGTTATATCACCTTCGAAATTTTAATATTTAATAAAAATAATAATTACTTTACATAGTATTTTTTAATTTGTAAATACAATACTTTTGTTTTTTTAATAATTAAAAATGTAATATTTTCTCTTATTTATTTAATATTCTTTGTGTTATTTACTAACGAATTAATGAAACCTACATTTAATTACAAAATTGAAAATCGGGTAAGTGTGAGTGCCTCTATTGCAATTCATCAGGAAGAGATCTTTATAAGGAATTTAGTTACTTTGTTAATAAAAAACTAAACTAAACAAAAGTTAAAATTGAAATTAATTGAACATCGTTATATTATAATAATAAATTTAAAATTTTTTAATAATATATACATACAATGACGTACGGTGCCGAAACGTGGACTCTCACGGCAGGACTGATCCATAAATTCAAAGTCGCTCAGCGTGCTATGGAGCGGGCTATGCTCGGTGTTTCTTTGATGGATAAAATCAGAAACACTGAAATCCGTCAAAGAACTAAAGTTATCGACATAGCCGAAGCGATCAGCAAGCTGAAGTGGCAATGGGCCGGTCATATTTGCCGTAGAACGGATAACCGATGGGGTAGACGAGTTCTCGAATGGAGGCCACGTACCGGAAAGCGAAGCGTTGGACGCCCCGCGGCCAGGTGGACAGATGACCTGAAGCACCATACCGGGGGTAGTTGGATGCGAAAGGCGGAGGACCGTGTGTGGTGGCGAGCCTTGGGAGAGGCCTATATCCTGCAGTGGAGAGACACGGGCTGATGATGATGATGATGATGATGATGATATACATACTATATAGATCATAGAGATTAATAATATAGATACTTTTACGCCTAGACACGGAACAAATACACATGTTCATGCACACAAATATTTGTCATTTTTAAAATATTATTTATGATCCTTGGTGAAAATAATGAAATACATTCGTGTTTTTTTTTATAACTCAGCACTAAAATATTGAGATATGGCACCACAAACTAATCTTGTTTTCGTGGGAGTGCATGGACGACTGACGATTGCATATTTTATCGACGGCGGCCGGCGGTCACGCCTTTGTCGTGTATCGTGTTTCTTCGTATGGTATATTTACGTGTGGACTAGTTAATTCAAAATAATTAATTGTCGAAAATTATCTAAATTATTTTTTAATTGGAGTCTTTGAATAATACGTAATTTCTAAAAAAAATGTGGAAAGTGATGAATTATTCTGATATATTGTAAAATATTTTTTAATTGTAAAATTAAACCAATATTATATACCAATTGCTAAACGAAATGTTCAATTAACAAAAATACCTAACGTATGTCAATTTCACCATTGTATTTCAAAACAGGTTATTTCGAGCCGGACAATTTAGCTTAGTTGGGGAAGTACGTTGTGTTTACCAAGGTTTTCCTTGTTTCTTTAAAATTAAACGCAAACTTGATTTTAATTGCTGGAGTGTCTATAACAGTAAACAATAGGAATGAAACATTTAAACTGTTCAGTAGTTTTGTGAAATAGGTGTTTGATACCTAATTAAGGTAATACGTTACCGGAGACACTGGGTTCGAAGATTAAAAAAAAAATTTTAGAACTTATCAGTCCTAAAATTTATAATATTTTTTTTATAATAATTTACTGTATATGGTTGACATGGTTGTTCCAATAGCAATTAATATGCGAAATTTCAGCTTTCAACGCATCGATGTTTCAACGTGAAACTATTTCGAGATAAGAAGTTGTGATATTTCGTACCTATAGGTCGTTTCATACAAATCGTCTATTCACAGCCGACTGCAGAATCAATTCCATTCCATCAGCCCTTTTTTATACCCCATTGCAGGGGCTTAGGCCTCCCCTCAAGATGAGAGGGCTTGGAGCTTAAATCTACCACGCTGCTCCAATGCGGGTTGGCGGATCGTAACGACCGCCATCTATTGGCAGCGGCCGGGGCAGACTGCTTAACATGCTCTCCGAGGCTAACTTCAGTGATAGTTAATGTACTTAAGTGAGAAAAAACTCATTGGTACACACCCGGATTCGAACCACGGCCTCATAGCCTTATAAATTTGAAACAGGTTCGCTGCGCTCGGGCTATCACGACACGACTATAGAATCATCGTGTGAAATTGAAAAGATGTATTGCGTCTCGGACATGCATCGACTAGGATTCTGTAGCATTTTTGGAATACTAAACTTATGCTTTGAATCAACGTTTATTTCAAGGAACGCAGAATTCGTAGATAACTAAAAATTGAGGATATCTAAAAGACCCGTAAACATAGTTAAAAATATCTTTCGTTAAAAGCATTTATTAAGTAAGTCACTACCTATAATTTATTCAGATTTTAGTTAGAGGATTATATAAATTAGAGAAGGAAGGGAACACGGGTTAATAATTTTAGTAAATAATTCTCCTCATATTTTTAAAGGATTGGGTCACGATACCTTAAACGATGGATTGCGTGAAAAAAATAATTTAATTTTTCAGTTCCATATATCTACGGGCAGACGTCTAGGAAAAATTAAATTTAGATATTTCCTTCGTAGAATTATATCCCGGTTTACATAAGGTATAATACTTGTAAAATGACAAAATCAACAGGAACGTAACACAGATATGAGTCCTGGACATCAGACAGACGAAAGAACATACGGACACGTTTTGCCCTTTAGCTAGTGAACCCTAAAACCAATGCTAATCTACTTCCAGTTAGATTTTGTAAATATCATAGTTGTATCACATCATCAGCAGAGGTCTATCAACTAATATCAATATGCGTCAATTCAACAAAGCTCACTGTATGACGAATTTTCATGACCTGAGATCATTAATACAAATTACTGAGATTGACGACCGCTTAGCCAAGTGGGTAGCGACCCTACCTACGAAGCTGGAGGTCCCGGGTTCGAATCCCAGGTCGGGTCAGTATTTATATGATGAATATCGATACTGGTACCGGGTCTTGGTTGTTATGTGTATGTGGTGTCTTCGCTTGGTACCCAAAACACAAGCTAATGCTTACTTTGTGGCCTAGACGTTGTTTGTGATGTATACGTTATTATTATTAATTATAGACATCGAAGTGCCCGCATTATATTATTTTACCTGTTTACATACTAAACAGAAAATATCTGAGTGAGCAGTAGGTAGTCACGATTCCGATTTACAGTTATCCTAGCTGACATTTAGTATATGGTCTATAAAAAGCAATTCAAGTTAAAGCGTCCGTCAACTATTTTTAGGGTTTCGAACCTCAAAAGGAAAAAAACAGAACCCTTATAGGATCACTTTGTGGTCCGTCTGTATGTCTGTTTGTCTGTCAAGACCCTTTTTCTCAGAAACGCGTGTAGGTATCAAGCGGAAATTCGTGTCAAATATTCAGGTTTAATGTCCCTTGGAGCTGTGAAAAAAATCAGACTTCTAATCCAACGCAATCAAAGGATACAGCCGTTTGTGCTGCAAATTTTCTATACTCGCAAGGAAATCAAAACCTACAGGGTACTTCCCGTAAACTCAGAATCTTGAAATTTGGTACGAAGCAACGTCTTATAGCACAGATAAAGGAAAAATTGGGAAAAGCATAAATTTTTAGTTACATGATATAATGAAAATATTTTTAATAATTTTAAACTTACTACCCTTTTCCTCATGAACGCGTAGAGGTATGAAATGGAAATTCATATCAAATACTCAAGTCTATAATACCTTTAAGTTGTAATAAAATCAAACTTACTTTTACATATATACTTACAGGTTTGTACGGCACCCTCGGTGCGCGAATCCGACTCGCACTTGGCCGGTTTTTTAGGAAGTTATGCGTCTTCATTATGTCTATATAATTCCATTATACTACTCACAACCATTTCCTAGTAGTCATAGGTAAATTCTATATTTATAGATTTTCTTGTGATTGATGTTTGTTTTTATTTGAGGAATCATGATGTAGTCGCTGGTTTCTCCCACCAGGACCTCTAGTAAGGTTACCAAGGTGCAAAAAAAATTGAGTTGTATTTTTGAATCAAATTAATATATTGTAAACGTAGATGTTTTATTTTTATTTACTATATGAAGCCCGTGTACGTCCCCATAATCGTTCCATTTTTGTTACTCTATTCTACTGCTAAATCTCCAGTTTCTTCTCACAGTCACAACCCTTATTTTAATTCTCAATTTCTATAGTGGGCATTGTTAGTTATATAAATCAAAAGTGCCACACAATAATTTGTAGTTTAATTATAAATTTAATTGCCCAGAAAACAAAAAAGCTATAAATTTTTTTCGAGGTCACATTAGAGCTTAGATGTATGTTGCCCAATTATAATATATAAAACCAATTTGTTAGGACATATTTGACCGCTTTAAATAAACTATAGTGAGGTACAGGCGCAGTGATTTCGGAGATGAGCGAGGGTAGTCGATTTTCATAGTCGAGATTCATATTGTTTTCTTAAATATCTTTCAGACTATACTTTTTAAATTACAAAATTAATATATTTATATTTGGATCAGTAGTTTCAGTTATCCGGGGGGGGGGGGGGTGATCGATTTTTGTATGTGTATTACTAATATTTTTTAACTATAAATTATTTATAAATTAAATTATAAATATTTCTATTTCTCGTACAAATATGTCCTTCATGGCTCACGTCAAGGCACTTGAGAAAGGTTTTTTACAATTTTCTCATTTGCTCTAGAAAATGTGAACAGTTTTTTTTTATTCCGGTGATTATGGAAAGAAAGTGCAATTTTTATTACTATTATTTATTAAAATGCCGCAAAATTTTATACAGCTCGCAAAAAACTGTTGTTTTTTATTTATTAAACTATAATAAATCATTTTCCAGGGTGGCAGATACTCTATGGTGATTCTAGTGCCACAGGACAGAAATGGTAGCACATCTCTTATAAGAGATTTGCCATACATGAGTTTGACACAGATTGTCGATTTATTGGAGCCTGTAGATGTGCAACTATATTTGCCTAAATTTTCTGTCGATTATAGTAACGATTTGGTGCCCGTGTTGAGAAACGTAAGTTTTCATAAAAAAAATTTCGTTTTTTTTAATCTATGTAATATTAAGGTAGGTATAATGTTGATTAGCATATGGAACCTTAGTAAATTATAGAATATTACGATGACCGCTTAGCCTAGTGGGTAGCGACCCTGTCTACGAAGATGGAGGTCCCGGGTTCGAATCCCAGGTCGGGATAGTATTTATACGATGAATATTGATATTGGTATCGGGTCTTGGTTGTTACATGTATGCGGTTTTTTCGCTTGGTACTTAGAACACAAGCTAATGCTTAATTTGGGGCCTAGACGTTCTTGTTATGTATTCGTTAAAAAAATTATAATAATTAAATTGTGGTTGAACTACAATCATACTGAGGACTACGTTTAAGTGAGTATATAAAACCTATTAAGCCGTTGATGTAAGTTTAAGTGTGATAAACTCGTTCTAGCTACTGGTCACTTTGAATCAAAATAAAACTTGAATGGTGAAGTTATTAATTTGAATTTTTTTAAACAAAGCCAGTGTGTTTTTAATTTAAAATAAAAACAATTGATAATTCCCTTCTAGTTTTAATTATTGCATCTGTACTCAAATATGGACACATCGAAAAATCGAGTAACTTTTGAATACAAAACAGTCACGGCATAAACGGAGTGGATACAGCTCGTAACAGTAATGCTGTTTTGGAGGAAACATGAATAATCGCTTTGGTAGTCGAAATTTTCACTTGAAAATGAACCAAGAGGTAGACGTAGCCACTATTCTTCTTTTGTTATGGCTTGCAACTTCTTCGTCATTAATTTTTAATTCAATCCTTGGTGGCAGCTACTCTGTTTCAGCTTACTGCAGAATCTGCGGCATGATTTGCGTTTAGCATACCCATGATATTGAGCAATTTCTGCTAAATTGACAAAATGAAAACACTAAGAAGGTACCACATGAATTGAATGACCTGTTCAAAGGTGCACGCGTCAAAACTTCTATCTCTGTTAACGTTGATTAATCGAAATAAGGGAATTCCAGCCAAATTATAATGCTAGACAAAAACGAATTATTTATAACTGCAAGCAAAAAACTTAATCGCTGAACTCAGGCCAAACATCAAAACATTGCCCTTAAAGGAACCGTCACCCATCGTAGTTTCCGGATTTAGCCTCTACCGACTACCATTTTACCGTAACCGACTATTTTATCCGTGGACTAGTTTTAGTGAAGCAGCGGGAATCGCTTTTACGAAATTCGAGACGTCTTATATGGTTTGTTATGCTTCGGAAAGTCGTGTCTGTAGTCGGGTTTTTCCTTTCGCCAAATGAACCCAGAAGTTGGTTTAATTATAAAATTAAAATTCAATTAACTTCTGGGTTTATTTGGCTGGTGATACCACAGACAAAACTGCAGACAAAACAAAACAGAGGCCTAAGCCCCTGCAAACACTGCAGGGGCTTAGGCCTCCCCCAGTCCACCACGCTGCTCCACTGCGGGATGGGAACTGTAACGACCGCCATCTATTGACAGCGTCCGGGACCGACTGCTTAACGTGCCCTCCGAAGCACGGAACATTGCCACATATACCACGCCAATATCCATAAACATAAGTTTTTTGAAATTTGTCAATTTTCAGGGCCCACCTACCTACATGCCGCAATTATCAAACGATTTCCAAAATGTTTTCACCATTCGTCAGACAATTTAGTTTCTCAAATGATTTTTTGGTCAATGTTTGATATCTCAAACATTTTCGAAAATATTCATATTTTTGTAAAAACGACACCCAAAAATCCCCATTTCCTCAGACATTTCTTTTTAATTTTCAAACAAAACCAACCGATTTTCAAAATTCCAATGGATATAGATGTCCAGATAAAAATATTGTCCGTGGGCCGTGGTACTATAGTAATATCACCTGTAGTACCAAGGGCAAGTACTGTGCTTTCCAAGTGCTTTCCAAAGCTCCACTGCAAATACATTCATGATCTCCCTATTATACGCCAGTATTGAGCAGTACATAATTATTTTCATTCAATAAATTTTTTTTTAAATTCTTTAATTGTAATTTATTTTTTCTTTCATCAAACGCCAGTTTCATATTTCAACCCCGATAATATTTATTTACCTCACTCTGTTCGCCCAGAATCAATGAAACAATAACAAATTAAGTTCTAATCAAATTCCTCATACATTTTACATTCGTTATAATATGTGAATGTTTTCTTAATTTCCAGATTGGTATAAGAGATTTGTTCTCGGCTGCTGCAAATCTTTCGTTAATATTCCAAAACAAAGATTCGCCACAAGTCAACAAAGTGTTCCACAAAACTCGTATGGAGGTCAATGAACAGGGGACTGTGGCGGCCGCCGCGACCGGCGCGATGGTCATACCGTTGATGGGTACTGCACCGCTACTATGAGTTCGAAGTTGGCCTAACCTGTCGACTCTCGCTAGCGACTCGTTAAGATTTGTGTGGACAGCGCCTCTAGCGGCTACCCAGAACGACTGAAATTCACATATTAATCTTTTACGAATTTCTAGCGCGTGTCGACACAATAAGCCACTTTTAGTATTAAATGTAATATTGACTTTAAGAATATATATATTAAGTTATTGCTCAAACTTCTATCGAACAAATTCCCAAACGATATACTATAGATAGATATTATATAAAATAGTGAGACAAATTTTTTTATGAAAATTAATAAAATATATAAACACAAAATAATAGTAATATGTAATCGTTGGCAATCACAAAAAGATACTCTGCAAAAGTTTTTAAGTCTATCCAAAGGGAACCGGTGACATTCGCGACTATACATATGTGTCAACATATTTTTTTACATTTCAAGCGTATTCTTAATTAATTACTTAAAATAGGCCTTCAGTGTAATTACAAAACTGTGTGAACAGCCCCACTGCAGAGGCTTAGGCCTCCCCTAGGGGTGACGGTGCATGGAGTTTAATCCACCCCGCTGCTCCAGTGCGGATTGGTGGATTTTAACCACTGCCATCTGATGATGGCAACCAGGACAGACGGTTTAACTGGCTCTCTGATGCACGGAGTAAGTGATATGTATGTATACTTATCCCAAGCCCCTTCAAGCTAGGAAGAGGCCTAATCGCCTGCAGTAGAGCATTATGGGCTGGTGGAATGGAATGTACTTAAGTCAGAAAAAACTCATTAGTAGGTACATGTCTATTTTTGGGATTCGAACCACGAAATTCTAAACAACAAGAAGCAGGTTTGCTGTTACTCGGCTATCAAGACACAATATGTATTTTATATTTAAGTACATGCTTAATTAGTACTTGGGGCCTGCATTTCAGTTCTCATCAATCCCAGGAAAAGCGTCGAGGGAAACAAACAATTGAAAATTTGCATTCATCATCAGCCTATTTTTACCCCACTGCAGGGGCTTAGGCCTCCCCTAGGGTGAGGAGGGGGGCTTGGAGCTTAAATCCACCACGCTGCTCCACTTCGGGTTGGGGACTGTAACGACCGCCATCTATTGACAGCGTCCGGGACCGACTGCTTAACGTGCCCTCCGAAGCACGGTGTCAGTGATATTGTGTACTTAAGTCAGAAAAACTCATTGGTACACGCCCGGATTCGAACCATGGCCCTAAGGGGCCTTATACATTTGAGACAGGTTCGTTGCGCTTTGGGCTATCACGACTGTGTCACGAAAAAACACGAAAATTTGCATTGAATTTTGAAAATTAAGCTTCACTTAACGCTATCTAAGATTAGTGAGAACTGAAAATATTGGCCCTTATACGTTTCAGTATTGATATAAATACCAATTGTTTTCACCAGGTGGCGGGGTGTATGTCAAGGTGGACCGGCCGTTTGTATTCTTCATAAGGGACAACGTCATTGGAGCGGTATTGTTCGAAGGAAAAATCGAATCGCCCGAACTGTTGAACAGTGACACAAGTACTCAAGGTTAACTAATATGATATTATGAAATTACCAAAGCCAAAGGGCATGCCATACAAAGGTACTGCAGCTTAAACTATGAGCACCGATTCTGGTAACTAGAGGCCATATGAAAACGGAATCTAGTGTCGAACGAAACATATTCATTCATTTTTATGTATTCCGTATGTGAATTGCCATCAATAAATACCGAGTTGAGTTTATTAGCCCCGAGTTTTTTTTTTTTTTTTTTTTTTTTTTTTTTTTTTTTTTTTTTTTTTCTTCGATATTTTACATTCCAGCACTTCGCAACGAGCGACGCATCATTAGATTCACCCATTTTTCTCTACTCAAAAGAGATAATTTCAACACCATGTATTTATTTAAACAACATTTAACAATCTATCCTTTCAGATGTATTAACTCGGTGGCTAAACCCTTATATGGTTCAGTGCTATTGATAATATTCTGTGATCTGTCTTAGAAGACACATTCATTAACTTAATATATTTGTATAATGTTTTAAGCTTGTGTTGTGTATTCAATATTATAAATTATCACTTAACCTCTGTTATCTACAGGTGAAATCCAAGAGCGAATTTTACCTATTTGTAGATAAGTTAAAAACAAAGATGAAAATTGATTACGATTGACATATATAGGTACCTATATTCGATGAATAAGATCATTTGCTTGGCCTATTTGTCTTTTCGAGTGTAATATTTTTTATTTAGAGGCAATTTTTAATATTTTAAATATGTAAACAAAAGAGTACATAAGATTAAATAAGATAAATTTATTTATGCATAAAAATTTGCCTATTTTACATAAAAATTAATTAATATAAATAATTATTAAAATTATTATTTCATTAATTTATTATTAAAATTAATAATAAATAAATTATAAATAAAAATCCTAGCTCGCAGTAATAAACAACCAAATTTATTAAATCGAAAGTCAAGTTTTTAGTGTATAAATAAGAGCTTGGATACGGTTGTAACACAGAACACGGAAATCACGTATAAAATGGAATTCTCTAGTAAGTGGTAATAAATCATTTCATTAAATTCATTAATTTAAGTACGTGGTCCGACACTGTAAGCGGTTTTTTTGCAGTGTATACAGCTATCTGCACAATAAAACAATTCCTTTTTTTCTTTCAGAGTTGCTCAAGTCACCTATATTACCCTTGTCTGTGAATAAATCAAGAGGAAAACAACAAGGAAAATGAGTAGGGGAAAATACTTAGGTATATATCGGCCGTCGAGAGTTTGCGTTACTGACACATGAGATTTATCTTTTATTTGTTTATTATTTCATATCAAGTACAGTTCCAATCAACCTTTATGGCAAATGTGAACATAGGCACAAGTCGCATCGCAGTAACCAGTTTTAGGTGTAGTGGGGCGTAGTGGAGCGAGGGGCATATGACTGAACCTGCGCAAGCACGCTTAAAACGTTGTTTCCGATCCGCCATGAAGTTTGATTGGAACTATAACAAAGACTCATTTGTAAGTAAAACACCTACATTACAACCTAAATGTTAGTAACATAATATAACAGTCAAAATTAAAACAAACTACAAATCACAAATCAACATCAAATTGTAAAAAATAACTAAATCATACACAACATGTCAATACTATATATCTACCATATATGAAATGGGTATCGGAGAAAGAACAAAAGTCACAGCTATGACATCGTGTTTATTGTGAGTTGACATAATAATATAATTTTTAATTTAATTTTGTGTCATTCGTGCATGTAAACGATAATAATATTTAAAAGCGGGAATCGTCCGACGTTACAAATTGATATCAACCATCCGATTACTAGGCCGATTACGACCTGTCAGGAACGCAAATTCTCGAAGGCCCATGTATAGTTGTTTTATTTCGGTTGTGTATTCAGGAACTCATTGTTTTTAGTAAATTAAGTGTAGAAAATACATAATATGTAACGAATTTAGGGGTGAATTTAAAATATATTAAGTTTAAGAAAAAAATAAGATTTATATAGATAGGTATATTTCCAAAATATGATATTATTGATGCATTGTATTGGTTGATTATTTCGTGCTGGATTTGTTGCAGATAACTTGAACGTTTTTAAAAGTTTTGTCTATTTCTTGCCAATAGAGAAACGTTTCCATTAAGAGTGGAATCGTGCAGCTATCGGTTACAAAAAATTATGCAATGTTACATAATTAATTGTAATCTTATTTGTTTGGTAATTTACAATGAAAAACGCTTAATCGTTCTAGATTAAAGCTACATAATATAATATTTATAAGAAGTTTTGTTACGGTCGTTGATGAACCTCCTCCTTCTTTTCTCCTCCAGTTTATCAACTAACTTTCGTTACATTCTATTCATAGGTTGGAACGCGACTTCAAGGCATACTTCTTAAACAGCTTCTTTTAAACTCATTAAGTACATCATTTTTTTAAAGAACTAAGTAAAAACTAAGAAATAATAATAAAGTAAGAACTAAGTGGTATTGAGAAATTACCTCGGATTATTTAATATTTTTATTAAGAATAATTTTTATTATAATTTTTTTACAGTTTATTTATAATTTACACATTAATATTAATTTAGAATATTAATTTAATTATCATTTCCATATTATTTAGAAAATAATAATTAGATGTTGATCTAAGAAAAAAAAGATTTATACCTCGGTATATAGCAGAATGCCCTGTGGGCCTGTGCCGTGTGTTTAAACGTTCGAACAAAATGTATTTTTGAGGTCTGGGAACCTAAATTGGAAAAGCGCAATGAAATTTCCTAGAAGCTTTTACACGTAGCTGAACAAATAGTGTAAGTTTAGCAAGATTTACTAAGTAATAATAACAAATGTTTATACCTAGCGATATGTACTTACATACTATTTTCCCTCATAGAAAATAGTTAAGTTTTTTAACACGCGAGCGATTGACTTACGAGTGCAATTTTTTCTGCATGTATGATTAAAATGTAGGTATTATTGAAATTTTTGTATTTTTTAAAAAGACACCAATAATGAATGTTAAGCCTAACACCGTGTATATGACTTATGTTTTAATGTATTTAGTTTACAAGTTACCGAAACATGAAAAATATTTGTAAAATTCAACTTTGTATAAATGGAACTTTGTCTTATAGACTGCCCTCCTAAACCGAAAGGCGCTATCTCATCCGGCATAAGTTTTGAGAAAATTGACATTTTGTTAACTGTGTTTTCGCACCTTGTAAAACAAATTTTTTAAAATGTGTTTAACATAATTTACATATATTTTTGACCATATGTATCATGGACATACTCAGATGTTCTATAAATTGTACCATTATAGTAATTTTCTGAGATACTGCTATTTAGTTTAAAAATAAAGGCTTCAGAAATTGAGATACTGCTTTCATCTTTAATCTGCTTATATAATTGTCCATATGAAAAAACAGATTTTTTTAATTTAAATAAAATACATACAAGTTGAAAATAAAACTTCATTTGATTGTGTTTTTAATAACTTTATCTATTATAAAAAGGAATTACAAAATAAAAAAGTACCTATTAATTTGCTTTCTATAAACGAAAATCAATCGAAAAATGGCGTTCCCCGCCAGAAAGACAGCCTATTAGCAGGCATTAGATTTGAAAGACATTTTAAAATATTATGTCTTTTTGACTGAGGAATGCCTGCTAGTGCTGTTTTTTTAGTTGACGGTGGAAGTTTATTTAATTTTAAAAGCTTTGCACCTATAATGCTAGCCGTAATGGGTTCTTTATCGAAATAAGTTTTGTAGCTTAAATCAAAATTGCCCCTGTTAACCTCGACTTCACTGATGTATGGTCGTGGTGACAGTCGGGAAAGTTTGTACTGGGTTGTGTAGTCAGGCCACTCATAAAAATCCTTCGACGTAATTTTTTTGAGCTTTACGTTTTTCCAGTGCTGGGGCTACAGCTTCACAAAAGTCGTCAAAGTCGTATATTTTATTTCTCATCCGTTATTACAAAGATGAACTTGCCGCTTATTGCTTTAGAAATTTTATGAAGATTATTTAAGCTTTTTCTAGCTTATATCAACATAGGACCATTTGGCTTCACAAAAACGATTGAAGTAAAAATTGAGATATAAAAAATCTTCTTAATGGTTTTTTTATATGTTTCAAGTATTCGCTATTTGGTTTAATACCATTAGATGTGAAATTGTTTGAGCTAGCGAGTGCAATAAAAAAAGCAAAAGGGCGTATCTCAGAGATAGCGCCTTTCGGCTTAGCAGGGCAGTGTAGGTAAGCTGAAAACGTGATTTACACTAATTTAATTAAAATATTGTTTGTCTATATTAATAAAATTGAAGTGTCTGTCTGTCTGTCTGTTCCGGCTAATCTCCGAAACGGCTGAACGGATTTCAAAGAAACTTTGCAGACGTGCAGAGGGCATTACCGCGGGTGACATAGGCTACTTTTTGTCTGTCTGTCTGTCCGTCTGTCTGTCTGTTTGAGTTGATCTCCAAAACGGCTGAACAGATTTCAATGAAACTTGGCAGGCGTGCAGAGGGTATTGTTGGGAGTGACATAGGTTGCTTTTTGTCTGTCTGTCTGTCCATCTGTCTGTCTGTTTGAGCTGATCTCAGAAACGGCTTAACCGATTTCAATGAAACTTGGCAGACGTGCAGAGGGTATTATCAAGGGTGACATAGGCTGCTTTTTGTTTGTCTGTCTGTCCGTCTGTCCGTCTGTTCCGGCTAATCTCCGAAACGGCTGAACTGATTTCAATTAAACTTTGCATATGTACAGAGGGCAGTACCGGGAGTGACATAAGGTACTTTTTGTCTGTCTGTCTGTCTGTCTGTTCCGGCTCATCTCCGAAAAGGCTGAACCGATTTCAATGAAACTTTGCAGACGTATCTATGTGACCATGTGACCAAATTTTTAAATGCTTATATTTTCGAAACCATCAATCCCAGACCTATCGTGTTGGTGCTCAAACTTGATGTTTTGACGAGATCTATGTGACCATGTGACCAAATTTTTAAAAGCTTACATTTTCGAACAATCAATCGCAGACCTATCGTGTTGGTGCTCAAACTCGATGTTTTGACGAGATCTATGTGACCACGTGACCAAATTTTTAAAAGCTTATATTTTCGAAACTATCAATCGCAGACCTATCGTGTTGGTACTCAAACTTGATGTTTTGACGAGATCTATGTGACCATGTGACCAAATTTTTAAAAGCTTACATTTTCGAACAATCAATCGCAGACCTATCGTGTTGGTGCTCAAACTCGATGTTTTGACGAGATCTATGTGACCACGTGACCAAATTTTTAAAAGCTTATATTTTCGAAACTATCAATCGCAGACCTATCGTGTTGGTACTCAAACTTGATGTTTTGACGAGATCTATGTGACCACGTGAGCAAATATTTAAATGCTTATATTTTCGAAACCATCAATCCCAGACCTATCGTGTTGGTGCTCAAACTTGATGTTTTGACGAGATCTATGTGACTACGTGACCACATTTTTAAAAGCTTACATTTTCGAACAATCAATGGCAGACCTATCGTGTTGGTGCTCAAACTTGATGTTTTGACGAGATCTATGTGACCATGTGACCAAATTTTTAAAAGCTTACATTTTCGAACAATCAATCGCAGACCTATCGTGTTGGTGCTCAAACTCGATGTTTTGACGAGATCTATGTGACCACGTGACCAAATTTTTAAAAGCTTATATTTTCGAAACTATCAATCGCAGACCTATCGTGTTGGTACTCAAACTTGATGTTTTGACGAGATCTATGTGACCATGTGACCAAATTTTTAAAAGCTTACATTTTCGAACAATCAATCGCAGACCTATCGTGTTGGTGCTCAAACTCGATGTTTTGACGAGATCTATGTGACCACGTGACCAAATTTTTAAAAGCTTATATTTTCGAAACTATCAATCGCAGACCTATCGTGTTGGTACTCAAACTTGATGTTTTGACGAGATCTATGTGACCACGTGAGCAAATATTTAAATGCTTATATTTTCGAAACCATCAATCCCAGACCTATCGTGTTGGTGCTCAAACTTGATGTTTTGACGAGATCTATGTGACTACGTGACCACATTTTTAAAAGCTTACATTTTCGAACAATCAATGGCAGACCTATCGTGTTGGTGCTCAAACTTGATGTTTTGACGAGATCTATGTGACCATGTGACCAAATTTTTAAAAGCTTACATTTTCGAACAATCAATCGCAGACCTATCGTGTTGGTGCTCAAACTCGATGTTTTGACGAGATCTATGTGACCACGTGACCAAATTTTTAAAAGCTTATATTTTCGAAACTATCAATCGCAGACCTATCGTGTTGGTACTCAAACTTGATGTTTTGACGAGATCTATGTGACCACGTGAGCAAATATTTAAATGCTTATATTTTCGAAACCATCAATCCCAGACCTATCGTGTTGGTGCTCAAACTTGATGTTTTGACGAGATCTATGTGACTACGTGACCACATTTTTAAAAGCTTACATTTTCGAACAATCAATGGCAGACCTATCGTGTTGGTGCTCAAACTTGATGTTTTGACGAGATCTATGTGACCACGTGACCAAATTTTTAAATGCTTATATTTACGAAACTATCAATCGCAGACCTATCGTGTTGGTACTCAAACTTGATGTTTTGACGAGATCTATGTGACCACGTGAGCAAATATTTAAATGCTTATATTTTCGAAACCATCAATCCCAGACCTATCGTGTTGGTGCTCAAACTTGATGTTTTGACGAGATCTATGTGACCACGTGACCAAATATTTAAATGCTTATTTTTTCGAAACCATCAATCTCAGACCTATCGTGTTGGTACTCAAACTTGATGTTTTGACTAGATCTATGTGACCACGTGACCACATTTTTAAAAGCTTACACTTTCAAAACCATCAATTGCGGACCTATCGTGTTGGTACTCAAACTTGATGTTTTGACAAGATCTATGTGACCACGTGACCAAATTTTTAAAAGCTTATATTTTCGAAACTATCAATCGCAAACCTATCGTGTTGGTACTCAAACTTGATGTTTTGACGAGATCTATGTGACCATGTGACCAAATTTTTAAAAGCTTACATTTTCGAACAATCAATCGCAGACCTATCGTGTTGGTGCTCAAACTTGATGTTTTGACGAGATCTATGTGACCACGTGACCAAATTTTTAAAAGCTTATATTTTCGAAACTATCAATCGCAGACCTATCGTGTTGGTACTCAAACTTGATGTTTTGACTAGATCTATGTGACCACGTGAGCAAATATTTAAATGCTTATATTTTCGAAACCATCAATCCCAGACCTATCGTGTTGGTGCTCAAACTTGATGTTTTGACGAGATCTATGTGACTACGTGACCACATTTTTAAATGCTTATATTTTCGAAACCATCAATCCCAGACCTATCGTGTTGGTGCTCAAACTTGATGTTTTGACGAGATCTATGTGACCATGTGACCAAATTTTTAAAAGCTTACATTTTCGAACAATCAATCGCAGACCTATCGTGTTGGTGCTCAAACTCGATGTTTTGACGAGATCTATGTGACCACGTGACCAAATTTTTAAAAGCTTATATTTTCGAAACTATCAATCGCAGACCTATCGTGTTGGTACTCAAACTTGATGTTTTGACGAGATCTATGTGACCATGTGACCAAATTTTTAAAAGCTTACATTTTCGAACAATCAATCGCAGACCTATCGTGTTGGTGCTCAAACTCGATGTTTTGACGAGATCTATGTGACCACGTGACCAAATTTTTAAAAGCTTATATTTTCGAAACTATCAATCGCAGACCTATCGTGTTGGTACTCAAACTTGATGTTTTGACGAGATCTATGTGACCACGTGAGCAAATATTTAAATGCTTATATTTTCGAAACCATCAATCCCAGACCTATCGTGTTGGTGCTCAAACTTGATGTTTTGACGAGATCTATGTGACTACGTGACCACATTTTTAAAAGCTTGCATTTTCGAACAATCAATGGCAGACCTATCGTGTTGGTGCTCAAACTTGATGTTTTGACGAGATCTATGTGACCATGTGACCAAATTTTTAAAAGCTTACATTTTCGAACAATCAATCGCAGACCTATCGTGTTGGTGCTCAAACTCGATGTTTTGACGAGATCTATGTGACCACGTGACCAAATTTTTAAAAGCTTATATTTTCGAAACTATCAATCGCAGACCTATCGTGTTGGTACTCAAACTTGATGTTTTGACGAGATCTATGTGACCACGTGAGCAAATATTTAAATGCTTATATTTTCGAAACCATCAATCCCAGACCTATCGTGTTGGTGCTCAAACTTGATGTTTTGACGAGATCTATGTGACTACGTGACCACATTTTTAAAAGCTTACATTTTCGAACAATCAATGGCAGACCTATCGTGTTGGTGCTCAAACTTGATGTTTTGACGAGATCTATGTGACCACGTGACCAAATTTTTAAATGCTTATATTTACGAAACTATCAATCGCAGACCTATCGTGTTGGTACTCAAACTTGATGTTTTGACGAGATCTATGTGACCACGTGAGCAAATATTTAAATGCTTATATTTTCGAAACCATCAATCCCAGACCTATCGTGTTGGTGCTCAAACTTGATGTTTTGACGAGATCTATGTGACCACGTGACCAAATATTTAAATGCTTATTTTTTCGAAACCATCAATCTCAGACCTATCGTGTTGGTACTCAAACTTGATGTTTTGACTAGATCTATGTGACCACGTGACCACATTTTTAAAAGCTTACACTTTCAAAACCATCAATTGCGGACCTATCGTGTTGGTACTCAAACTTGATGTTTTGACAAGATCTATGTGACCACGTGACCAAATTTTTAAAAGCTTATATTTTCGAAACTATCAATCGCAAACCTATCGTGTTGGTACTCAAACTTGATGTTTTGACGAGATCTATGTGACCATGTGACCAAATTTTTAAAAGCTTACATTTTCGAACAATCAATCGCAGACCTATCGTGTTGGTGCTCAAACTTGATGTTTTGACGAGATCTATGTGACCACGTGACCAAATTTTTAAAAGCTTATATTTTCGAAACTATCAATCGCAGACCTATCGTGTTGGTACTCAAACTTGATGTTTTGACTAGATCTATGTGACCACGTGAGCAAATATTTAAATGCTTATATTTTCGAAACCATCAATCCCAGACCTATCGTGTTGGTGCTCAAACTTGATGTTTTGACGAGATCTATGTGACTACGTGACCACATTTTTAAAAGCTTACATTTTCGATTAATCAATCGCAGACCTATCGTGTTGGTACTCAAACTTGATGTTTTGACGAGATCTATGTGACCACGTGACCACATTTTTAAAAGCTTACATTTTCGAACAATCAATCGCAGACCTATCGTGTTGGTGCTCAAACTTGATGTTTTGACGAGATCTATGTGACCACGTGACCAAATATTTAAATGCTTATTTTTTCGAAACCATCAATCTCAGACCTATCGTGTTGGTACTCAAACTTGATGTTTTGACTAGATCTATGTGACCACGTGACCACATTTTTAAAAGCTTACACTTTCAAAACCATCAATTGCGGACCTATCGTGTTGGTACTCAAACTTGATGTTTTGACAAGATCTATGTGACCACGTGACCAAATTTTTAAAAGCTTATATTTTCGAAACTATCAATCGCAGACCAATCGTGTTGGTACTCAAACTTGATGTTTTGACGAGATCTATGTGACCATGTGACCAAATTTTTAAAAGCTTACATTTTCGAACAATCAATCGCAGACCTATCGTGTTGGTGCTCAAACTTGATGTTTTGACGAGATCTATGTGACCACGTGACCAAATTTTTAAAAGCTTATATTTTCGAAACTATCAATCGCAAACCTATCGTGTTGGTACTCAAACTTGATGTTTTGACGAGATCTATGTGACTACGTGAGCAAATATTTAAATGCTTATATTTTCGAAACCATCAATCCCAGACCTATCGTGTTGGTGCTCAAACTTGATGTTTTGACGAGATCTATGTGACTACGTGACCACATTTTTAAAAGCTTACATTTTCGAACAATCAATCGCAGACCTATCGTGTTGGTGCTCAAACTTGATGTTTTGACGAGATCTATGTGACCATGTCATATTACCTAATTTCATAAGATTTCTTAGGCAGTTAAATTTCAGAACGTTCTAGAAAGTGTTACAATGTTCTAGAGCGTCGCGTTCCTTTAACTGTCCCAGTACAACTGTGCTCAACGCGAGCGAAGCCCGCGGGCGGAAAGCTAGTCTTCAATATAATTGTTTTATTGAGATAACAGTGTACGCGATCCTCAAATTCGGAATTTTCATTTTATCGAAAGTAGAATAGACTTATGCAGAACCAATCTATGATTAATAAATGAATTGTAGATCTAAACTAAATTTAATACTATTTTAAACATTCATTTTTCATGGATACCTTGAAAGAGAATTTTATTTAGAAATCAATCAAGACCTTCAGCATTTACTACCTTGAGAAAAGTATTCATCATCAGCCGAGCAATAGATAATAATAATAATAATATAATAACACACACAATTACAACAACGTCTAGGTCCCAAACTAAGCATTAGCTTGTATTTTGGGTACCAAGCGAAGACACCACATACATATAACAACCAAGACCCGGTGCCAGTATTAATATTCATCATATAAATACTGACCCGACCTGGGATTTGAACCCGGGACCTCCAGCTTCGCAGGCAGGGTCGCTGCCCACTAGGTTAAGCGGTCGTCTATGACTGGCCCTCATAATAAAAAACAAGAAATATGAAGAGGAAAAACATATGGTTCAGCGGAAATGATGGTTCATGTAACGTAATTATGATGACGAGTAATTTTTTTTCGGTTTCCTCGTATTTATGGTGATCTCGATCATCAATTGCTCTACTATCATAATCATAATGAAATCTGAATTCATTACAGTACCTACTTTTCTTAGTGTATGATTTATACATTATAGGATACGGCCTATGGCAAAGACAACAAGGGTATATGCATGAACGCGCCAGGTTTGAGATGTATAGTATAATATACCTTTATACTAAAAATAAAAAGTACCTAATTTAATTACTTGTCACTTTGTACATTCTTAATGTTAAATACGAGTAGCCACGGACAAAAGTATGAGGCGCTTTGATACTTGTACAAAGGAAAAAACAACATTAAGAACTAACAAATTGCAATTAAATTATTTTTATTCTTTAATGCAATACAAAAGCTTGTTTTTTAAGTAAGTTTTCTGAAACTCATACAATTTAATGTTGGGTATCTTATCTAGTTTTATCATAAAGTAATGGGTTATTTTAACTTATAGGTACATAGCTTGTGTGTCCTAAACGGTTTCTGTTTCTTGTTCTTGATTTTTTTCGTGTATATTGCCTTCCATTGTGAGACCTTCGTCACGAAGTGTAACTCTCCAACGACTCAAACGAGTCTCAATGTATCTACTAATACCCAATGATAAGTTTGAATATCAGTCTCCGTGATATGATTAATCACCATGTATAACAGAAAATACTTATCAAAACCAATCAAATAAATCTAAACTCAATATCTCTATTACTAGCGATCTTTCGGTTTCATCACGAAACCTTATCATTGTCAATAAGATAGAAAGAAAAACCGGGTAAGTGCGAGTCGGACCCGCACACGAAGGGTTCTGTACCACCGCGCACCCCGACGCGCCCGCGACGTTTCTTGTATGGGGTGCCCTATAATTGTCTGCCTATTACGGTTTAGACGCTACAGCCCTGTGACAGACGGACGGACAGTGGAGGCTTAGTAGGGTTTCTGTTGGTACCCTTTGGGTACGAAGCCTAAAAAAAACAAAAACCACGAACCAAAGTTCGTTATGTCTACACTGAGAAAAATTTCAGCATGAAAAAAGGATATTGATTTAGCGTAGCATTCACTGTATATTATACCATGCAGCTGCAGGACAAGTCTGTCGGTGTACTTTTGATGTATCTGCATTAACGTTGACTGTATATTTCTTAAATATACGAACGTCTGTACGTAGGATTTCTCTCAGTGCAGATGGTACCTATTATTATTGTATTGTCATAAGAATCGCATAAATTTGCCAAATTAATGTGTCAATAATTGATCATTTCCGAATTGTTCTACTAAAGTCCGTAATATTTTATTTCGAAAGAATAAGTAAATTTAAAAATGGCAAAACACCCGGTGCCGATGGCATCACGACAGAGCTTCTGAAGGCAGGCGGGACACCAGTCCTGAAAGAGCTTCAGAAGCTATTCAACTCTGTCATACATAGTGGTATTGCGCCGAGTGCTTGGAGTGAGAGTACGGTCATCCTATTCTTTAAAAAAGGAGACAAAACGCTTCTCAAGAATTATAGACCGATCTCACTCCTCAGCCACGTGTACAAGCTGTTTTCGAGAGTCATCACGAAGCGCCTCGCCCAAAGATTTGACGAATTTCAGCCCCCTGAGCAGGCCGGGTTTCGAAAAGGCTACAGCACCGTGGACCACATACATACGCTGAGGCAGATTATACAGAAAACAGAAGAGTATAATCAACCTCTGTGCCTAGCCTTTGTGGACTACGAGAAAGCCTTCGACTCCGTCGAGACTTGGGCTGTTCTGGAATCCTTGCAGCGATGCCGAATTGACTGTCGTTACATTGAGGTGTTGAGGTGTCTATACGAAGCCGCGACAATGACTGTCCAGGTCCAGGACCAGCGAACGGAACCTATCCAATTGCGAAGAGGAGTACGACAGGGGGATGTTATATCCCCGAAACTGTTCACCAACGCTTTGGAAGATGTTTTCAAGTCGCTGGACTGGAAATATTGTGGCATTAATTTCAACGGCGAATACATCTTTCACCTCCGTTTTGCTGACAACATAGTCATCATGGCAGAGTCATTGGAGGAGCTCAGCGGAATGGTTAACGGCCTCAATGTCGCCTCTCGGCGGGTGGGGCTCGGGATGAACTTGGACAAGACGAAAATCATGTTCAACGAACATATTCTCCCGAGACCGGTGACCGTAGAGGGTGCGACTCTAGAAGTTGCGCAAGACTATGTCTATTTAGGACAGACTGTCCAGTTAGGCAAACACAACTTCAACAAAGAGGCCGACCGAAGAATTCAGCTGGGCTGGGCTGCTTTCGGGAAGCTTCGTCATTTGTTCTCGTCGCCACTACACAATATCTGAAGACCAAGGTCTTCAACCAATGCGTCCTACCTACAATGACGTACGGTGCCGAAACATGGACTCTCACGACAGGACTAATTCACAAATTTAAAGTCGCTCAGCGTTCTATGGAGCGGGCTATACTCGGTGTTTCTTTGATGGATAAAATCAGAAACACTGAAATCCGTCAAAGAACTAAAGTTGTCGACATAGCCGAAGCGATCAGCAAGCTGAAGTGGCAATAGGCCGGTCACATTTGCCGTAGAATTGATAACCGATGGGGTAGACGAGTTCTCGAATGGAGGCCACGTACCAGAAAGCGAAGCGTGGGACGCCCCCCGGCCAGGTGGACAGATGACCTGAAGCACCATACCGGGGGTAGTTGGATGCGAAAGGCGGAGGACCGTGTGTGGTGGCGAGCCTTGGGAGAGGCCTATATCCTGCAGTGGAGAGATACGGGCTGAAATTTTTATAATCGGTATTTAAGTATATGTATTGAGAATTCTTATAGCGTGACGTCACCGGATGGAATTATGAGTTTAGCCACTGCCTTCTATAGTTACAAGCCAATGCTATTAGATTTGGCAATGTCGCATTATCTGTCTCATGTAGACCGATTTACTTCGTCAGCTGACAGGATGTCATGATTTAATAATTGGAAATATGGGATTTAAATAACTAAATATGAAATTATAGATAGTATTTAGTAGAAAATTGAAATAAGAGTACATATTATATGATACTAGCACCTGCCCGCGACTTCTTACGCGTGTTATAAGTGGATTTTATGAATAGAATAGTATAAAATGAATTCTTATTATATCTCATTTGAGTTAGTGTTATTATGGTTTTGTGCATTTATCACAGGCTACCTATATCTTACAAGCTTCCAGCTTATTTTATATGTTCTACGGGGATGTATGTTCCCTTCCAGTTTCTTCCTCTGCCTGGGTTCTACGTAATCAATCTCGCCGGACCTGCTGGTGCCTAGCATGCGGTTAAAAGGACCATGACAGGTATAAATATAGTTCCCCGGGATCCTCCAGACTCCATATCCTCGAACCTACTCGAAAAATGATCAAAATTAACTGTAATTTCTACCTAAAAGTGTCAAGATTTTGACGTGAAATGAAAAACGATTATATGGCGAAAATATCAACTTACTTTGCTAATTACGAATAAACACGATGCAACAAGTAGTTTTTAACACTGACTTATTATTTTCAATGAATATCTCGTTTACGTAACGTTTAAATGGAAGAAAACGCCAACTAATAGCCTGACTGATACCAAGGCTCGGACTACACGCAACGTTTCCAAATTCCAATAGCATGGCTTGTAACTATAGAAGGCAGTGGTTTAGCCCATGTTTAGCCATTGCCGTTACATATTTATAAAAACAATGATACTATTACTATGACAGTTCTGAGACTGACATTATTTTCATGAATATGCAACGGTAATGGCTAAGTTATAATTCCACTCGGTGTCGTTACGCAATAAGAATTTACAATATAATATATTTACGAAAATATCGATCTAAAAACATTTTCTTTATTAATTGATTTCTTAAAATAACCTTCGAAAAAAATTATAAAGGATTTTAGTTAAAAAATTTAAGAATAGTCAATTAGTACCCCAAGAGTTGTTTACAAACTTACAGAGGCATAAGCTAATAGATAAAGCATGTAAATTAACTTAATTTTCTGACATTTTTAAATTTTTAATTATATTATTCGGTTATTTGGCATAATACCAAATATATACTTATTATATATATATATATATACATACTATTAATATTATAAGTACTATATAATTGTTTAGTAAGTAAAATTAAATTCGTAACTTCTGTAATTGTTTCGTAACCGAGAATATATACAGTAATGGGTTTTAGTTTATTAGGTCACCGTTGTTGCCTCAAGTGTATCTTTAAAAATTCTCCCAGACTTTAGGTAATCGCTGCGCGTTTTGATATGTATTTTATACATCTTTTGGCCATTGGAGAACTAATTATCATTATTCACGTAATAGTAAGGTGACCTTAAAAAGGGGTACAAAGAACGACAAAGGCTCTTGAACTCCGTTATATTATTTGAATAATAAGCCATTAAATATGGCTCGATTGAGGCCAAAATACAGAAAGAAGGCTGTATTGTTCGACTACCTCCTACGCTCGTAAATTTTTATTTTTCGAATAGATTCTGACCTCTGGCAGCCTGCCGCAGCCATAGCTGAAGAAGACTAAAATAGCAGCCGTTTTACAAGCGGTGAGACCGTGTACGAATAATAACAACACCATATCTATAACGTGTGTGTCATCAATATTAAGTTATCAATGTCGTGATAGCCGAGTGGAAACGACCCCGCTTTTTGTATGGAAGGCCATTGTTTGAATCCCAGGACATGTAGCAATGAGTTTTAACCTAACTTATGTACATAACTATCACTGACTCGGTACCTTGGAAAGTACCCACATATCTGTACCCACGTTAAGCCGTCGGTCCTGGTTAAACCTACCAACCCGCACTGGATTAAGCTCCAAGTCCTCCCAAGGGGAGGCCTAAGCCTCTGTAGTGGGGCATTAATGGGCTAATGGTATGGTATGTCTTTAAGGGTGTAGGAATAATAAGAACGCCTTACCATTAAAAGTGTAAGAATAATGGCAAAAACCTTGTCTTTAAGACCGTAGGATAAACACAATATCTTGTCTTTGACAGTGTAAAAATGATGATAACGTCTTCTCATCTTTAACAGTGTACAAATAATTTAAATGCATTCTTTTCAACGACGTAAAAATAAGGACATCCCCTCGACTTAACAGCGTAGGAATAATGACAACACTTTCTCTCTACGAGTACAGTTTCAATCAAAATTTATGGCGGATGTGAACATAGATACGTCGCGTCGCAGTAACCAGTAGGTGTATCGGGACGCAGTGGAGCGAGGGGTATATGACTGCGCAAGTACGCATATAGCGTTGTATTCCGATCCGCCATGAAGTTTGAGGCAAAGAAATTAGTTTGAGGCGAACTATAACAGTGTAGAAATAATGACAACGAATTATCTTTGACAGTGCATCGTTTTAAAAGTAAAACTCACTAAGTGACATTTTGATCAAATGCGTTTTCCTTTGAACTACATTTACATTTAATATTGTTTTCTTGCTTTTATTCAGTGATAAAGGTCATTAAGTATAATTCTAATATTTTGATTATTAGATGAATCTCTCTAAAACCTTAATTAAATTCAATTGTGTTCATTTGCACTTAATGAATTTTACCCTCAAAACGAGGACTGTAACAATAATGACAACGCCTTGTATTTTACAGTCTAAGTATATTAACAATTCTTTGCCTTGCCATATTTTAAAAACTGACAGATATTGGGTCATAAATAGTCATGACTGAAGTTATTTATGAGGCTTCAGCAGTGCGAATCAAAATCCTAGCAATAAAATTTACCCAATTTTTTTTGGCAAAGTTCAGGGAAGTGACAAAATATGAGTAGGTATTTTTGAACTAGTCAGATATTAATTTTTATCAATTAGTAAACAGGCATATGACAGTAACACAATTGAAATATAAAAATGATAAATGTTTTTAACAGTTTTGTTAGAAAAAAATGTTAATCGAAAAGATTCACTAAAAATACGTTTTTTTAGGTTTCATAAATTGTTTCAAAAACGAAGCTAACGTTAGCTACTGCCAAGACTCCCTACAGTTTTTTTCTAAAATATATTTACAATTAATCTACATAAACATGTGTTTAAGTTTGAGTATGACCTTCAATACTTCGTTACTGAAAAAAATGGAATGAAACTGAAAAAAAATATTTTGTATTATTATTTCAATTTGCAATTTTATTTATTCAAAATAATGGTATAATTTAATTACGTTAATTAAATTAACGTAATTATGAATCTAATATTGTAAACTAATTTATATTTGTTTCGTTTTACCTTTAAAAATTCTAATTTGAAGTCGTCAACTCCTATTTTGATAGATATTAGTGATATACATAATTATGCACCGACTAAAATACATTATTTTATTAAAATTGAAGATTTCTAGATTTTATCCTGTTCGTTTATTTTCAATTTTAATGAAAGATTTCTCAAATGAAAGCGGTGAGATTGCTACAATGCATATATATTAATCAGTTATCTGCAGAAATCGAGAAAGTTCTGGAGTGTAGACGGATTGATATAAGAATAAACACACAGCTCATTAAAACGTGCGCCGGCGCCGTCAGACACTGCACAAGTTCTGCCACTTTCTTCCTATCGCAATTAAGTATTTAAAGTTACCCAGATAAAACACTGCGAACTTTTTCAGAACGTAGGTGTTAATTATTCGTAATAAATAAGGAAATATTGAAAACGTTAGCTGCTTCCTGTTAATATTGTTTCTGGCTGTAAATAGACGCCAGGGCGACGCGACGGTATTGACATAAATGCGCGACGGTAAGAAACGTAAGTAATAAAGTAGGTATGTTTTGTCATTGGAAATGACTTACATTTCGTTGGAGTATAGGGGGTCATTTGGGAGTTTTGTGGGACAGGCAGATTGCACGAAGAGTTTTCAAAATATCGGGATGAACGTGGTGCCAAAAGACGCAGCTCGGCGAGCTCTACAAGATGGCAAAAGACAATTTAGAAAAAGTTCAAAAACAAAAAGATTATCGGCAAAAAACGAAAAAAATCGCAATTTTCTTCCCCGATTTTCATTCTGGGAGCCCGATATCTCGAGAACTAGGTACGAATAAGAAAAAAATAATAAAAAAAAACGGCTCGGGGTAATTAAACGGGAGATCGATTGAGTCTAAAATTGTTAGAATCGGACAACCGGAAGTAGTGGTTAAGGGTGCCCTTAGTTGGAACTGTATGCTGTTATATTTCGTATTAATTTGGTTTGTTCGATCGAAATGTCGTACAGAATGTTATATTTCGAAGTTTTAAGCTTATTTAGAAACAATTGTGTTATTTTTATTGCGAAAAAAATTTATTTCGAAAAATATTATCCAAAATATGTGTGTTTACTTTATTCCGTTATGTTCATTTCCAATGTCGTAAGAAGTTCGTGCGAAAGCAGGAGATCCGTTAATTTTTGATTTATTATTAACATGTTTTTTGTTATTTATAATCATATAATTATTAATTAATAATGTGCTATTATTACCTATTAATAATGTGTCGTGATAGCCCGAGCGCAGCGAACCTATTTCGGTTTACAAGGCCGTGCGGCCGTGATTCGAATCCGGGCGTGTACCAATACATAACCATCACTGACTCCGTGGCTCGGTCGTTACAATCCACCAACCCGCACTGGAGCAGCGTGGTGGATTTAAGCTCCAAGCTCCCTCACCCTGGGGGGTGACCTAAGCCCCTGCAGTGGGGTATAATTGGCTGATGGAATGGATTTTTTTTGTTGACTTAACATTTCGATCTTTTGTCTTAATCACCTAAAAAGAAAATTTTTATTTGTATGGAGCTACCTTGTTTTCTAAATAAAAAATATTCGTATGTTAGGTAGGCTCTGAAACGTCATTAAATCAACATGCAAATGCATGCAAACTATTCAAAGAGCTACCAAAGCGTTGCGAACCGTTGTTTGATTACAGAACTTACAGCTTCATATAACTATGAATTGACATTTGGCATTGATACATTTATTTGGTTGATCAATTAAAAAGAAACCTGCGATGTTATTAAAAATATTCCATTTAATTAAAAGTAGAACACGCTACATTTATTTTCTTTGTAAATTAATGTTAATCATTAACAGTGCTAACTACTTTCTTTATTAGCCGAACCAGAATTTTATTTGCGTTACACTTTCAGAGAACTAGTACAGTGAACGAGATGAAAAAAAGCCGCCCGATAATTTATCGGTAAGCCAAAATATCTACTGCACACGCCGAAAAAAATTAACTGTCATAAATATTGAGAGGTACATTTATAAACGAGGATGCATCAATGTCTTGATGCGAATCTTTCTATGCTGTTTCTTCGTTTTCTTTTGCAATCTGATTTTATTCGATTTCGCGCGCCCGTTATCGGGACCCTGCTACCATAGAATTCAGAAGTATATAGAGGCGAATGATATTTCTGGACGTTTTTGGATGTACAATTAACTTTATTTATTAATTTCAAATAAATAAGTAAAATAATATCCAAAGTATTATTCACTAAATGTGTGAGGTTTTAAAAGGGTTTTTCTAATATATTGAAAAAGTTGGTTTCACAATTTCTTGAAGTTGTTTTAAAATTATAATGACCTTCTTATTTTTTAAATTTTACGCCGACATCATTTGCGTGTCATCAAAATGAAAAATAATAATTAATTAGTTAATAGATAACAAAACAATTATTTATACAGTAATAATAACTGATTAATGATGCATTACTTATTAACATATATGAATAACTATTTTCTATTTATGGTTATAAATAAAAAAATATTTAAATAGTTAAAAAAAATTAGTTTAAATAAATTATACATATAAACCTTCCTCTTGAATCACTCCGTCCATTGGTGTTAATAATATGCCAATCCATTTGCTAGTTTTTGATTTTATCGCGTTCAGACAAACGTGGCGGGGGAATTTATTTTATAATATGTAGTGATGGACAATAAAATTTAACAATGAGATTATGCCTGGGAATAAATACATGATAATAAAACTAAATTTAATTTAAAAAAAAATTTTAGTCTAAAATTGCACGCCTCATATGCTCATTAATTACTTTAAAAACAATTTCAAATTATTAAAAAACTACAAAAGTTTTGGCGGTGGTAATAAATGACATAGCCGGTTTTTCGGACTAACACATTTTTTTTAAATATAAGTACATGGATGAAAATGCCTATAAAGTATCTAATCTTCGATAAATTGTCTATTGCATTTCATTGTATATGATTTATTATATTGTTGTGTACCAAAAAGTGTCTTGGGATGATTGTACATGAAGTTAGAGACGCATTTTTTATAGTTAAATTAGAGCACTACTCTAAGAATGAGAAAAAAAACTGATACTTGCGTGGTATATAAGCAAAACTCTGGCACGTAACTCGCGCTATATATTCGTTTCGGGTGTACGGGTACTCCTCGTCTATCTAACTAGCCTTTTAACAAGATTATACTGTCTATTAGTAAAGTAATTTCGAATTCTGTCATAAACTAAAACGAGGCTAGCCCCCACTGACAAGGCTTACTCAAACGGCCGAAACAAGTGAATATTTACAGCGAGCTCGGTACCCGAATTTCGTTTCTATACCATGAGAAAATATTTTCGTATTACGCATAGTTATATAACAACCAACGAAATCTACTTGAAGACACGGTCCGAAACACTTATGACCGATTTCCACGTCTTATCCCGCCGCGTCTATAGATTCATAACACACCTGAGATAACTGTTCATATGTCTATATAAAACCTGGCATAGCAGCTTCCGCGCACGTCACTCTCGATCGAGCGCAGCCACAGTGCGTTTCTCCCGCGCTTTTTAACGTTTTCAAAATATTATCTTTTTTTAAACAGTGACCTCAGCCTCAGTGCTCGGTGCATACATCCAACACAAGTAAGTAAATAACGGGTCGTTGACTTACCAACAAAATGTAGGTCAAATTTACTTTGTTAACAATTACACAATGTGATTCCCTAAACAGTTTAATATAATAATAAAGAATTTGTTTAGAGGTTAAATATTCAAATTTTAGATTGATTTCAATTAACCAAAAAACATAAGTATATTTATTTTTTAAATCCTATTTAGTATGGATATTATTTTTTTTTTATTTTAATTTTAATCATTATTTCATAGCTTTATTTTAGTTAGTACCAAGTACAGTACAGCTTCCTCTGCATTGAGTTATATGGAGCTTAGTTTATTCTAAACGTTCAGTGTATAGTTTCTATCTATGTCTTTACTAAACTTATTTAATCTAAAAGTTGCAGCAAATTCAAATAGTTTTTATTCAATATAAGATGTTTACACACACTTATTGAAAGTCAAAAGAATTGATTAGGTACCGGCAATGCTTTTCAGGTCGGTTTTCAGACTGTCTATTCCAGGTAACTACTTTTGGTAGTACATTTTTGACCAATTTTCACATTTGGACAAAGTCGTTTCACTTTTGGACGTAGCTTCTTCCATCTTTATGGTTTTTTATTTTGATAAGAAACTCAAATACTTTTTATAATTTACTAGCGATCCGCCCGGGTTCCGCCCGGTTCCTACCTTTATTTAAGTTTCCATTAGCTGTCTGTTTCTGAAGCTCGTGTGTTTGTTGGAATATCTTTACAGTTTTATTTTGCTATACAATATTCACAGCAATTTTTTTTGGATTTGATATCCGTTGACAGTCAAAAATATTTATCATCTTATATTTGATCGATCCCATCAACGTTTTGAGCAGCTTTTTACAAGCATACATTTTTAACGCTTTCCAGAAAATTTCTATGGGTACAACTATATTGTCCGTCATTTGTTTTTTACGGAACTTTCTGGAACTAATACACAATTTTTTACTCAGACGTCTGATTGTAATTATTTTTGTTGACTGTTCTTTATCCAACTTTTTAAAATCTTTTGAATAATATTTTACTATGATTGATAATTTAAGATGTTAATAATTAACTGTCGTGCGTGGTCCATTTCATGCATAGGAAACTTTGTTTTATTGTAATATCAATCTAATACAAAAACCGGATAAAAATCGGCCCAGCCGTTTTAGAAAATATATAAACTGCAGCGCCGTCTGGTGGCTAAAACTGTAAAATATATTTAAGAATTTGCTCTAAACTGATACCTACTGAATACAAAAAAACCATATCAGAATCTCAGGTGTTTTAGAGAAACACATTTATTGCAGCGCCTCCTGTTGCCGATTATGCGTAAGACTTGCCTAAGTACCTTACTATAAGGTGATAACTTTGTAATATGAAAAACTCCATCGAAATCGGTCCAGTAGTTTTTGAGGCAAATGGTAACACATATGCACAAGAAAACACAAACATACAACCTTTTACCTTTAACGCATATATCGTCTCTGTCCAGTCATGGGTAAAAAAAGGTATCTGAAACTTTTGTGTTACAAGTTACAACAAAATGTAATGTAATTGGAAGGAACCGCGGCCAAAAAAATAGGAGGTAGGTAGTGATTTCATCACATTTCAAGTGCAATGTTTTAAAAACGTGAAATTTTTACTAAAGTAGAGACGTTTTGATCTTAAGTAGAACAATAATTGACGACCTCTTAGCCGAGGGGGTTGCGACGCTGCCTACGCAGCTGGAGGTCCCGGGTTCGAATCCCAGGTCGGGTCAGTATGTATATGATGAATATTTATACTGGTACCGGGTAGCTGGTTGTGATATGTATGTGGTGTCTTCGATTGGTACCCAAATCACAAACTAATGCTTAGTTTGGAGCCTAGACGTTGTTGTGATGTGTACGTTATTATTCTTCTTCTTCTTCTCAGTCGTACACTCCTGACGGAGTGGTCGTGGTCATGGATTGTCTGACAGATTGGTTGCGTTCCTTGCGAGATTTCTCCAGCTTTATCTATTCATAGCATTGCGTGTACACTCAGTAAGGGAACACTTCGTCGATGATTTAATGAGGTCTGTCCATCCAGTAGGAGATCGGCCACAGGAACGTTGACCCTCTACTCTTCCTTGCACCATCAATCGTTCCAGTGAGCTTTCGTTGCGTATGATATGTCCAAACATCTTAAAGATTTGCATTTGCACAATCGACGAAAGTCTTTGTTTGATGCGAAGCTCTTTTAGGATGAAGACGTTAGTGCGGTGAGCAGTCCATTTTATTTTCAGTAAGCGCCTCCAGCACCACATCTCAAGGGAATCAATTTTTTTACGATGTTTTTGATGGATCGTCCATGTTTCAGCTCCATACAGGAAAATGGGGAATATTAAGCACCTCATTAAACGAACCATGGTGTTTTTAGTTGTATGTTATTATTATTATAATCTCCATGCTTAAGCTCCAAGCCCCCCTCCTCACCCTGGAGAAGGCTTAAGCCCCTGCAGTTGGGTAAAAATGGGCTGATGGTGATGATTATTATTATAATCATGATGAAGCATCTCATACTATGAAACGATCGAACGTGAGCAAAATGTTAGACTCGGTGGCTAGACAGACCATTATGTCAGCATGTCATTGTTTTTGAACATCTATTAAGTTACACTTGAAACGTAGTTTTAATATCTTTATTTTGTTTTCTAGTACGAATTTTGCATACGAGTCCCACCAAATTCTACTTCACAGTGAATAATTCAAAACATTGGTGTATATTTTGGTCTACGGCGTATATTTCTTTGCCCATACTTTTTTGTAACAACGCGGATCTCTATGAACCTACCGCACGCGACGCAAACTGTCACTCCTTTAAATATGATTCATTATTCATAGAACACTAGTATATATACAAGTATTTTTTTTATGCGTGTAGAACTCGTCTGTTATAAATAAAGATTATATCTTCCGAAATATCGAAGGTCTCGTGTAATTTATTTTATGCATACCAACTAAAGGACTACAGAGAAACGCAAAAGGAAATAAAAAAAATTAAAAAAGAATCCGACCAATTCAGGTATACCTTAAAACGTCTGTTATGTAAATGAAATCGTGATTTATAGCAAATAACCAAACTTAAACTGGGCAAACGAGATGAGTGCCTTTTGAGAACGCTAAATATTTACGGAATATCGTTTTGTGTGATCAGTATATTGAAAAGTTCTGATAAAACTTGTTATATTTAAATATGCCAAAAAAAGCCCTTTCATCCATGACAAACATCTAACCACCGAGCTTTTATTACTATATTATAAAACAAATAGAAACAGCATAACACAATAAACATCTGGTTCTCGAGGTGTCACCTAGTGTTACAGTTTCTTCGCTTTTATAATGCTGGAGTAGATAATACCGAAAGCATTGTCGAAAGTGATTGAATTTGCAAGACATAAAAGCAAAACTTATTATTTACCATAATTCAAAAGTATCTAAGTGCCTAGGAGCAATTGGGGCGATAATCCCGGCGCGCAAAAAACATAAAGTATCCTTTTTAAGACACTGTATTTTACATTAATGCAGCCTCTAATTAGCAACTAGTAGTAGTTCGGTGCATTTAATAGTTACAGTGCCTGAATGATGGAACATTCAATGATGGACTTTGTTGCTGCCCTTCTCCCTGATAAAATAGTGATCATTTGGATTTTCTAAATTTACTATTACTAGAAACATATTATCGATCTGCGTTACAATGCCACGGTCCAACCATTTCTACATAAGTTTATAGGGGGTCATTTGGGAGTTTTGTGAGACAGGCAGATTGTACAAAGATTTTTCGAGATATCGTAATGAACTAGTGTCAAAAGACGCAGCTTGGCAAGCTCTACAAGATGGCAAAAGACAATTTTCAAAAAGTTAGTTCAAAAACAAAAAGATTATCGGCATAAAACGAAAAAAATCGCAATTTTCCCCCCCGATTTTCATTTTGGGAGCCCGATATCTCGAGAACTAAGACCGAATAAGAAAAGAAGAAAAAAATGGCTCGTGGTAATTAGACGGGGGATCGATTGAGACTAAAATTGTTAGAATCGGACAACCAGAAATAGTGGTTAAGGGTGCTTTTAGTTGGAAGTCGGATATGCGTCGGTGTTACATTTCGTACTAATTCGGTTTGTTCGATCAAAATGTCGTATAGAATGTTATATTTCGAAGTTTTAAGCTTATTCAGATACAGTTTTGTTATTTTTTTTTTTTTTGCGAAAAAAAATTATTTCGAAAAATATTATCCAAAATATGTGTGTTTACTTTATTCCGTTAGGTTCATTTCCAATGTCGTAAGAAGTTCGTGCGAAAGCAGGAGCTTCGCGCGCCTGCGGCCCGCTTCCCATCCGCGGAATTGTGCTGGCCTAATTCCGTTCATCACAAATTATAAACAGTATTGTACCATAGCTGACGTCAATTTTATTTATTCTATAGTCAATATAGACTTTGAGCAACCTGCATGTAAGATTTCAATCAAACCACTCAGTTTAAGACACAGGTTTACTTTATAAAGATCAAAATAACCTTTTATTCTTTTATGACCGGGTCTTCCGACGTTGATCCGAATTCTAATTTTCTCCGTAACACATATTATTGGTGTCAAACCACTTTTTTCGCTAAATCGTCGTTTTGACCCAAAGCATATCATGCCAACGAGTTTATGATGTTTATCACACCGATTCGCCAAAGTGGACGAACCCTGAAAAAACTTGTTATGTTGCTGCTAAAATTTTTTTTGTTACAAAGTTGCACGTGTTATTTTATTTACTTAGTTTTATTCAACGCGTTTATTACGTTCGTTAATTTATGGTTGTTCGTAATTTTGATATACATTTGCAGTGTAATTTTTTATTTTTTTTTATTTTGTTGTATTTATGCATTAAATTTTTTTTTGTTGTTTTTCAGAATTAATTGCCAGCAACTGTACGCAACAAAATGCGGATTGTTTTATTAGGTAAGTGGCATACACACTGTAATAAATTAATTTTTTCAATACACTTGTTATTACTTACGGTACTTAAACAATTCAATTTGACTCTCAATAAGTGTGTTAACAATCTTATATTGAATAAAAACTTTTTGAATTTGAATATGAACTTTATATATGACATCGAAACTTGAACCGTAATATTGTATTTTACAGTACTAGGCCTTTTTACTTTACACCAGTGTCGCGGCGACGGTGACTGACCATAGACTGACTGGCTGTTTTTAAACATGACGAAAAAGAACTTTGACAATAATCAGACAGACGATTTTTCCTTATGACACGACATTAATAAATGTAACTAAAAATACTTTTGCTTTGTTCATTGACGACGGAACAAGTGGTCCTTCGAGCAAAAAAGACTAGTCCGACGGAGATATAGTTCGATTATCAGAACAGGTACGATGTTGACTCGAGCCCAAGCAAAATTAGCAACCGCCACCGAACAAGCCGGCACGCAGCATGACTTGACCGCCGCGACCAGCATGAGCGCAGCTAACATTGCTGAAGGTAACAATAACATGAACCCTGAAGATCAGGGTGAGAACAACGTCTCCCCCATCACATCAAGAAACAATTCACCTCGACGTTCAATTGTTTCCGTTACTTCGTCAATACAGCGGCGAAGATTATTCGACTTGCAACTGGAGGCGGCGAGACGTATGGCAGACGTAGAGAAAGAACTCATTGCGAAAGAATTGGAACTTCGATCTGCTGCTATTCAAGAACAGGAACGCAGCAGCCGTGCCTCCTCTCGAGTATCTCTAACAAAAAAATACTCAAACATTTGCAACACGAAGACATCAGCTGCAGCGATTGTGCCCGATACGACAACTACACATACGCCGGTGACCAACCTGCATACTACGGACCTCTCCAAGTTTTTGGCACGTCAAACGTCCATAAAGGAGCTTCCGTTATATTCAGGTGATCCTGAAGAATGGCCAATGTTCTTCAGTCAATTTAAAAGTACAACACGACTCTGCAAGTACAGTGATGAAGAAAATATTGCACGACTGTCAAAGTGCCTAAAAGGTAAAGCTCGGGAGGCAGTTTCTGCTCTTTTGGTAAGTGCATCGAATATAGACAAGATTATAGACACACTAAAACTACGATTTGGACGTCCTGAGTATTTAATTGAGTCCATGCTTATGAAGATACGCACAATGCGCTACATTCGACACGACGACTTTAATCAACTCGTTGAATATGCGACCGCTGTACAGAATGTTGTAGCCATTATGATCTCCACAGATGAGTCAGGACATTTGACAAACACGACGCTAGTGAAAGAGATCATCGCAAAACTTCCGTCTTCTTTGAAATTGCAGTGGGGGTTTCATATACAGGACAATGAAATTAAGACGATTTCTCTCACTGATGTAGCCGATTGGTTGATGATGGTCGCTAATGCCGCTGTACACGTCACACCAATGACAGTTTCAAGGCCGATGAGTTCTCACCGAGATAAAGACAAAGATAAGTCATTCAAACATTCTGTATTAGCCACTGCGAAGACATCACGTATTTGTTTTGAATGCAAGGGTGACCATGATTTTAAAGATTGTCCGAAATTTTTGAAATTGAACATTGATGACCGATGGAAGTACGTAACAGAAAAGAAGCTATGCTTTTCCTGTCTATCATCCAAACACCAGCTCAGAGACTGCAAGAGAAAAGTCAAATGTACAGAAGCAGATTGTTTTCATCGTCATCATCCTTCATTGCATGCGCCACCGATTTCTGCAGTAACCAACACGAAGCAGAGTGACATTCCAGTTACTGGCTCGATCTCTATCAACCACTACGATGATGTACGACAGGGCATCCTGCTAAAAGTAGCCCCAGTTGTGATTTCTGGACCGAATGGTGAATTTGAGACACTAGCTCTTCTTGACGAGGGATCTGCGGTTACACTTGCTGATATGTCACTTATTGAGCGCATCGGCATCACCGGGCCTAGCGCCTCCTTAAGCTTGCGCGGCGCGACTGGGATGACAACAACGGAATGCGATTCTTTGATAGTTTCTTTTGATATAAGAGGCCGAAGCTGTAATAATTTTTTTAAGTTAAACAATGTACGTAGTGTACGTAATTTGTCGTTACCTGTATATAATTTTAAGTTTCATAAACTTGTAACAAAATTTCCATACCTGTCTGACTTTGTCAAAGACTTTGACCTGACATCATATGATAGACAAAGACCCTTGTTACTGATTGGCTCTGACAATATCGACCTAATTGTGACTCGTAAAGTTTATCAGGGCCCCAAGGGTAGTCCTATTGTTTCAGAGACGTATTTGGGACATATAGTTCATGGTAAGTTATCGTCTACAACTCCAAGCAACACACCTGTGCTGCATATGTGCGCCTGTGACGAACTAAACGTCTCAATCAAGCATTTCTTTTCAACCGAAAGCTTTGGGACAAAACCGCACCAAGACACTCCTCGTTCTCGAGAGGACTTGAAAGCTCTCAAGATCATGGAACAGACGACAAAGCTTCTCCCTGAGGGACGATGGGAAACTGGTTTACTGTGGAGGGACGAAAAACCACAGCTCCCTGATAGTTTTCCACTCGCAAAAAGTAGACTGAATGGTATTGAGAAGAAACTACGTAAGAACCCAGAGCTTGCTGTTCGGTACGCCAACAAAATTATGGAAAATGTGAATAAAGGTTATGCTTCTAAACTTAGTCCAGAGGAAGCGAAACAAAAGACTAGTCTGACTTATTATTTGCCTCACTTTGGTGTGTTCAATCCCAATAAACCGAACAAATTACGTTTAGTTGTTGACCCCGCAGCAAAGATAAACGGCAAATCTTTAAATGATTTTCTTCTGTCCGGTCCTGACTTTTTAACATCCCTTCCTGGAGTGCTACTGAGTTTTAGAAGCCGCAAGATTGCTGTTATGGGTGACATTCAGGAAATGTTTCACAGAGTAATTATCAGGCCAGAAGATCGTCAAGCTCAACGTTTCTTGTGGGAAGATGATGAATACGTCATGAATGTGATGACCTTTGGCGCTGTTTGCTCTCCTTCGTCATCTCAATACGTGAAGAACCTGAATGCTGAGCGTTTTCGTGAAACCCATCCAAGAGCTGTCATGGCTATTGTAGACAGACATTATGTAGACGACTTTATAGACTCCGTAGATGACGAGGAAGCTGCGATCCGTCTTGTCGATGATGTTGTCATGATACATGCTGCTGGAGGGTTTAACATGACCAGCTTTATGTCAAACTCCAAAAAGGTTCTTAGACATATACCGACGGAAAAATTAGCATCTGGAGGTGTAAAGTTACTCACCGATAGAAACGCTGAAACAATGGAACGTGTACTTGGAGTGTATTGGAATCCCGAGTCTGACTATTTCACTTTCAAGCTTTTGAAATTCGATGACAATTCTAAGAGACCAACGAAGCGAGAAGTCTTAAGACGTTTAATGTCAGTTTTTGATCCTTTAGGTTTTCTTTTGAACGTAACTGTTATTGCACGTATTTTACTTCAAGACATCTGGAAGTCTCGCATTGGCTGGGATGACGAGATTGATTCAATGCACTGCGAGCGATGGCTTCAGTACCTTAAAGAATTGCTGAAGACTCGTGATTTGACTATACCGCGATGGCTGAAAACAGACTACTGCATAAGAGATGACCCTGCCGAACTTCATATTTTCTGTGATGCTAGCTCGAAAGCTTTCGCTTGTGTCGGTTATCTTCGAAGCAAAGCTACAGACGGATCTTGGGTCATTACCTTTGTTATGGCCAGAGCGAGAGTTGCGCCTCTGAAGCCTTTAAGTATTCCGCGACTCGAACTTCAAGCAGCAGTTTTAGGGGCACGATTAGGACAAGTTTTGAAGAAACATATTGACTGTCCAATATCTCGCACGCTCTTTTGGACAGACTCGAAAACCGTTTTGAGCTGGTTACGCTCGGAATCGGGAAGATTTAAGCCCTTTGTTTCACATCGAGTTAGTGAAATCACTGAAATTACAGATCCAAGTGATTGGAGGTGGGTTCCAACGCAGCAGAATCCAGCCGATGACGCTACTCGCGATGCAGTTTCAGAAAATACAAAATGGCTTGCGGGACCAGTTTTCTTACAGGATCCTGAAGACTTGTGGCCTATAGAAGAGGAACGGCTCTGTCTTAATCCAAACGACCTTGAGGTAAAGGCTATCTACACACTAGAAGAAACGGAAGAGCTTATAGAAGACAATCGTTTTTCAAAATACTGGCGTCTCGTTCGAAGTGTGGCATGGGTACTTCGTTTTTTCTACAATTTAAGGAACACAGGTGATCGTCGACACAATGAATTGGAGGCGCAAGAAATATCGACAGCCGAAATTTTATTGTACAAACAAAGTCAGCGACGATTCTTTTCGGCCGAAATTTCTGCCATTTCCAAAGGCTTTCCTGTCGACAAGAATAGCTGTTTACGCAAAATAACACCATCTATTGACTCTACTCAGCTCCTTCGCGTCGGGGGAAGGATTGAAAATGCACCCTGTGTCACAGGCGATGTCAAACACCCGATCATCCTACATCCCAAAGACCATATTACCCAGCTGTTGATTCAACAATTTCATATTGATTGTGCGCATGTTGGAAGAGAGCAGGTTCTTAATAATTTGCGGCAAAGGTTCTGGATAATAAATGGACGAAACGCCGTGAAAAAAGTATTTCATAATTGCCAGTATTGCAAGAACAAGCGAGCACAGCCTTCTCCACCTTTAATGGGTCAACTACCAAATGTGAGACTTATGCCGAATGGACGCGTTTTTAAGTATACAGGTTTAGATTATTTTGGCCCGATCACCGTCAAAGTTGGACGACGTCATGAGAAACGTTACGGCGCTCTTTTCACTTGTCTTACCGTGAGGGCTATCCACATTGAAGTCGCGAGTGATCTGACTACAAGTAGCGCTATCATGGCCATACGGCGCTTTATAGCTCGACGTGGTTGTCCTACCGAGATGTGGTCGGATAATTCCACCACTTTCAAGGGAGCGGATAATGAGCTTAAAAATTTAGTGAAGAATATAAACAGAGATGAAATACTCCAGTTCAGCAGCACCAGAAGTATAAAATGGAGTTTCATTGCTCCAAATGCTCCCCATATGGGCGGTTGTTGGGAGCGACTAATACGATCTGTCAAAATCGCTTTGAAATCGACTCTTAAAGACCGGACCCCAGATGATCAGACATTACAGACAGTCCTTGCAGAGGCTGAGTTCATAATGAACCGCCGCCCACTTACATACGTTCCCATTGACCATGATGACGATCCTCCATTAACACCTAATGACTTTTTATTATCAAAAACTGAATGGGTTGATCATCCTCTTGACACGTTTACCGACGGTGATCTACTGAAAAGAAACTGGCGACAAGCACAAGCGCTCGCTGACTTATTCTGGCGGAGGTGGGTCAGGGAGTACTTGCCAACTCTGACACGACGAGAAAAATGGTTTGCTACAACTGTCCCATTAGCTGTAGGTGACGTAGTGGTAATTGTTGACAACCAGTTGCCACGTAGCATGTGGTTGCGTGGAACCGTGACAAAGACCTACCCTGGTAAAGATGGTCATATACGCGTTGCCGACATTGTAATTATAGACTCGACCGGACACAAAAGACTTTACACGAGGCCAGTGACGAAACTCGGTAAATTAGACGTTCGCTCCAACCCCTAAGTATTGGTTTTCCAATACTGGAGGTGGGAATGTCGCGGCGACGGTGACTGACCATAGACTGACTGGCTGTTTTTAAACATGACGAAAAAGAACTTTGACAATAATCAGACAGACGATTTTTCCTTATGACACGACATTAATAAATGTAACTAAAAATACTTTTGCTTTGTTCATTGACGACGGAACACACCAGTTACAAATGAACATTCTATTTGTGACGTATGCGTAAACCGCGAAAGCAACCCGCTCGCACCCTTAGCTCCCGCCATTATTACATTTGGAGTATCTACCTAACTTTAATCGCAAATGTATTGAAAAACGTCGTATGATGATCGTACTCAGTAAGCTGGCTATTATAGTCATATCGGAAACACCTCGCCTACAGTATGCAGCTTACCGTTCTTGCATCATAATGTACTATGAATTTATATGCTTATGTACACCACTATTATTATTATAATCGCGTATATAAAATAAAACTTATTAAATGTGTCTGGGTCGAAATTTTGCGCTGATGGTTATTAAAATTGAAAGAAATGAGGTCTTATTTGTAGATTAATTTAACAAACTATCTACTATTGTTTTTATTCACGAATTTGCTAGATACCGTTAGATGTTCGGCTGAACGTAGTCCAAACTTATAAAGCGTGTAGAGCTTCCAGAACAAAACAAAGTTAAAATAAAAAAAAATACAAAGTACTAAATATCTATAAAAATACGAATTAACTAAAAATACTCTTCTGCGCTTACCATCTAACCACTCTTCTTCTAGCTAGCTGGTGTATCTTTGACAAGTTTCAGTCCGTGAGATCACCGCGCGCCAACCTTCACCCCCCGAAATTGCGTTTGACAGTATCGATACTGTGAAGTGACATTTCTGACTCTATTAAAACCAAATGCTGCTAAATACCCAAATATTAAAAAAAAAATTCATTGATTTTTTCTACACGCATCGATAGCTATCGATATCGATAGATAGATATATGATAATGGATAGTGTGGATGTTAGTTTGCTTGTTTGTAACGTCTATAGGGTTAAATTACTAAACCTGATTTATATGCAATTTAGGAGGCAGCGGTAACTAAAAATCCAGAGAAGTAAAAAGCATTTGACGCCATCATAATTTTATATATTCAAATTTAGGTCAAAAAAGAAAAGAAAACAGCCCAAGCGGGCGAATACGTACTATCAGTTAGTCCGTCTGTTTGTCCGTCTGTCATAGGCTTATATCTCCGTAACACGCGAGAAGATTTTGAAGTGATTTTTTTTAAGTGACTATTTTGGTTATAGTTTTCTCATTGGAAATGACTTTCATTTCGTTGGAGTATAGGGGGTCGTTTGGGAGTTTTGTGAGACAGGCAGATTGCACGAAGGGTTTGTGAGATATCGTAATGAACATGGTGTTAAAAGACGCAGCTCGGCGAGCTCTATAAGATGGCATAAGACAATTTGGAAAAAGTTCAAAAACAAAAAAAATAATCGGCGAAAAACGAAAATGATCGCAATTTTTTCCCCGATTTTCATTTTGGAAGCCCGATATCTCAAGAACTAGGTCCGAATAAGAAAAAAATAAAATAACTGCTCGGGGTAATTAAACGGGGGATCGATTAAGACTAAAATAGTTAGAATCGGACAACCGGAAGTAGTGGTTAAGGGTGCCCTTAGTTGGAAGTCGAATATGCGTCGGTGTTACATTTCGTACTAATTCGGTTTGTTCGATCGAAATGTCGTACAGAATGTTATATTTCGAAGTTTTAAGCTTATTCAGATACAGTTGAGTTATTTTTATTGAGAAATTTTTTTTTTCGAAAAATATTATCCAAAATAAGTGTGTTAACTTTATACCGTTAGGTTCATTTCCAATGTCGTAAGAAGTTCGTGCGAAAGCAGGAGATCCGTTGATTTTTTCTAATTAAAACTTGTTAACAATGTGACAGGCACGCTTGAGAAATTTTAAAGGGGGCCCTCTTACTTTACGACTGTGATTAACACACTTAATGAAACAAGTCGTAGGTACATAACAAACACTTCCAACGAAAACTGTTTCGAAGAATATACACACTTGGCCGATTTTTGATATATTTCACTTGTATTTCTTTTTACTTGAATTTAAGTTTCTATTTAAAGATGTTATTTAACAGATTCGTCCTATGATGCCATCGCCAGCATTGATTGAAGTCATCAAATACTTCTACTGTAGTTTAAAGTCAATAATACGTTATTTCATATTATGTCCTTTAATATGTTATCCCAATGATTCGTGATTCCATTTTGAACTCTATTTTAACACGTTGTAGGCATATATTTCATTGTTAATAAAAGAAGTATTTGCCTTTAGGTTATAGAGACAACAGGCTATCTTTATACGACATAACAGGCTATCTGACTATTATTTGTAAATTGTCTTAAAATGTTCGTATTAGATCATAATATTATTTTTCAATTTAAATAAAATCGCTTTATTGTTTAAAATGTATACTATTGCCAAAAATGAGCCGCCATGTTGAATTGCCTACTGTGACGTCACACAATACTATTATTGTTTGGTATAGGCTTTAGGGTTCTGTATTCAACATTGAACCCTTATATGTAGTTTCGCCAAGATACTTGGAGCGCGCGGCCCGAGTAAATCATCTTCGGTACTAACGCCGCTTTACTAATATTTAGAATGAGACAGAAGTGTAGGAATGGCGACATCGCGTAGCTACAAACAAATATCTTTTTTGTTCGTAGTTTCGCATATATATCAAATCTATTAGACACACGTAAACTTCTGTGACATTTTAATACCTTTTTTTATTTTAATTTAACTAAACCTTTTTGTCTGCTCTCCCGACGCTCGCGGTAGTGATCGCCGGGAAGCGTCCTCTGCCACACCGCACCGCTTCTTCCCACTTGCGTCGCATATCTATCGCAAAGATGTTCTACTTATAGAATCTTAACCTACTTTGGTTTCGCCATGTTCATCCGTTTATCTTTCCGTAGCTCAGCTCTTAGTACTAAAAAGCTGTAATTCACTGCACGTAAATTGGGTATTTTTATTTCCTCTTCGATCCCATGGTGTGGAGTGTCGTTGGATGGGTCTTTAAAAAATGGGATAACCATTTTTCAATACCAGTTAAGTGTCTCCTCCTCCGTTTTCACGGCAGTGGAATTCAGTCCTAGACACTTGGTACACAAAAACATAATAAGTCGTATATGAGTACCATTGAATAAAGTATTTATCGGGAAATGACTTTTGAGGTTTTTTAGGTCGATTCATTAATATGTTGAATTAAAAAAAAATATTAGATCAAAAAATAGGCTCTATCAATTATGTGATATTATGAATGAATGATATTACTCATTAAAAGAACTCTTTCGAAAACCACCTTTTACAGTTTAGTAGTTTTTAAATAAATAAACAAATTATAAACCGATTATTGTTACCATATTTTTTTTTATATTATCATAGTAATAAAAGTTAAAAGTATACATTTTTAACTATCAAATGTTGCACATGAGGCGTGCCATCTTGGATTTCCTTGATTTTATAATCTTTAAACCAACTTCGTGTATCTGAATCCTTAAAGAACGTACGAACAATTTGTACGCTCCAAACGTTTATTGAATTCGGTTGGATGCAGGTATACGGTGGATGTGTTGAGGTTCTGAATTAAGTTAAAGTAGGTAATTTATGAACGATGTAAAATTATATAAAAATATTAATGCCAAGGAAAACAAATGATGGCAAATATAAAAACCGGTCATTAACTACTGCATATTTTTGTTTTAAATCAGATTCTAATTTAGATTAGGTAGTTGACCTCGACTCTTTCGTTAATGTATGCTACCATAGTAATAATTAGTTAGATCAATTTAACTTATTAGTTCTCAGTGAAATTGAGCAACACGTTTTTCAATGTTTTCCATTTCCTGCGGGAATCGAGAGAGGTTTTCGATTAGGCTTCAAGGCCTTAAATATTTCGTATTTTGTTTTGTAACTTTTATGGAGATAATATGAGCAATGGTCGATCCTCATATATCGCTTAGGGTTTTCTGTTAAGTTATTTTGAAATTTTTATTTTGGGCAGAGTAATGTTGGAGTTAAGGGAGGGTGTAATGGTCAATTTTAGTATATTTACATGAATAATAATACATATATTTTAAAAATATTAAAAAAACTTATTTGTATTTCACAAAATAAGCACTTTCATTTGATATATCACACGGTGCACTTGGGAAAAAGATTTTTTCCAAAGATTTGAATTCGCTCCCAAAATTAACCATAATCAAAATTCGTTTACCAATTTACCCATGTTGGGTCCGCGATTGGGTCACCAAACTCTGTATATGTACCGAATTTCAACTTTTTTCTCTTTAGGTACATAACGTCTATTGTATCAAAATGACCACTGTATCATATGATATACAGTATCAAACGGTCCACAGTATCATAAACTTCAACCAAGGATATCTTTTTGAAGTATGAGGTAATGGCAAACAAACGAAAAGATATACTTAAATGATTTTTTAAACCCCGACGCAAAAAGAGGGGTGTTATAAGTTTGACGTGTGTGTGTATCTGTATATCTCTCCGTGGCATCTTAGCTCCCAAACGGATGAACCGATTTGTATGCGGATATTTTTATATTTCAGTCTTATATATCAGAATTATTATGATGCTGTGTCGCATATACTACGAAGCGATCGTAAATCCCAGCAAAATCGACGTGATCTGTCTAATCTATGAGTCTGTACTCATAGATTAGACAGGCCATGCGTCATTACTAGTTATTTATTAAAATAAAAATATTTATACCAGTATTTTCATTTGTTTTTCCGCTACGATTTTTACATGTGCGTCACACTACTTTGACTTCGCAAAGCTGTATATATCAAAACATCAAATACCGTACTTTTGGTCATTGGTGTACTTTTTTCCCTCACGTATTTGTGGTCACGTGTCGCGGTATCTCGATGTACAGTATTAGTATGAATATAAAATATTTTTTATAAATATTTTTTATTCATACTTATACTTCACATGTATGATAATTACTAATTATAGTAAAAGTAGAAATAAATTATTACTTGCTAATAATTGCAGTGAATATCATATCATCAGTTGATTATATGCTAATATCAGGAAATAGATGTCAAGCTTTAAAGCTTTAAGTCAAGTTTTAAAACCTAGTGCTTGAAGTTTACATAGTACGAGTGATTTTGCTTCTGTTTATCATTTTGAATGGTTAGTTAAGAATATTGCTTCTACTGAACCGGGATCGATTCAGTGATGAATTATTATATAATATTTATGACAAGATTTAATAACCATTTCGTCTGTATTTGACGACCGCTTAGCCTAGTGGGTAGTGACCCTGTCTACGAAGCTGGAGGTCCCGGGTTCGAATCCCAGTCGGGTCAGTATTTGTATGATGAATATTATTACTGGTACCGGATCTTGGTTGTTATATGTATATGTGCTGTCTTCACTTGGTACCCAAAACACAAGCTAATACTTAGTTTGGCCTAGATGTTGTTATGATGTATAGGTATGTTATGTTATATTCAATTGTCGTTATTTAGAAAATAAAATGCCTCCTGTTTTTGTTTAAATATTTTCTAATTAGTGTTATATAAAATAATGTATAGTATGTAATTATCTATTAATTATAACAAAAAAAAAGATAAAATAGCAATTTTATCTTGTCAAAGCAAAATATTCCCGTCCAAAATTAAAGCCTGAGATTTTTCTTTTGTCGTCAAGGATCCATTGTTGGAAAAAATTAAGTCAACGTCGTCCTAATACACAATTTACTGAATATCAATTAAATCGCCAATGGTGTATATTCTATTCATTGTTCTTCTGCAACGCTTGTCTGTGTGTTATCACCATGAATGGAATTTTGTTATACTTATTTATTAGTTTATTCTACGTTGAAATTCTATTATCATCATTTCAGCCTTTATCTGTCCACTGCTGAACATGACCCTCCTCCACAGCACGCCACGCGACGCGATCCTCCACTTGCTGCATCCAACGACGACCCACCACCTTCGTCAGGTCATCTGTCCATCGAGTCGGGAGGCACCCGACGCTAAGCTTTCCCGTGCGTGGTCTCCACTCGAGAACTTTTGTACCTCATCGAATGTCGGTTCTGCGATATATGTGGCCGGCCCACTGCCATTTCAGCTTGCTGGTTCTTAAAGCTATGTCTTTACGTCTTTAGGTAAATTTGGTTCTCCTGCGGATGTCCTCGTTCCGGATCTTATCTCGCAGAGGAACACCGAGCATAGCTCTTTCCCTAGCTCGCTGAGCGACTTTAAATTTGTGTACGAGTCCCAGAATAAAGGATCACTTCTCGGCTCCATACGTCATTACAGGCAGAACACAAGACGAAAGTCTTCAATCATTGGAATAAGTTGCACGAGAAAACGTTGAAATGAAAGAACGCGGTACGTCATCGTGACAGAGCATCACAGAGGTAGCTAACAAGACAACGAGGCTGATTCTAATTGGTACGCCGTTTTCGGCGTAGTTTTAGATTTTTAGTCTACGGAAGTAATGTTAGTAAATATCGGAGGTCTCTATTATTAAAATTTAAAATAAATGAATAGTAACCGGAAATTTTTTAATAATGTTTTATAAATGAACTCCGACATTTTATTGTCATAATTAATCCGTACCGATTTGAAATTTTAAGTATTACTAAATGTAAATTACGGGTTAATAATATTAATGAAAAATTGTGGTTTATCTATAAAATAATATTAAAATAACCAGTTTAGTTCGATTACACTTTTTCCTACGAATATTGTCATAATAAAAACAATATTTTAAAACGAATTGTAGGTAATAGTCTTGATTGTTGTATTTTCTTATGTACACTTCCAATGTCTTCTGAATATGCTAAAACGTTGCACAATGCAATGCGCATGCGTTTCAGGGACCGTGTAGGGCTGCCATAATGAGAATTTATTCTATTTAACGAAACCGGATACTTACCCATAATAATAAACGGAGCCGTCTGTTTTATGTGAAAGTGTGGAAGCAGTTGTGTTACGTAATGAAATTGGAAATTTTGTTCACATCACGACCGTCGTTCGTTGTGACAACAAGTCACACAATAGTCTTTTATGAAAATATAAACTTAAATATGTACTTACTGTTTGCATATTTATTGACGCCCGCTTAGCCTAGTGGGTAACGACCCTGCCTACGAAACTGGAGGTCCCGGGTTCGAATCCCAGGTCGGGTCAGTATTTATATGATGAATATCGATACTGATACCGGGTCTTGGTTGTTAAATGTATGTGGTGTCTTGGCTTGGTACCCAAAAACACAAGTTAATGCTTAGTTTGGGGCCTAGACGTTGTTGTCATGTGTACGTTATTATAATTATTATTTTGCATAAAACAATTATTATTTTCTTAAATTTTATCTAAATTATCTAATCGCAGGAAAACCTTTAGTGATATAAAAAAAGTTTCACCATTAAAAAAAGAAAAAACTATGATAAATTATAATAGAGCAATTATTACTTACCAATATTTTTAATTTGAATATTATAGCATTCGTAATATAAATAATTCTTAGCAAGAAAATTTGAAGTTTTATGTAGGTGATTGGTGAAAATGGGATTTTTCCTAAAGTATTGAAAATACGAGGGCGTATAAAATAATAATAATGTGTGGTATATATTATATGGCTCCTAAATGAAAAAAATATATATATATAAAATCAAATTTTCGGGGAATAAATTAGAAATTATGAGAAAGTGACTATTTTGGGTTTTGGTTTGTTAAACTTATGCAAAATATCACGGGATTTTTAGTAAAAGTTATTAGTTAATTGTCGAGAAAACGAAATTTAATAGACTTTTTTTTTTAATTACGAGGATGTGGGTCTGGGCGCCGAACAAATATGGATGTACCTATTTATTTTTCGAATAATGAGATATTTCAGTCTCCCCAAAGTCAGACCAGAATGTGGATCCAGAGGCCATGAATCATATGTTTTGACGTTGAATAAATGTAATAAAGTTGTGCTCTGTAATAAAGTTTAATTTTTTATGGTTTATTAATGAAACCAGCTGTAACTTTGTTACAAGTTATCATTTAGAAATACGAATGGTTTTGTTTTGATCCAGCATTAAAAATTAAGTACTTGGAAAACCACAGTAGACCTCGTTCAAAAAAGGTTCAAGTTCAAAGGTTTTTTAAAAATTTCAATTCTCTTCGCTCTCCCCAACTGCCCGCTTTTCCAAAGTGGGAAAAAAACTTTTTATTTAGGGATTTAACGGATTTTCATTTTTAGTGCTAAAATGAAGCTATTTCCAAAAATGAATGCTTACCGTTTGTTGTGTATTTACGTCGACCGCTTGGCCTAGTGGGTAGCGACCCTGCCTACGAAACTGCGGGCCCCGGGTTCGAATCCCTGGTCGGGTCAGTATTTATATGATGAATATTGATACTGGTACCGGGTCTAGCTTGTTATATGTATGTGGTGCCTTCGCTGGGCACCCAGAACACAAGCTAATGCCTAGACGTTGTTGTGATGTATACGTTATTAGATTATTATTATTATAAGTTGTCAGTTTATTTTACCCGTGCTACTGAGTAATTTTCTTTTTTTTTTTAGTTATATTATATTTTTGAAAATTATAGAATCTTTAACCTACGAAGAAGTCTACTCTTAAACGATTACACTAATTTTAATATACCTAGCAGCGTACTAGAATAATGCCATGTGCTGCCATTCTGTGGCTGCCATATATTGTCTCTAAATTCCTGTGCTGTGCCTTTGTTCCGTGGCGCACTCCATAAACAGCCGTTGTGACTTTCACGGCACGCTTGATTGTTTACTACAGTACGGTCGGCATGTTAAGCGATCATATTAAGTGAAGGGGAAGACAATTTGTATACTATCAAAAATAACGTTTTCTTATAAATATGAAAGGATTAAAAAGGCATATTTTATGTCGCCAAAGTTTTTTTCCAAATAAGCTGTCTATCCCCAATAATATTTTTATTCTCATATTAATTGAAGGGTCAGCAAGTACAGATGTCCAAATTAAAACCTTTATCATCATCATCATCATCAGCCCGTGTCTCCCCACTGCAGGATATAGGCCTCTCCCAAGGCTCGCCACCACACACGGTCCTCCGCCTTTCGCATCCAACTACCCCCGGTATGGCGCTTCAGGTCATCTGTCCACCTGGCCGGGGGGCGTCCAACGCTTCGCTTTCCGGTACGTGGCCTCCATTCGAGAACTCGTCTACCCCATCGGTTATCAGTTCTACGGCAAATATGACCGGCCCATTGCCACTTCAGCCTGCTGATCGCTTCGGCTATGTCGACAACTTTAGTTCTTTGACGGATTTCAGTGTTTCTGATTTTATCCATCAAAGAAACACCGAGCATAGCCCGCTCCATAGCACGCTGAGCGACTTTGAATTTATGGATCAGTCCTGCCGTGAGAGTCCACGTTTCGGCACCGTACGTCTTCGTAGGTAGGACGCATTGGTTGAAGACCTTGGTCTTCAGACTTATCCCTTTAAACCTTTATCACCATAATTTAACCTCTGAATTAAAAAAATTCTTTTTCAATATAATAGTTTCGTTCTCAGCATAGATGATCTGTCAACAAATAATTGAATCACTGAACGATATTAAATATTATTTGTTTACGTTATAGTGTTATAGTAATAGTGTTATCACAGCCATGTATCAATTTATAAGGTCGATTCGTCGGTCGATGGTCGACTGATCGACTCTTATTACCTACGACAATCCTACCGAATGAGCTGAACCAACAAAGTGAGTTTGTAGCAGCCAACTAAGCGCAAGAAAGAAAATTGTCTATATTCAAAGGAAAACTAATTTAATTTAAATTACTTTTTTAATAAATTGGTTGGGAAATAATAATTTTAATTATTGTTTTTAAATAATATTGTGATACCATTTTGAGGGCAAACCTATCATTATGTATAGTAGTTTCATTATTTGAATTGTTTGGTGACTTCATTTTAGTGACAGATGAATTATTTTGAGTAAAAACTATGTTATATAAGAAATCTAACAAATACAAGAAACCGATTTATAACAAAGAGAAAATTAAGATTGATTCTGTCAATCTGAACATTGGTTCTGGTCTGAGGTTGTTACATTGAAAATGAAGTAAAAGGTAAAATAACAAAAATGAGTATATTATATACTGTACACATAGACACACCAAGAGCTAGAACAAGAAGGTGTTATTTTTAACGCAATCGAAATATTGTATTCATTGGAAATTGACTGAACTGATACTATAATATTTTGTAAGTTGTGGGTGGAAGCTAGTTTTACTGATATCAAAACTCGCATCTGCGAATGAAAAACAATAAACCATTTTGAAGCCCTTATTATACGTAACAGTGTATTTTTATTAAAATTAAATGTACTATATAATCCATACAAGTAAACTACTTTGGACATCAAATATAAGTACTTTTTATTACTTGTACTGAATTTAGATTATAGAATTATTATGAAAGCTTCATTCGTTTCGATTCAACGATTTTGCTGACCATACCGTGCCTTACAATGCATAGGGTCAGTGCGGTACATTCACCGCGTGCTTCACTAATGGTTTTTTGAACTGCTCTGGAATCTAGTTTCTTAGTTTATTTATTGTAATACTATATTTGCAGACGTTTTAATTCCTCTTTGTCTCTCGATTTAAATGAAAAGTTAAAAGCTTGGCGGACACTGTATTTGTTAGGTACGTTGACTTTGGTTCTTTGTTTCACGGGAATCGAGTTTTATCATAGACATCACTACGTAGGTATATGTCGGACCATATGCAACTATGCTGATGCATAAGTTTAAATTAATAAAAAAAGGTTTCAGAAACTTAAAGATGATTTTTGATGATTTTTTCAACGATATCCAACTTGACATAGTTCATTAACTTTCATTTTTTTTTTGTCTAGTTGTCATATTTTTTTATTACTGTCATATCTCTAATGACACTCATGACATTAAAACAAATCGATTGTCTTGAAAATGTATATTTTATTTATCTAGACCGTGTATGAAAAATGGCAAAATTAAGCTTTTCACGCACTGAACTATATTATATACTAGTAGAACCGACGACGACGCCGCCAACCAATTGTTTGCGCCAAGCGTTGTAGCCGACCGGCAACAACTCATTCTGTCACTCGCCTATGCTCATCACGACCGCGTGCCGAAAACGTGATTAAACAATTGTTGATGTTAAAACGTGTAAAAATCAATCAACTTTGAAGAAAAAAGATAGTGGCATATCTTATCGTCGATAATTAAACAAAACAAAACTAAAACAATTTAAAACTAATTTTTGTACCTACATTATTTTCTACCGTTGCCGCCATACTACTATTAACTACAAGGAATATTAGGACATGTATAATACATAGGTACTAAATACTTGTATAACATTTACAATTCTGTGTATTCTAGTGGAAACGAACCATACATAGCAGGTATAAGACACGTATAATACATTGTATTATACTTGGTAGAAAAATCAATGTGGAGGAAACAAGGCGATAGTGCCGCGCGTACAGATTTGTTCGTGCTGTCTGTTCTACTAGTATTTAGTTCAGTATTCTCATGTAATAACTTCGCGTTTATAAAGGTATTAATTAACGTTTTTCAAATGTTTCCCTTTGCTTGTGCTATAAGATCTATCATTCATTGTGCTAAATCTTAAACTTCTAACTCAAGTGGAGGTAGGTACATACCCTAAAAGTTATATTTATTATTTGATTTATTACAATATATATAAAACATTAATATCAAAATACGCTTTGAAAGGCCATATCTTTTTAATACACTGAGTTAGATATTGGAACATTTTACTGGACTATGTAGCCCGTAGGTAGATTTTGTATTTTATATCTAATTACTTAACGCATAGTGATACTATAGAAATAATAGTTATTTTGTTTCAATATATGGAAACTTAAAAATTATACTTTACACAGAAAATATATAACTATGAATTTAATTATAACTGCGGTCAACAGTGAAAGGTTTACAGAGGTTGTGAATTTTCATTAGAGCTGACTATTCCTTACTGAATAATTGCCTTGGCAGTGACCGCGGCGAGTGCGCAAGCGTGACAAGTTTATAACGTTGCAGATGTTCCGTTATTCTGTATTATATTCCACGACCTACTTTGCAAACGTAGCTGCTATTCCAAACTACTATTTATTCGCAATAACTTGTTATCTGCTATTCGTTGAATAACCGGTAGTAATGTATTTTTCAAATTTGCTGCCACACTTGTTTTCATCTTTTAATGAATAGAATACTTATTTTAATGAAGAATCTTGTCTATCGACTTTGATTTACATAGACGTGGTTGCTTTTGTTAAAGAGTATTAATAAAATATTATAGAGTTGACAAAACATGTTGAAAGTAGCGATGAAGTAAGGGCCAAAAATGGTATGCAGGTGTAAGCTCATCATATACCTATGTATGTAATAATTAATGAACCTGTATTTATTTCTTCGTGGAATATATTAATAAACCTATATTGTGTCGTGATAGCCCGAGTGCAGCGAACCTGTTTCAAATTTATAAGGCCGCGAGGCCGTGGTTCAAATCCGGGCGTGTACTAATGAACTTTTTTGACTTGAGTACATAACTAACACTGACTCTGTGCCTCGGAGAGCACGCTAAGCAGTCGGTCCCGTCAATAGATGGCAGTCGTTACAATCCACTAACCCGCATTAGAGCAACGTGGTGGATTTAAACTCTAAGCCCCCTTCACCCTGGGGGAGGCCTCCTAAGCCCTTGCAGTGGGTTATAATGGGCTGAGGAAATATTTATTCATTAAATTATGAATTGTTTTTTTATTTATTCCAGTAATATGCCTGGGTGTGGGACTTTCCAGTGCTCGCTGGATGCGAAGAGGCCGTTCGGAACAACCTAAAGAGACAAGTTTTGTTGGCAAAGCCACAAATGAAGTGTCTACTGCGATATTCCAGGTACGTAAATAATGAAAAAAATAAAAATATTTTTTATTAAATATTTCAATTAATTGATGCGCGCCTGGTATAGAGATAGAAATAGGGTTATTGGCTCAAGGTAAATTTTTCGTTTTGAATGAGTTTAGTGCACAAGACATTCTTAGCGTTGAATCAATTAAATGGCAATGTTAAAATTTATCCACTACGTCTACCATTTTCGACGACGATAAAACCACTTATGTTACAAACACGTTACAAAATGATATACGATTTTACGTGTTTTTAATTTATGTGTATAAATTTTAATTAATTATTAATTTAAATATTTTAATCGATAGAGCTGACTTGCTTGGCTGCGACAAGTAATTAAGTAGGTAGTTAAGATATTAGAGTAATGGTCATGTTGAGAGTGTATAAAGAACACTAAAGTTTGGTTTTTCTTTGTCTAAACATTGAAAACTGTTCGAAATAATTTCATACTTGCGCAGAATTAATTCATATTTATTCATTAAATAATGTTCTTTTTACAGAGTTACATTGATGATAGCAAAAACATCGCTTTCTCACCCCTCGGATATTCTGTTATTCTAGCAATACTGGCAGAAGGTGCTAAAGGTGAAACTAAACAGCAGTTAATTACTGCTTTGCATTTGCCAGAAGACAAAGAACTTACCAGAAACACCTACAAATTCATTATGGAAAGGTTAAAAAACACGAACGAGTACAAATATAATCAACCAGAACTTAAAAACTTTTTCTACATCTACAAAAACTACACCGTAAACGAAGATTACAAGAAAGCTTTAGAAGATTATTATTTAACAGAAGTTAGATCTGTCGAGAGATATAACCCTGATAGTATTAAAGATGATGATAATGATGATAATGATGAAGAATCTATAAATATAAAACAAGTTGAAGAAAACAAACCTACAGAAATAGAACCACACAAAGACACAGAAGAAAAACTAATCACGTTTGCCATAGAAGACAAACCAGAAAAAGTTGATTTGTCATCAGTAGAGTACAAACCACCTAAAAATATAAAAGAAAAAATCAAGCTTATAAAAACATATCCAAAAAGGGAAGAAATTATTGTAGATGAAGAAGAAACTATGGTAGCAGTAGAAGCGAGGAATCATGCTAGAAGCTTCAGTGTTCTACCAGACAAGAATGATATTTCTTCTAGTTTTTCTGTCAATAGCGTTGGGAAGAAATCAGATAAAGGTAATTATGGTTATGTTATCGGTTATAAGCAAACCAAACTTAAAAGTAAGGAATCAGTGATTTTAGAATTTGTAACAAATGTCAAAATCTTATATGAGTTTTTGTATATTTTCGAGGATATAACACTAATTCAGTATTGTGCCATCACGACATGAACAATATCAGGTTCAAAAGGCATTCAAAATTTTTATTCTTTTAATTGTACACAATATAAAGCAATCAAGAATCCATTTATTAGTTCGAGTGAACTTTGAATTTTTTTTAAGTAACACCTATTATTGAACTTAAACTCTGTATATAATCTATATATTAATAAAATTGGAGTGTCTGTCTGTCTGTTCCGGCTAATCTCCGAAACGGCTGAATCGATTTCAATGAAACTTTGCAGACATCCAGAGGGCATTATCGGGGGTCACATAGGCTAGTTTTTGTCTGTCTGTCTGTTTGAGATAATCTCCGAAACGGCTGAACTGATGTCAATGAAACTTTGCAGACGTGCAGAAGGCATTTTCGGGGGTGACAGAGGCTGTTTTTGTCTGTCTGTCCGTCCGTCTATCTGTCTGTTTCCGTGTAGAGCGGCTGAACCGATTTCAATGAAATTTCACAGATGTGATTAAAAGATTGTCAGGAGTGACATACTATACATTTTGTTTGTGCGTCTGTCCGTCTGTCTGTTGTTCGAACTGATCTCCGAAAGGGATGAACTGATTTCAATGAAACTTCACAGATGTGATTAAAAGATTGTCAGGAGTGACATACAATACTTTTTTTGTCTGTCTGTTCCTCTCTCTGTCGGTTCCAGCTAAACTCTAAAACAGCTAAACCGACTTAAATGAAACTTTGCAGACGTGAAAAGAAGGGTGTGTGGAGTGACATACGCCACTTTTTGTTTGTCTGTCTATCTGTTTGTTCGAGCTAAACTTTTAAAAATGTTAATGAAACTATACAGACATAAAAATAGGTTGTCAGGACTGTTAAAGGGATATAGGTAACTGTTTGTCCGTGCAGTTGTTTGCCTATCTTTTTGTTCCGGCTAATCTCCAAAACAACTAAGCCATTTCAATGAATCTTCGCAAACATAAACGGGTTATCAGGAGTGACATAAGTTGGTTTTTGGCTGTATATTTGTCTGTATTTTTGTTCGGGCTAATCGCCGAAACGGCTGATTTGATTTTACTGAAATTTTGCAAACATAAAAAGGGCGTTGTCAGGAGTAAAAAGCAATTTTTTTATCTACATTAATAAAAATGTAGTGTTTGCCTGTTGTGTCTGTTCCGGTTTTATGTCGAAAACGGCTGACCGATTTTGGAATCGTCTTGTGAGATAGCTATTCTACATGCTAAAATGACTAAATGAATTTTGATGAAATTAGGTATTTCTTAGGTAGTTAAGTTGCACAATATTCTAGAAAGTGTTACATAATTCTGGAGCGTCGCGGCCATTTAGCTGTGCTGATACAACTGCGTACTTCACGTGGGCGAAGCCGCGGGCGGAAATCTAGTATATCATATTATTGTAGTGAGTTATAGGTTTAATAATGGGTTATCACCTACTTCGAAATAAGTCGGAGAAAGAAGCCTTTTTCTAATTTACATAAGCTTACAAATAAACTCTGGGGTACGGTATTAGAATTTGTATTTTCTACTCTTTCACTCTAAACAATTGTATACATTGACTGACACGGACTTATTTAAACGAATTTCTTTCATTCCATAATATTTTTTTACGCACCCTGTCGGAACATTTACTATCATTTTCCACATAAATAAATACAATCTCGAGTGTCGTGGCTATAAGGCCATGTGGCCGTGGTTCATATCAGGGCGTATACCAATGAGTTTTTTCTGACTTAAGTACATTCACTATCACTGACTCCGTGCCTGGGAGAGCACATTAAACAGTCGGTCCCGGTTGCTGTCAATAGACGACGGTCGTTACAATCCGCCAACCCGCATTGGAGCACGTTTTCAAAGTATTTTACTATTTTCGTACACACTGAGCTGTTCTATAAGATCCTAATGTACATTATTACTAAGTAACTAGTAGTCAAACTTGTCCAATTCAGGTATGTGCATTTAGATACAATTTATTTAACATAACGTTATTTTTTGTCTTTTGATTTTGACGCGGGTCGAAAGAAAGATACAAAACGTGTTTGAGGTTTTAACTAAACTGGTTCTAAATAAACGATTCTGAATTGGATAGTCCGTGTTTTTCAAAGACAGAGCTCAAATTTAGTTCGTATAACGTCAGGAAACACTTAGTATGTCTAGTTAGATAATTTCATTGTTAATATGTTGTTATTTTTGTAACAGCTACATCTCCTTCGCTAATGATATTATTCAATGGAATGTACTTCCGTGGGGCATGGAAAAAACCCTTCGAGAAAGAAGAATCTGGTCTCTTCTACAAGTCTTCGAGCGAAAAGAAGCAAGTTTCTATGATAAAGACAAGGGGATTATTCAAGAGTGGTTCTGTGCCTGGGCTTGACAGTGAAGCTATTGAATTACCTTACGACGTGAGTTTCAGTTTATCTAATTTATTTATATAACATTACTGTGCAATACAAAGAGAAAAATATTTCTTGATTAAGGTAGTCTTGATTTATTATTTTATTTGTAGGTCATGCCAAAAGAAATTAGATAGGTATTCAAAAATTATAATATATTTTCTTTATCACGAGTATCGATCTTTTTAAATTATTCACCCTGAGCACGTATACACTTTTACATACGGCTAAACCACTTGGAAAATACCTCTGACCATTCTTCTTTAGACACTTCAGATATTTTTAAATTATAAGCAGGCAGCGCATTTTCTTTGCTTTTAAACCACTTACCTTTCAATTTTTCTTAAAATTTTGCGAATAGGTAAAAATCACACGGTGCTAGGTCAAAAGAATACGATGGGTGAGTTAGAATAGGCATTTTTTTTATTGGAAAAAGTCGAGTATTCGCACAGACGTGTGCGGCGAGGCGGCAGAGATTTTTTATGGTGCTAAAGTAGGTGCCGGATTCCAAACCAGGCCGCTTGTCACATCAAGCCGAATAATACTTTTGGGGCACAAACTATCACATACCACTCTCAGTTAAACCGTTCTTTGATCCTCTAGCACCACAGTAGCAAAATGACTCGTCTTGCAAAAAAATTAGCGTGTATTTGTTTCTGTGTGCTTCGTGCACGGCGACATTTACTTGGATTTGACTCACCTTCAAAGCATCTATCGTTAACTGTCACTTACTTTTGGGATCCTAGTTATATAGCCATGTTTCGTCACCAGTCGGTATATCATAAAGTTTTTTTATTACCAGCGTCGAAGCTATTTATCATAAATCGGCATCAATCCACGCGACAACCTATCTGTTTAGCGGTGAGATTGTGCGGCACCTATCTTGCAGAACGCTTACGGAGAGAGAGGTGGTCGTGAATGATAGTTTGCATTGCTGCTTATCCAATGCCCAGTTCTCGCTAAAGCTCTACACATCTAATTCTTCGGTTTTCCCGAATAAGCTTTGTCGATTTCTCGCACATTTACTTGAGTGACCGCGGTTGGCGGCCGACCTATCTTCGCCTCATCTTCAAAGCTTCCCTGTCTTCTTTTAAACTCAGCAAACCAATTAAAAATTGTTGCTCATGAACTAGTAGAATCGTCAAAAGTACTAGATTTTGATTCAAAACACTCTTGAGACTTCAAACTTCAAACCTTTTTTATAATCATAATAAATAATGGCGCGAAAATCTCGTCGAGTCAACTCTATTGTTATACGAGCATATTCCCGCCCGATTCTATTAGAAATAATATTTAAAAAAAGAATAATTTGAATTCACAATTGTTCTATTTTAAAATTTATTAGTAAGGAACCACCAGTCTTTACGAAAATGTAAAACTTGCCCGTGGCAAGTGTGCAAAGGGTATCTAATTTTCTTTTGGCAGAATGAAACCGTATAATTCTTCAAAATTAATATAAATATATACAATAATAACAATGTATAATATAATAACAAATATATACTCGAATACGCTCTTATTTTATTAATTTATATTTTTTTATTAAACTATCATACAGAGAATAGAAGTAATAATTATATGAGTGTTTTTTCCCTTTTCAATTCAATTTATTGGTCTAGTTTTTGTTAGAATTGAATAACTTATTTATATTACTTTTTTTTAGTGTGCTTGTATTTAGATAAATTTAAATTGAGTATATACATACATGTACACTTTTTCTTGATTCTTTAATTTCCTTGATTGTTATTTTCGCAATCATTCGCTCGTAGCGCTCAAGTAATGTATGGCGCAACTTACTTCCGATAAAGGAATGGATGCTGGCAATACAGAAAAACTTGTTTGGACCACGAATTCCTGACTGGTTCACTTCAATTTATTCCGAAGTTAAGTTCGATCGAACCAAAATACCTAAATACAAAAGCTTAATATTAGGTTTATTTTTAGCATTGCTAACATTCATTCCTTTTTCGGATTAAAACATTCATCCGATAGCAAGAATTGCTGGTAAGCAAATGTTATCGGTACTATCAACACTAATAAAACAAATTATTCAGGGAGATCGTTATTCGCTATTGATTGTGGTGCCCCGTGCCCGCGACGGCCTGACTCGATTAGTTGCTGATTTACCAGCTGCGCCGCTTCCGGATATCCAAGACAGTCTACGAGAAGAAGCACTTGATGTATCATTGCCTATGTTTTATGTGGAAACAATTACGAAACCAGTCGCTGCTCTCGCTAAAGTAAATATTATTGACAATTTTATTTTATAGATGTCACTATTTTTAATTTCTTTTTTTTTTATTACTAATATTTTACTGTTTTATTTTTACTATTTAATTACTAACAGAAAGCTGTGTTATGTTGCTGCTGAGGTAGATGCTTATTAGAAAAAACTCAGCAAAACATATTAAATAATCCTCACGTTCGAGGATTGATATTTATATACCTAAATAAGGTTACGGGAAACGATGAAGGAAAACATTATCATGAAACACAAAAGTTTGGAAAAGCGTAAAAGGCGATGCCCATTGCGCCAGATGCGAGTTACCTTAAGTTATTATTACGTATCTATAGGTTGTGTTAATTTGCAACTTAATCTCTGAACGACTCGTCTTTTTTGAAAATTTTAGCAAAATGATGATATTGTCAGAAAAAGGCGTTTTTGAAATATATATTAAAATATTAAATACATACGGCGGACGGCGCCATCTTTAGTTTTTATTTTAAACAATATGTATTATTTCGAAATAATACCTGTTACATGTTTGAAAGCCTAATAATTTCTGTTAAAAACTGAATAGTGTTGACTTATTAAAGAATAATAATCAGCAACTAATTCCATTTCCGATTAATTTGCAGCATTTATTGGAGTTGTATTTTTTTTTTATTTACTCCATCATAATTCCACTACTTTTTTTCAATGTTTATGAAACCCTTTATAAGAAAATCACAAAATCGAAAGTAAAGGTATTTTAATGTAACGTTTAATTTTGATATTAGTATTGTTAAGGAACAATCTTTCAAATCAACAACAGCGTCGAATAATACTGAACTTTGTTATTTATGAGTATATAACCCGACCAAAACATGTAGGTAGTCTTAAGTATGGAATTTAGACTAGATAGACGACCTCAGGAATGATTCTGAGTTTTTTTTTTTAAATAATATCTGGGACATCCCACACAGCGCCATCTAGTTCCAAAGTAAGCAAGTATTTTGCTTGTATTATGGGGTACTAGACAACTTAAATATTCTTTTTTTTTATAATGTATACATATATAGATACTTTTACATCCAGACACAGAACAAATAGAACGAACGGAACGAAAGAACAAATAGACATGTTCATGCACACAAATATTTGTCCCGGGCGGGGATCGAACCCGGGACCCTCGGCTCCGCAGTTAGGGTCTCTAACCACTCGGCCAACCGGTCAGTCATTGTATCGGTTGTATCGAAACTAACTCGTATTAATGAAACTGAGTATTCATTACTCCAACCTCAACGAAATAAAAAACGTATTTTAATTATTATAAACTTTTAATTCAATTTTGTCTCAATCACTGTCTAATTAAAAAGTAATTGTTTAAAAGTAATTAAAATGTATTAATCGGTAAAGTCAAATAATTAGATAAGTGTAATAAAAACTTGAATTTCTTGATTATATTTAATTTTGTGATATCTAATAAAATTTTTAGTTCGGCGTGAGTTGCATCTTCGGACCTGATGCGGATCTGTCTGGAGTGTCACCGACTGAAGGTCTATTTGTCCAAGAGTTAGTACAACATGTCGCCGTTAGAGTTGACAACGCTGACGCTTCGGCTTCAGGACTAACAGGTTAGATGATATAATAATAATAAGTATTTATTCACTCAAAGTTGTACAAAGTTTTACAATATTTTACAAAGTTTTACATCGTTTTACAAAGTTTTACACTATAATAAAGAATAATTAGTAACAGGAATGAAAAGAAAAATGTCGGCCTCTGTGTTTGAACGAGGAAAACCTGTGCTACAGACAATAGAGCTCTTCCTGATAATTGTATTATACTAACCATTTACAATTTATACTAGACACAAAATTAGAACGATTATGAAATGAGTAACAAATTAAAAATCAACTCCTAAATTTCCTAATGAGTATAGTAACAAATGTGCCCGAAGTGTTTATGGCGTGTGTTTGTGTGTGTTCAGAATGTGTGAGTGGGTGTGTGGTTGAGCGTAAAATACTTGTTGGCTATTTGGAAAGCCACAGAAATGTTGGGATATAGTTTAAATATAATTTAATTCATCTGATAAGAACATCAGAATTATTGATAAAACTACTGCTGATAACAGAGAGAAAAAACACTTACTTTTATTTATATTTAGTTACAATATTTATAACGCATCACCACAAAATAATTGACGACCGCTTAGCCTAGTTGGTAGCGACCCTGCCTACAAAGCTAGAGGTCCGGGGTTCGAAACCCAGGTCGGGTCAGTATTTATATGATTAATATCGATACTGGTACCGAGTCTTGGTTGTTATATGTATGTGATGTCTTCGCTTGGTACCTAAAACACAAACTAATGCTTAGTTTGGGGCCTAGATGTTGTTGTGATGTATACGTTATAGTATATATATGTCTTTATTATTTTTGTTTTAAGAACAAATTAACTGAAAATTTAATTATAAAAAAATTAAAAATTTTACTTAGCTGTAGTATTTTACCAATTTGTTATTTTTAACTTTATCAACATAAACCAAGCAATTACTGAATAAAAACATTATTAATAAAACATGTTTTTTTACAGCCTCTACCGCAGTCGAAGAACTGAAGAACATACCTATGTCACAAGAAACTGCAGTGAAGAGATTTGCCGTAGAACATCCGTTCCTTTTCTTCATAATTGATAGACTTGACAACTTAATTGTCATAGCTGGAAGAGTTACAGATCCTCAGCAGCCTGAGGCATTTGATGTTTAGACAAGAAATAAAATTAGGAATTACTTAAGATTATTTTAAGAGATATTATTGACTGTTGGAATATTTTAAGAAAAAGAGGACGTACTTGGTTGGTGCGATAAGATGCATCATTTCCATTATTTATCGCGGTTTAGAATCGATTAATTTAATTGTGTCCAACAATGAAATCGATTAGTAAAGTCATGCTATCATTTAACAGTCTAAGGTGCAAATTAATAGGATTGTAATAAACAGTATCTAATGTAATATATTAATTATAAACAGTTTCTCTAAGACGCCTATGAATAAAAACAAGGTACCGTTCATCTGTTCGATCTGAATTCGTCCAATGGTGAGTATGAAATACTCTCGTTGTGGAATCTGTTATGTATAGAAACTGTTAATATTTACTATTTTAAGTTCTTCAAATGTTGCTATTGTGGGAGTAACGCCTGAAGGGTTTGACTCCATTCTATTTGACTCGATTTTTGAGTTTGACTATATTTCACACCCAGAGGCATTTGATATTGAAAAAGTACACAGCATAATTCTAAGTTTAGATTAAGGTTTATTTATTTCGTGAATTATACTAGCGTTGCATTTAAGAGTGATTAAATTATTTAATTTCACACAATCCCTTTGTTTCATTTTTAACTATATACACAAGTCGCTTGTGAGTATGTCGTGAGGTAATTGAAGAATTTTCAATGAGGGCAGGGCTTCGGTTATTTAATAATCTCATTTCACGATCTGAAAACCGAAGAACACTATACCTTCAGGTCAAATTTCTCAATAACCATGAAGATATTCGATTTTTTTTTAATGCACAATAATACATCACCTATTTATCTAGTAAGTCTACGATACCAACATAATATGAATAAGTACAAAATAATTTCAAACGTACGTTTTTTGGTCAGCACGAACGATCAGATTTTTCAATGGTTTTATTAGCGTACTGGTAGGCAATACCAATCACAGAAAAATCATACGTACGAGGCATATAGTATATTTGTGAGTATACAAAAAATTGTCTTAAAATTTATTTGATTAGTACTGTAAAAAAATGTGTTCCATGCTGAATAAACGCAAAAAAGTCGTGTGCTAAATCATCGTCTACGCGATACAATTTACCGAAAATAACAAGAACGCCTAAAAAATTAAAATGTAAGATGTTATCTCTCAAATACAATTTTTATATTTTATTTTTGAAATAAAATTTCGAAAATTACCTTGTAAACCTATGTATAGACACTCGCTGCGTTTAATCGTACTCAAGGGCTTGGCGACGGCGAAGACGGACAACTTCCAAGGGCTCTTAAATCTCTTTGGGTTATTTCTTCTACTTTACTGCGCTTAAGTACCTACCTAGCTACACGCAAGTGTTGTAATGCAGGTACTTACAACATCTGAGTACGTACCTACGCTCTTCCATTTCTACTTCTACTTTTTTATTATACTTACAATTGTTAGTCTGCTGCATCTTATTAAGTGTTGTTATTGGACGGATTTCAAAAATTTAATGTGATTTGAGTGGATCATTGTTTTCGAATTTTTCCAAACAATTTCAGTTCAGTATGTACGTATCACTATAATTATTTACTATGTTACAAATTATAAACGATTGGTGAAAACATAATAAGAAAAGCATAATGGTAAGTATAACATCAGATTCAACGTCCAAAACTCAGATAAAAAACAAGTCGAACGTAAAAATTTTCCGAATATCGCTGGTATGTTTACTACAAACCTTATCACTTTATACTTCTAGATTTATCCAATCGCGTCCAAAACGGTACTTGCAAAATTAGTGTCAAATAAAACCTCTGTGTCATGTTCCAAAAAAAGGGCAAACGTAACTACTAGATCAAAATTATAAGTCGGTTTGATTTAATTAAATTGCAAATACTTAATAAAATACCATGGGTACTTTCGCAAATGACCTCAGGTAAAATGGAAAGACAGTTGTGGGGAAACCACGCGTTGAAGCCCCTCACTTAAATGTGTACGAGTAAGTCAGAGGTGTAAGGGACTAGTAAAAAAAATCAGTTCCTTTGAAATTTTTACGTAACGTAGATTTTTATCATTTTTACACCATTTCACGGCACACAACGACATTTATAAAGCCTTTAGCTAACTCTTAAGCTACTGAATACGACCGGCTATAGGTTTTGGTAAATATATGTAATTAATGTAGGTATAACTTTTTAATGCAGTATACGTACACAAGTAAATCAGCAATGCTTTTGAGGCCTCATTGTAATGTTTGTATTACCTTGTATTTTTTTTTGTGTTTTATAAAACAGGAAATTCTTAATTAACAGGTCGACGCTCACAAGGTCAAAGTCATACACAGTACTAACATACCTGTAATGTGTGCTTAGCAATTAGTTTTGTTATTGTTCTATTTTTTTTTATAATAACAACTCAAATTATTTCAAATCAAGATACCTACCAAAAAAAATGTGGGTAGTTAACTCACTGGAAATACTTAAATACATACAGTCAAACGCTACAGTTCACAAGTCGTCGCGCTGGTCGCGACTTATTTATCCAAAATTAATTACTTAAGAGCAATAAAATATATTATAATGGACGTTAACAAAGAGAACGATAACAAGAAAAAAGTCAACACCAAAATACCACTACCGAAACAACATTTACCGCAATTACCGAAATACTTACTAGAAGACTGCCGCCATTTTTGTGTATGTGGAAGAAATTGCAAAAGGATACCTTTGAAGACTATTAATTCTTTGACACAGCCGGGATGCAGCAGACTGACACCTATATTGAGTGAAATCGATAGTAAGCACGTCACCTTAAGACATGTCCATGATTCGCCACTAGATTGGACTTTCAAAGTGTTCAAAGATAGTTCACATAAAACAGTTTCTAATAAAAACAGGGAAAATATACAGCTCGAAAAAATAAAAGTACGGCCAGAGAAAAAAGAGTCTCACGAGCTAAAACCGGTAACGCCAACTTCTAGTACTTCTTTAGAGCCGAACCGTATAAGAAACATAAAGAAGAGTCTGAAAAGACCTCACAGCAGAGAACTGCAAGGTTTGTCACCATTAGAAGAAGATGTTATAAGGAAAAAATTTGACGCCAGAAGGAAACTATATTTTCCAAGTGAAGCGGGGAAATTGGGAACGCCACAAAAACGTAAGCTATTTTTTTAGACAGCTTTTTGTTTTCTTTTTTAGTTTCATATAAAGCTTTGAGACTTTGCACGCATAGTTTTTACAATTCAATCAAAATCGGTCCTGTAATAGATTAATAAAATAAAGATATTGTTTTCACAGTGACTTTGAAATATAGTGAAGATTTAGTGAAAGATTATACGTCCGATATTATGCTGCATTTGTTAAGCGTCGAGAAAAAAACTTTGGGTACTGCGAGAGTGTCGAACGTGACACGAGCTTGTGTTGTCAACTGGCTGATAAAAATAAATGTAAGTTTTTATGACAAAAATAACAATAAGAAAAGGGGAATGGTGTTACTTCTTGAATTCTTGCTTGTAAATATATTGGCCTATGTAAACTTTAATAATATTAACAATAAAGTGTTGTGTTGTTTATTTGTTACAGTTGTTTTAAAAAAAATATATAATAAAATTACAAAAATAATAATATAAAATGATTTTATGCACGCTGTACCTTTTTTATGAGATTATAGTTTACACTGACAGTAGTGTTGATCGAATATCGACTGACAATTATTTGAAAAAAAACCATTACTTAAAAATTTGGCTAGAATTATAATGACTTTTTATAATTATTGACACAATAATCTAGGTCGACAAAGGACATTCACCTCGTTCGAACTAGATTATTGTTCCAAGTTTCACTGCGATGGAGATCACCTGCCGTACGAAAGCAATATAGACCATAAAAAATTTTAATTTTTCAAAATTATTTCTTTTTTATTTTGATAGTTTTAATGTACTTTATTTTAAATACTTGTTAGTCGATATTCCATTACATTTTTTATATAATTCCACACGAAAGATACGGCATATTCTTAAAGATCAACGGTGTCATCTTGGAGATGACAGGACGTTAAAATAACTTTAGGGTGCGGTTGTAATGGGCTAAGACTACAGGTGTGCACAAAATTGGTAAATCGAAAACTTTTAAATAGTATAAAATGGGAAACATTAAAAGTAGAATCTCTAGAATAATCTTGAATTTCTTACTTTGGATTTAAAAGAGATTTAAAAGAGCGACACTTCTTTGTGTGTGCACAAAACAAGTACCAACACTAATCTTAAATTTCTAAACCAAAAACCATTCTTTCGTAGGCTACGAATGAACCAAACGTGGTGCACACAGCATGCTGGTATTTGGATTCGGTGCTGGCCATCGAGGAAGTCCAGATCGAACGTCTGCAACTCTTGGGAGCAGCTTGTAACTGGATAGCACAGAAACACTGCATGGTGGCCCGTTCAGGACGTAGATTGGTGAGGCAATCTGCTGATGCGTTTACCGTTAATGAGCTGAGGGAAGCTGAACAGAAAATTTTGGCTAAACTGGTAATTAATTGTCAATTTATATATATATATAACTAATTTCTATTTTTTATTTTAAGTTTGATGCGCAGATAGCACAAGATTAGGAAAAACCAATCAGTGTAAATAAACTTTATGGTTTTTCCGCTAGAATGAACGAAGTACGTAAATTTGACCACACTCGGTCGATAAAAATAACATAAAGAACTCAGTTATAATTAAACCTTTATCATACCATCAGCCCATTAATACCCCACTGCAGGGGCTTAGGCCTCCCCTCGGGATGAGGTACTTAATCCATCACGCTGCTTCAATGTGGATTGGTGGAATTAAACCTTGGATAGGCTCATATAAAAATGAAATACAATTTGAGGCCTCTTTAATTTTTTTATGGCTAAGCGACATCGCTTATTTCCATACAAAATTTATTTGACCAGAAGTGAAAAACTACACATTGTTATATATTTATTTATATATATTATATTTAAATATATAACAACGTGTTAGATATTAATATATTATAAATCTATATTTTACCATTATAGTAAATAAAGTATGTCATATAATTGTCGTTAAATTTATAAAATTATGTTCTTTCTTACAGGAAACAATTCAAATTAATATGGTCATCAAAAAAATTTGCTTACTTACAAATACATATAACTAAATCGAAAATTATGAACTTTAAAAACCAAAATTAAAAAAAAAAATATTAAAAAATTAGACAAAATATAAGATCATAAATATAAAAAAGTTTCATGATAATAACAATATCTGGGACATAATACCTACATGATACACTTTGGATACACTTTACTTACCTACTTAGATGGTTAAATAAATATAACTATGTGTACTTTTTAACTTCTGGGGGATGATTCTCGGACGCTTGACATTTTCCGTTTACAATGGAAAATGCACACGATAACGATTTTCCTTATCCTCAGTGTCATTCAGTGTATTCAAACGTCGTGTGACATGCATCTGATGGTCCGCTGCTCACACGACAATTGTCACCAAATATCGTTTCACAAATTGTTGTTTTTTGACAATTCTCTCATGCTGAAATTGTTAAATGAAATGAGAATCGGGCTCCTGGTCGGTAAAATTTTGTATGAAAGTCAGCGGTGTCGTTAAAGGGAGGGGGGGGGTCGCGCAGAAAGCTTTAACTCGGTTTGTTTTATGACTCATCGTTTTATTCCTACTTCTATGCCTATGAGTCATAAAACCCTGCTAAAGCTCGTTGGTCGATCAATCCTTTTAACCTAAAGTTGGAAACTTTAACACGTTTTTAGAGTTTCTTAACTTACTTCTTTAAATTAAGTAAAAACTTGTTACTTGCTTCAGTTTTGATTTCGACATTGAACTCATTACATTCTAGAGTTTTCCATGTCAACCGGTGATCGTGCATGACTTCACGGCTTACTTGTGCTGGTGGTGCGACCCTAAATGCGGTGAACTAGAAGCGGCTGCAACTTACCTGTCATTGGTGATATTACTTGCTGATAAGTGGTTGGCCAGCGAGTTACCTTCAGTATTGGCGGGTGCAATACTCACAACCGCCCTTAAGTTGCTACACAAACGAGAGTTGCTGTTGAAGTTGAACTGTTGCCCTTTGTGAGTATCTCTATTTCAATCCTTCTTTCCGGACCTTTTCCTGAGTGACAGAGATGGCAAGAGCTAATTTTGTAAAAATACCTATAAAATACTCGTCGAAACAGCTTGCGGGCCGTGACTATTTCCACCCTTGGAATGTGTATGAATTGAAACCAAAATTTGCAGGGTCAATAAGAAAGGATCTCCCTAGGGCAGCGGTACGTTTTTTTAAGTTCACATTAATATCGAATTTACGGCTCATTATTTTCAAGAACAAAAATCCGACGGAAGTCATGTTTTTCATGAATTTATTCTGACACAACTAAATAAAATATCAATAAACAAAAACGTACCACACTGTCACAGTTTTTCCTATTACATATATTTTTTGTAAATATTGACACAGAAATACAGCGAGACTTTTTTGTACGAAAATAGCTGTAGTTATGGTGTAGCTTTAATAATTAAAATCCTACCTCTCTTAAATGTTATTTCTAATTTTAAAATAATAAAATACATACCTAAATAAAGTACCTAATCTATACAGATAAATAACGAATAACGACGACCGCTTAGCCTAGTGGGTAGCGACCCTGCCTACGAAGCTAGAGGTCCCGGGTTCGAATCCCAGGTCGGGTCAGTATTAATATGATGAATATTGATACTGGTACCGGGTCTTGGTTGTTATATATATAAAAAAAAAATATTTATATATGTATATATAATAAAGAATATTTAAGTATGTATATCAGTTGTCTAGTAACCCATAACACAAGCATAATACTTGCTTACTTTGGGACTAGATGGCTCTGTGTGGGAAGTCCCATGTATTATTATTATTATTATTATTAAATAAAATAGAAGTGTCTGTATATGATTTTAAAATAAACAGTTTTCTTAGGCTCGTATGGCAATTTGCATCTTACCAAAACCCAAACGTATTTTTCATATTTTTGTCTGTCTGTATGTCCGGTCTAATCACCGTAACGGGTGAACTAATTTTGATGGGACCATCATTGGCAAATAGAATAATTTTCGGATAGTAACCTAGACTACTTTTTATCTATACATATAAATAAAATAGAAGTGTTTGCCTATGATTTCAAAATACAAGCTTATTTACCGCGGGATTCTCACTTATAAATATAAGAGAGGACGAAACGCAATGTATACTCCACTTTTTGTTCACGCGGACGCCCAGGCGTAGTTGCTAATTAAAAATGAAAAAAAATTAATACAAAGTAACATTTTTCTTTTATTGAAATAGCAACGTTCATAGCTGGTATTATTTTTACACTTCTATATTATCTATATTGTCTTATCTTATAAATTCCATACTGACTGGTAATATTTTTCATTAACCATTGTGTCGGGCCGCTTTTTTTGTTTGTATATTTGTAAAAGAAAGTGTCTCATTGAGAGCACCTGCTCAATGATTGTATCATAAATAGCTGTAACAACTTATGTAATTATTGTTAGAAATAAATGACTATATTATTGTTAGAAATAAATGAATAAGATGGAGCTGACATGCTCACCTATGTGAACAAAGCTCCTAAATAAATAAAGATTTAAAAAAAACTTGGTAAGATAGAACGAGAAACCGACTTGGTTTCTCGAAGAAAAGTCCAACTTTAAAAACTCATAGTGTTTCTAAATAGTTTGGTCTCCAGAAGACAGGTCCTAGCTGGAATGCAGACTCCAAATATGAGTACAAATTTTTGCGATCCTTGCGATCCGGTGCGTTGCAGTTGTTGACTGTATTTTATTTTTCCTAGGTTCGACAAGCCAGACGTAAGGAACCGTTTGGAGTACACTTGCTTGAGAGTTCGTCGTGCCATACGCCTCATAGCTTCGCCCAGATGCGACTACCGCGCCCCCTATGAACTGTACTCCCAACCCCCATACTTCATTGCACTTAAATTAGTCCACGCTGCCAGATTCCGGGAATCGAATCCCACGAAACAGGTTACAAAAGTTGAAAACTTTAGAGTCGTGAATACGTAGTTGTTGTGTAAATTTAATTGATTATTTTATTTATTGAAGCGGTGCTTTCATCGAGTAGTTGTCAAAGGATCGTTCGGATATTACGTTATATGTATTTATTACTTATAATATATTATTTACATCATATATATCTCAACCTGTGTGTCGTTACGTATTATGCTTACATGGTTATATCCACAGAATATTAGGGTAAGTTGGAGTTGATATGTATGTAGGCGGATACGCTGCCGATTCAACTATGCAGAATAACGCATACTTGAAGCAGATCTTATAACTGAAACTCTAAAATGCGACCAAATCGTCTCAAATTTAAGATAAAGGAAGAAACGACTTAACCACTTTCTAAAATGAGACGAATCTAAGACAAAATTGTTTACGCGTAGGTAATATTTTCATTTGTTTCGGTTGTGTGACATATGACATCATATGACACATCTAACCTACTCAGTTCTCTGTGGTTACATCGATGGGTTTATGGGTCCGGTCTATTATCGCATTTGGGAAAATTTATTGCGAAAAATCAAAGTTTAACGAAATATTGATGTTGAAAATTGAAAGAACGAAGTATCATATATAATATTTTTGCGGTACACATTGTAAACTACCTCATTTTGTTTACTTGTGACGTAATATATGAACGATCCTTAAAGCTCTTTGGTTTTATGTCAAGCCAAGATAACTATTCGACTGTAATTTAATGTAATGTGACTTATCATCTCGTGGTGAGGTTATTTCATAATTTTGACCTAAACTGTTAACTAATTGTCATGCCTTATATATTATAAACCATAATAATTGTTACTTATTAATACGATTTTGACGAATAATTATCAAAATAAACTAAGTGCTTACTTTCATTTTTTTATGTAACGTATGTTTTTCTGTAATTTGACAATTTCTAAATCGAAAAAATACAATATCTTTTACTGCTGAAACTGCTGAAAAACTTGCTGGAAGAAAGCACGAGAGAAATCATGCTTTCTTCCAGAATGTTTTTATGTCAACTTATATAATTGAACAGAAATAATTTTTGAAAATTTTTGGCTATCCATTTCTTTGAATATTAAAGACTAAAACTTAGGTATATTTAATAAAAAAGTACTTTCAAAGAAAAATTCACGAAAAAAAATGCTATAGAAAAAGAGATTATACAAAATATAAATACTTATTTGAGTTTAAATTAAAAAAAAAAAACTATTGTTATTTTGTAAAGAACTGGTTTAAAACGGTAACATTAAATTGTATATTGATTAAATATAAAAGAATTCTTAAAACAGAAATTAGTTTTATTAAAAAAAAACCTGGTCTAGTGGATGTTGGACTACTTATTAATTAAAACTTATTAATTTGAATGGAAGTTTTAAATAATGTTGAAAATATTACCAACTTATAAAACCGTGTCAAAGTAAATACACTTTCTTTTGACTATATTGGCTAAATTAATTATTCTATTCGAAGAACATGTTCACCATGAGCTATGTAGACATAACACTTGACACCGTAGACATAAAGTGTACGACTGGGGAGTACAAATATAAAATAAATAATAAATACAAAGTGAGCTAATTCACAGGATTTCAAAGATCTGTTTAACGATATCCCACTCGCTGAGAAGCAAAAAAAAAATTACCGATGATGCTTTTAATGATGACATACCTTTTTAGAAATATACGAGTACGCCCAGATAATTTTCGTAGTAAGTTTGTTAGTCTAGTACCTAACATCATAATATTTTTTTCAGATTTTTCAGGTTATTCAACGGTTCAAGAGTTACAGAAAGCAAATGCAACTCATCCAAAAATACTGCTTCGGAGCTGAATACCTATTTAGTAAACGGGACTTAATTTAAAGACGTCATCAAAGAAATTTCATTCCATTTTAAAATTACACTTGCCTTTCCGAAAAAAAATTAATAGCAGATTGTTACACAAGGGGTGAAAGGGACCTATTTAGGCATGAGATGGTTTGGCGCACGTGCGTAACGAGGACGCTAATAGTTCGAGTGCCTAAATAGGTCAATCACCCGAGGTGAACGTACTACTTACCATTACGAACATGAGGAAAGTAAAAAAAAATACTTCAAATCCATATATGAATCTGATGTAAATAATTAGCACTCGACTAAACAACAGAAGATCGAATTTCTCGCCTTTTTCGTGTTTCTTTTACTGTGGCATTCTACCAGCCAGTACTTTTTATCATTCATGACGGCAAATATTTAGCTCAAATCGATTTAAATGAAATGATTATTTATTTAAAAGTAAATTATGATTATAAAGTCATATTACAAAATTGTTGATATTTTTTTATTACAATTTTATGCCGCGATTTAATAGAATTGCTGTATAAAAAAAAAGTGGGGACATGGCTTGCATAGTATTTTTTTTAAATTTATTTGACAGCAGGGACAATCGTTTCCCAGGGATGAAAAGTACTACTTTCATCCCTCTGATTAGGTAACTTCACGCGTAATTTTCGAGTATGAGTAATGAAAAAGTTATTTTTCTTCTCACTTTTCTGTGTTGTTGATGTGGACTCTCTTTTAATTTAGATGATTTGAAAAAAAATATTAGTATATCATAACTGTTAGTGTTTTATTTTGTTGGGCTTCAAAAACACTTGAAAGTAAAAAAAAGCCTTATACAGCAAATTTTGTTAGTTTTCGAGTTATGTTCCAAAAAGTGAAAAAAAGTTCGAATAAACTTCACACGTCTTGTTCTCGACTTTTTGCTTTTTTGATTTATGACCAGCGAAGGGTTATGACCCTAATCGAGTGGAGGTGCGATGTGCTGTCTTGTTCAGTAAACAATGTAAACAATGCTCTATACGATATTGTGTTTTGCAAGCCGACAGTTGATTACGAAATGAACTAAAATACTCTGGGTACGTTCTGTTATACAAAATATGCATAATAGTGATCTACTCGGAGATATGTAATTGTAATGAACGCCGTTCATTTACTTACTTAAATATCCTTTAATCGGCGTACGACTTGAATGAAACGCTCCGGTATTAAAAAAAAGTATAGGTGCAACTACAAAAGCCCGAGTGATTTAACCAATGGCCGAAAACAATTGGCAATTGTAATCTTACAGCTGAGTACTTTGACAACGTTGTTGGAACTACCTCAAAACTGACCACACACAGCCAGAAACGTAAAAACTTTCGTTCCTCTTGTATCAAAATAAACAACGACAAATTAAAGTTCGAATATGGATATAATCAAACAATCCACAGGAAAGAAACTACTTTAATTGGGAAAAACCACATCGCAAAACTTGATTAAACCACTTTTATCTATATCGCATTGTACACTGACTTTAACTTTTAAAATTAGTCTTTATAGTGTGGTGATAAAGTTGAAATTGTATTTTATAAAAATGGATATCTGACGTATTGAAACACAGTGGTAAGTTGTTTACCGCCATATGAGCACCGCTTTGAGAATCAGTCGTTAACTACGCCAGTGCATAGCTTGTCGTGAATTCACAGTAGAGGGCGTTTTAGTTCTAATAGTTTTGTTTTTTAAAGTGACAAGATGAAGCAAGCGCTATTAAATGGTATGTTAACCGCAATTTTAAATATCGATTTAATTAATTAAAACTCGACTTAAAGGCACAAAAAAAATTATAATTGCAGACGCGTTGTTGTCTACCATTTTTAAACTGTCAACATATTTTATAAACTATAATAACCTTCTACTTAAATTATGTAGTTTAGAATCTTAAATCATGTTATTTTTTTATACGATAACACGAAGTGGTGTGTACTGTTATACTATACTTAATTTAAGCCAGTATACATATTTTTTATCTGTTCGTAGTTTGACGAACTTTGTCTTTGTATTGGTATATGTATATGACCAACATGGTAGTTAGTAACTTGTCGACTATAACTTTATTAAATAAGAACATTATGATTATTTTCCATCACTCATATTCGGAAAGTACGCTTAAAGTTACCTGACCAGAGGGATGAAAGTAGTAATTTTCGTCCCAGGGAAACGATTATCCCTGCTGTCAAATAAATTAAAAAAAAAAACTAAGCAAGCCAAGTCCAACTTTTATACAACAACTCTAGTAAATCGCGGCGTAAAATTCTAATAAAAATACATTATCAGCCATTTTGTAATATGACTATATACTTTTAATTAAACTATTATTTAATTTAGATAGATTTGAGTTAAAATTAACCATGATCAATGACAAAAAGTACTGGCTGGTAGAATGCCACCTTAAAAGAAAAATGAAAAATGCAAGAAAGCGGCAATTCGATTTTCAGTTGTTTTGGCGAGTGCTGATTATTTACATATACAGATATAAATTTAACGCTTTTTTTACTTTCCTTATATTCGTATTGAAAAGCAGAATGTTTACCTCAGGTGAAAGACCTATCTAGGCACGAGATGGTTTGGCACACGAGCGTAGCGAGGGCGCTAATAGTTCAAGTACCTAAATAGGTCCCTTTCACCCCTTGTCTAACAATCTACTATTAAGTCGTTCAACTGTTTAACTTATTGGACACTTCATATATTTTTATTTACAAACAAATGTATAAAAATTAATATTATTAAGTAGGCATGCAGGGTAAAGCACGTTTTCATAAACAAATATCGAAGGCATTTGACCTATACGTAAATACTAGCTAGATGTCCCATAGATAACGAAATCATTCGTATAGGAGTAATTACTTGACTTACGCCACGACAATTTATTTGTAAATATTTAGCTTTCGAGAATACCCTCGAGTAGTTGCTTTAACTAATACATGATATACCATTTTTAAAGTTAACACAAATATTTGACATGTTTTTTTAACCTTTTATTCTAAGGATTTCAGACATTCTGGTACAAAAAACAGTGCTTAGCCAAGGCCTAGAATCATTCCTAAAAGCGGAATGATATGGAATTCATGGTAACATAGGTTTCCTATGTTGAATACCAAAGTAATTACATATAAGTCAAAATCTATCAGATTAGTACTTGAATGAATAGCAAATTCGCAAACTTGCACTCGCCACACTAGAATGATTTCAAGGCAGTGATTGGTTTATGAAACATATTGTTACGTGTTAGGGTTCGAAGAATTTGGAGAGAAAGACCTGCTGACTCTTTTTAATACTTTATTCACTAACACTAGGTCCAACTCAAAGCATTAAGCACTAACGATGTTCGTAGCTCGTAGCCAAGTCGTAGATTTCACTGGTGTCACTCTTGATCACTAGTTTTCACTTCGAAGTCGCCTTGAAAGTAGCCCAAAAACTGAACTGGCTGCTCGTCTTTTTGCGGCTATTTATATAGGTCGTAACGAGCCTTCTCGAGCATTCTAGAAATCACTCCACTCGCACGAACGTAATCGACCAGATTGGATAATTCTAGAACATACTTTCCTCTAACGCCATCTAGTATTGAGTAGGGGTTTCGTGTTGTCCTTGTTGTAAAACCCTTCTACAAAGTGGTTTTACTAGTTGACGCTAGATGGCGGTCATTACTCTGTCCGTTCGTAACAATATTATAAAATTGCTTTAAAAAACGTACTGAATAATTTTGAAGTTGTAGGAACGAGACTGCGGGGCAAATCGCCATTTAAGCAATTTGCCCATCATGTAAATAATTTTATCAAATCAATTTATTTTTAAATCTGAATGTTAAAAAGTTTTTTTTTATTAATTCTTCAACCCCAAAACGCCATACTACGTGGGAATGTAGCTACGTACCTACCTACTACGCTTAAGATGCATTGCGTTTAAAACACCCACAACTATTTATTTGGTATCTGTTATCAGCTCACATGTTTTTATATAAAATTTTAGACCCATTTTTTTCGAACGCGGTAGATTTGACAACAAGAGTATGAAAAAATAAATTATATCTGCTCGACGAGTGGATTCCGTATTAACACAAATTGGGCTGTGATCCCGTTCCAAGCTGTATATGAAATCGTTTTGTCAATAACATAATGCGTAGTTCACTAGAAACACGCGGACAACATTTTGTGCAAATTAATAAAATTAATAACTTTTGAACTCCTTTCTCTTTCAGCTTTCTTAGTTATAATAGCATCGGCTATGCACACAAATGCTCAAATAAGAGATAGAGGTTACATATCGCCCGCTTTCGCTTTTGTAATACCACCATTTTTCCCGTCGATTGCAACACAGACGTATCCTGATTATTACGAACATAGTCGAAGGCCGAACGAAGATTATTTCGACGAATTTGCGAGCATCGATAGAAAAAGACCCAAAGTACAAAACCCAACAGATCAAGATCTTTACAATCAAGGACTTTATCGTAATTACGATCTTGTACCTAAAGTAACGAAAATAGAAGATAAGAACACATACCCTAAAACAAATAATGGAAATACGCATCATGAATTATATAATAGCAATACAAATACTGAAATTGATAACCGAAATGGAAATCAGGTAATAGATAATGGAAATGCTGAATTCAAAATAGGTGATAGAAATACACAACCAGAAATAGGTAACAAAAATCCACAACCCGAAATAGGTAGCAGAAATGCACAACCTGAAATAGATTATAGAAATGAAAACCCTGCAGTTGGTTATACAAATGTACAACCCGAAGTAGGCAATAGAAATGCCCAACCTAAAATAGGCAACATAAATGTACAACCCGAAATAGGTAATAAAAATGTACAGCCTGATTTAAAGAATGGGAATATAGTTCCTAGTGCGAAAAATTCAGAAAGAGTGCTTTCAATAGCAAGAAGACAAAATGGAAATTTTAATAGGGTCCCAATAAATGCACAATCGAACGCAGGCGTACGTCACATAGATAATAAAACTGATAATCAAAACGCAATCAAAGATGATAGTGTAACTTTTGTGGGAGATATTGATGATAGAAGTACTGCTAACACAGTATTGATACCACAAGAAACACCTTCGAAAGCGTTAACCGGTTTCGGATTGCAAATGGTCAAGGTAAATATCATTTCCTATATGTAGAGTAAGTAGTTGAACACGAAGTAAAATATTCTTTGTTATAGACCATAAGTATATTTACTGTGGACTTAATAGTAATAGAGAAACAAAGTTCCAGACGATTTGTATATCAGTTAATAAAGTTACAGTTTTGACTACCGCTTAGCCTAGCGGGTAGCGACCCTGCCTACGAAGCTGGAGGTCTCGGGTTCGAATCCCACGTCGGGTCGGTATTTATATGATGAATATTGATACTGGTACCGAGTTTTGGTTGTTATATGTATGTGGTGTCTTCGCTTGGTATCCGAAACACAAACTAATGTTTAGTTTGGGGCCTAGACGTTGTTGTGATGTATATGTTATTATTATTAGTTGCGTTTTCCTGCTTTAATTTTTTTTATTTTTGAGGTTAGTAACCTCAGAAAACTATTGTAACACAACATTTTGGTTCGATTAAGCAAACAAGCTTGATTTGATTTAGCAAGTTCTGTTTTCCGTAAAGTGGAATGTTAACACTGTACGTCAAAAAAAACCTACTACATCTGTTTTTCTGTTGACTTTTAGAGGCCATCGCCATTACGGTGTAAATATTTCATAAATATATGTAAATGTTTCGTAATTTTTTTATTTTCATTGAAATATTAAGTTTGCACGTCTAATGCAATTTACTAGTAAATATGATGAACAGTTAAGTAGTGCTTCATTTGTGAAATTATTATGGACTTTTTTTAAAATATTTATCTAAACATTAATTTATCGAATCGTAAATATTGAATCGTATGCATTTTAGAATACGCTATATATACATTTTTATGTATTTTTACATTTATAAATTTAATCTTTCAAGCCGTGTACACGTCATACACCATCTGTTGTTTTCTTTCTTTTTTTAAAATTTTGTAAAAAAATTTATGAACCTGTTTTTACATTTTGACTGTAATAACGTAGCAAAAGTAGAATTATGAAGAAAACGCTACTTTACTATGAATCATTAATCTGTCTTATTGTATTTTAAAAAAACCAGTAATTTTTTTTTTACTTTCTTCAAGTTTGACCTGCTGTGGTGTACTTTTTTTGCTACAAATGATTTGCAAAGTACTACATACATTATATAGAAAATTTTATCTGGTTTGAAAATTAAATGACACTTCTAAGGCAGCAAATCTGTACCGCCACGGGGCAATTGACAGTTCGGCGTTAGTGGCGTGCGACGTCTCTGCGGTTAGGGAGAAACTTAAGATATATCAATTTAATTTTTGAGATTTTTTTTAGCTTTCTAAGTTAAAAGCAGATTGATATTTTTATAGTAATAAATAATAATAATAATGTATACATGATAACAACGTCTCGGCCCCAAACTAAGCATTAACTTGTGTTTTGGGTACCAAGCGAAGACACCACATACATGTAACAACCAAGACCCGGTACCAGTATCAATACTCATCATATAAATACTGACCTGACCTGGGATTCGAACCCGGGACTTCCAGCTTCGTAGGCAGGGTCTCTATCCACTAGACTAAGCGGTCGTCATGTAATTGTAAATGTGTAAAAAGAAATATTTGCTGTATTACGCGAATATTGTTTAAAAGGCTACAAATAAGAACTCCGTTAAAAAAAGCATAAAAGTTTTCATGTTCATATACTATGCCCACCAACATAAGTTTTATTACTTGTATTTACTACATCAAAATAATTATCCTCATGATACATAAGTTCCATCTATATAATTGTATTATGTATTTTGTTGTAGTTATTAAATTCCATGGGAAGTACGAATCCTGCTTTTTCACCATACTCAATAGCATCGGTACTGGCGTTGCTACAGCAAGGTGCTGGTGGAAATTCGCAAAGAGAGATCCAGAACGTGTTATCGATGTCACCACAAGTGTCTTCAGACGCTTTCCGATATCTCCTCACGTCCATAAAGGTGATCTTAATTGAACTGTTGTATTATGGAAATGTTAACATATTGTATGTATTGAATAGTTTCGGGATTTATTAGATGAGAAAACTTCAGGGACTTAATTCAAATTCAAATCATCTCTTTTCATTCTTTGACCTAAAAAGGCACGAACCCATGTTTATCAACCATACAAGTATGAATTGACTAGAAGCCCTCTTCTGCGTTTTGAAAAAAAGTTGTAGAATAACCTTTAGGAAATCCTAATACTCAAGTGTAATCCATGTAAGCGAAGCTGCAGGGCAGTAAAATTTTTATAAATTTATTTGGTTGGATACCTTTAATAACCTACAGATGAGTACAAAAAAAAAATCCTTGTCTTAAACTTATGGAAAGTAATAATTTAAAAAAAAGTACACTTAAGTAGTAGGTATCACCACCACCACCATCAGCCCATTTTTACTCCACTGCAGGGGCTTAGGCCTCCCCCAGGGTGAGGAGGGGGGCTTGGAGCTTAAGTCCACCACGCTGCTCCACTGCGGGTTGGGAACTATAACGACCGCCATCTATTGACAGTAGTAGTAGGTATACTTACTAGTAAATCATAATAAACGTAAAAAGCCTATAAGACCACAGGAACATTATAGCGAATGTCAGATTTATAGTTGTTGTGATATGCCGCAAAAAAAAAACCAAGCGCGTGTTATATTTCATTTGCATAATAATATAGCAGAGCTGAAGTTCCATTAACTTTTGTAGGTGATAATTGACAGTCCATGCTTGATGCTGTATTGGTATTTTTGAATATTTTTTTTGTCGTGGAGATGCCTTTCAAATGTAGAGTTTTTTTTGTAATGATCTGTTTATCTCGACGGAAAAAGATGATTCTTAAATCTGATATAAATAATATTAAAAAAAAAAGATTTTTATATTATTAAAAATAATAAACAAAATTAAATTATAATTACAGGAGAGGAACACTCGAAACATACTGAAAATCGCCACAAACATTTTTGTCAACAACGCGTTCGTTCTGAGTTCGAGATTCAAAAATACGGCAGTAAGAAACTTCGATAGTGCTGTCACTCCAACGAATTTTAACCAACCAGCGGTATCTGCTCGTGTCATAAACCAATGGGTTGCAGATAAAACACAAAACCGTATTCCCGAGTTGGTCTCTGCTGGTAAGTAATACTATTAAGTGGATGCGACTTCGTAGCTCCGTAAGTCCGTACTAATATTTATGTCTAAAAATATGGAGTAGTTTTTTGAACCTTTTGGTAAATAAGAGAAAAAAAATGTGACACCCCTTTTCCAAATATTTATCTAATCGTACAGGCTAAACTAAAACCACAGCTAAAACTTTGTTTATAGAAAGTCTATCATTTTTTTATAAATGTCTTTTTATCATGTCTAGTGCATTTCCTAATTTAAGTGACCGATTCGTCGAGTGTTTAGAGATAGAGACCCTAACTGCAAAACCGAAGGTTCGATTCCCGTCCGGGACGACGTGTAAAATATTGCATTATTAAAATACAATAATTATGTATATTGTCTAATATAATAATAATATCTGGGACATCCCACACAGTGTCATCTAGTCCCAAAGTAAGCAAGTATTATGCTTGTATTATGGGGTACTAGACAACTGATATAAAAACTTAGATATTCTTTTTTTATAATATATGCGTATATAATATATAAATACTTTTACACCCAGACACGGAACAAATAGATATGTTGATGCACACAAATATTTGTCCTGGGCGGGAATCGAACCCGCGACTCACGGCTCCGCAGTTAGGGTTTCTAACCACTCGGCCAATCGGTCGGTATAAGCTCTGCTTAGTTTGGGATATCCCAAGTGTTATTATTATATCTTTTAACTACGACGAATGTGTAAATATGTGCTCTTAAATATAATTTTTGATTGAATTGATTGGTTGCATAGGGTATGCAACACCGCTTTGATATTTTTTTTGCGTCTTTAATGCCATTAATAGACGTAGAACTCATCACACAATTGCTATAATCAGCCCTTTGAGTAAAGGAAAATTACCAATACTATAGAATGAAGTATATAATTTTTTTATTTGACATTTTCATTTTATAGAGAATTATGTCTGGTTATAATCAAATTTTACCAGAAAAGTATACCTACTTAAGTGAACGATTTCTGTAATTTGTTAAATCTAATCTGAATTATATAATATTTGCACATAAATTATTATTAGTAAAGCTTTTTAATATATGGGTAGACAAGATACAACAACATGACTTCTATACACGTATATAAACTTTGATATTTGTATTATAAGAGAATGATTTATGGAGAATTAGTCAATGAAGATGTTGGCCATGAAGATAAGAAAACAATATAGATGATATTATATTTAAATTACAAATTAAAAACACATTATTTATATATCGAATATTATAATTTACAGATATGCTCAGTGAGAACACTCAAATGGTGTTAGCGAATGCTATATTCTTTAAAGGTATATGGCAAAACAAATTCGATCCCAAAAACACAACACGAGGTGATTTTCATTTAGCCAACGGGGACATCAAGAAAGTGCAGTTCATGAATTCTCGTCTAGCACTACCCGTCGGCTTAGATTTTGATTTAGAAGCGCGTTATGCTGTTATGCCGTTTGAGGTAAATATTTATTCATAGAATTTATCGAATTACATTCGCAGTAAAAGACTGATCAATTTATGAAAGACTATTTATTGTTACATAGGTATATATAACTTTTTCTTAATAAGATTTTGTTTTGTATTTCTAGTGATAAAAATCGGTTTTTTTGTTTTGACTTGCTCACTCGCCGATTCTCAATGAAATTGTAATAGAGTGTTGTCTATGCAATGTACAGTTTTAAAAATATGTACTTACAAAAAAAACAATTTTTTTAACTTAGATGAAAAAAGTGTATACGCGTTAATAATACCTAATGTAAGTTAAATTAAAAACTAAATCATTTGAATCGTGTAAATTATGTGCACATATCGATGGCACCTTTATTAAATAGGCTGAAACCAAATTCATATACGAAAGAATTTATGTATACCAATATATTGTACATCAATTAGTCAATAAAGGTATGGACTTTGAAGACTAGAAAAGAAGACAGATGATATTATATGACAAAAGACCTTTTTTTTATATTGTAAATAATAATTTAAAATAATTTTATTGTTGTATAATATTTGTATTTCAATAATAGTTAAACAAATAAGAAAAAAAAATCGACACCATTTAAGCAGCTTGGAAACAGTCAAAATAATGAATAATTACTTAATTGACAACCATAATATTATAATTATATTTTTTTTCTGTGCTAACCACACCAACAGTAGTACCTCCATTTGCCCTATTCGTCGTCTTCAAGATAGTTCAATTTTGACCAATGAAAGTCGTAGTATGTGCATTCATTCGTGACCATTCTAGACTGTGATTGGCGACTTCCTTGCAAGCGCTCTGGTTGATTGGTTCAAATAGTAATAGTAGTTTTTTATTAAAATTTTATAATATCCAGCATCGTTAAAATACTAAGACTAAGGCTATCTAGAATATCCAAGTAGAAGGCACTTGCTCCTAATTATTTTTGTCATTAATAAAATTAGTAACTTTATACTAAGCTTTTTTAGTATTGTGTTTTTAAAATCTTCTTTGAACCTATACCCACTTAGGCTAATTAGTTTTTGGTAGCTTAAAATGTGACACTGTAATCCTACCTTTGCTTTTGGTGTTGATTATAGGAAGTCGCTATTATGCTAAATATAAAATTTGGTGACGGAAAATAATTTAAAAATGTACAAAACGTGTAACCGGTATAAAAGATATTTACAATGAATATGAAGAGAGAAGACATTTAAAAAGTTTCATTTTCATACAGGGCGAACAATACAAACTGATGATGTTGGTGCCAGAAGAAGACATTAATTTGAATACAGTACTGGAAAAACTGACAGCTGAAAAACTACTGGAATATTTGTCCGTAACAAAAAAAGATATTACCGTACAGATTCCAAAATTCACTATACAACATGATGTCGATCTTACAAACGTTCTACGCAGAGTAAGTTTATATACATACTCTCATAGATCATAAGTCTTTTTTATTAATATGCTCCAATATGGCGATGGTTGCTGCAAGCCATGGCTGCAAGTTAGGTACTCCTGACAGCTGGCGCATCGTCGCAGCGATCATTAACAAATGTCAACTGCGTAGTACTGTTACATCGGCAGTCGAGAGTTTGCATTATTGACAGGTCGTAATCGGCATAGTAATCGGATGGTTGATGTGAATTTGTACCGTCGGACGATTCCCGTTTTCAAATATTATATTGTTTACATGCACGAATGAACACGAATGCACGAAATAAAATTATATTATTACCTATGTCAACTCACAATAGACATTATGTTATAGCTATCAAACTCATGTGCCAAGAACGCAAACTCTCGACGGTCGATGTATAGGACATGATTTTTATACATTTATAAAAAATTCATGCAAATATGCCTCTTTGTGCTGGCTGTGGCTGCAATAACACTCGTGTACTTTTTATTGCCGGACAATCCAACGCTATAAAAAAGTACAGAAATTAACATGGTAAAACTTTTTTTAATTCGGGTTTTGGATAATCTCGTGTATTTTCAAGTAGGTGAATTTCACAATTTACGATCAACAAGTATTTTGCCTATTTTAAAACAAGACACACAAAAAACAAGAGCCATATCGCTCCTGGCGACATCTACAATGATATTATATAGACATTCCTTTTCTTGATAATAAAAATTATATTTCACAATTTCATTCATTTGGAAAAAAATTTCAACATTATAGCATGCAAAAAAAATCTATTAAATAGGTACAGCGAAGACTGACCTCCTATTTAAACTATATACACAGTGGCTATGAAAAGCTCGGAAGCGTTCGGACGGCGATGTGCAGATAGCAAATATGCGTTCAATTAAATTAAGACGTTTTCTCGTTGAAATAAGGTTCAATCTTAGTTGAATCTCATTTGAATGATTTCGTCACGTCGTTGTCGTGACGTTTTTTGAGCGGAATTTGTGAGTCTCGTTAAAAACAGGCAATATGGGAAGTCATGCTGAAGATAGATAAATTAAAATACATAACGTTATGTTTTCCAGATGGGAATCCGAGAGATATTCGGCCCGCAATCAAATTTGCAGGAAGTCGGCACATTCAGAAACTTTTCTCCTCAAATATCTTCGGCTATACACAAAGCAGTTCTATCGATAGACGAACTAGGAGGCACAGCTGCGGCAGCCACTCTGTTCCCAGCTGTGGCATTATCTTACGATGACAGTAATCTGTATTTCAAGCTAGACAAGCCATTTTTAACAATCCTGTGGGACGCCGAAAATGCCGTGCCGTTGTTCGTGGCGAAAATTGACGACCCCAGCATGTAGCGATTTATTTCAGTATGTTTTAGTTTATTAGGATTTATTTTATATAAAAATGTCGGTTACGCAGTCATAATGCAGTAGTTGTAGGTTGAAGCAAAACAATTAAAGGCACACGAACAGTAGCAGATGACCAGAAGATAATCTTTATGCAAAGTTAGTATCGTCGAATGTCACTATTTTGTTATGTAATAAGGTCGGGGAGTGAATTATTTCGTATTTTGTAAGTCTGAAGTTTTAATCAAATTCCCTTAGTTAAATTTTTTGTACCTACCTGGCTGGTTTTAATTAGATTCAAAGTTAACCAAAACTAAAATAAAAAAATATAAAAAATTTGTTCCCGTCAATTTTACATTGTTCTTCAGATGTTTTTCAATCTAAAGAAAAAATTCAATAGAATTGGGTTTGGTTCGAAATCCCGAATGTTCAAAATCCCGAACGTAAAGAAATCCCGAATGTTTATAATCCCGAAACTCTAAAAATTACCAATGAAACAAGCATTACTGAAATTGAAATATTTTTAACACCCTTTTATTAGCTTCACGGTCCCTCTACATGTATATGCATGTCGTACGTATACGTATGGTTGTATTGTAATCTAAGGAATTTAATTTCACCCACTTCTAATTGTTTCTAAGCACCAGACTGAAATTATAAAGCACCAGCGGTACTCAATAATATCTGTATTACTCGCGTGGAGAGTTTTCCGGATTTTGAATGTTAGGTTTTGTGAACATTCGGAATTTTGAACTTTCGGGATTTCGAATCAAACCCATATAATTAGAAATTTCATTATGAAAAAGGAAAAAATGCGACACAAGCCGCGAAAATAAAAAGTATTCCGTTTATGGATCTAACGCAGTGTCAGTGAGCCTGCGGGCACGAAACCGGCGACGGCCGAGCCGTGACGGCCGTCGCTGAAAATTTTAATGATAAATATTCAGTTCGCTCTGGTCGCCCTGCTACGGATGAAGGTGATACCATTTATGAAAAAGTGGTGTAAGATCGGCATATTAGTAGTTACGACATTACCATATAAAAAACTGGACATCGGAAGCACTGGAAAACTACTGCAAAACTACTTAATGGGAAAATTAAAAAAGTTATTAATTGAAACGAAGAAAGTATGTTCCAGAATTTGGTTTGAACAACGTACAATGCACCATGCAATGTTTTTTGTCCAATACCTAATTAAGCAAATACGGATTTTTTATAAAATAATATATAGATATTTTACATTCAGATAGGAACAAATAGCTATATTCGTGCACACAAATATTTTTCCTGGGAAAGGATCGAACCCGCGGTTTTTGGGTCTACAGACAGCATCTTCTAGCACATAGACCAATCGGTTCATCATAAAGTAATGAAATATTGTGGTTAGGTGAATCCACTATATTGCATTAGAATAGTAACCTCTTTTTCTAAAGACGTTTAATGTAATGAATGATTCTAAATACATTTCTTTGTTTAATTGTGTTCTTTCTTAACATATTTTTTTTCCAGCATGATTTGTCATTTTGTATGCACAGTGCGTAGTTAAGAACTTTTCTGAATTTAAAATACTTAAAAATAAGAAACACACTAATGGAAAATAAAAATCATGTTGAATTTTTCTATAGGTACCAAAAGTTTCTAACTACATTTGATGAAAAAAACACTTTCAATGAAAGCCAAGTGATTGAAAGTATTTTATAAAATCTAGCCATAAATAATTTTTTTTGTTATAAAACAAAATTAGTAATGTTAACAATGATTTAAGAAATATTACAAAAACGTCGTACTTAATATAATTATTAAATGTAATTTAATTTATAATATTATAATATTTCAAAATATTAAACTTCAGCTTTTTTATTGCTTTGCATTTTAAAAATGTTAATAATAGGATCATCAGCGAATATCCTACAATCGCCTTTGTAATAATCTTCTATTTCGGCCAAACTTTTGCCTTCTGTCTCAGGAAGGAAGAAGTAGAGATACACTGTGCCAATAAGAGCGAAAAAGGCGTATACACCAAGAGTGCCCCACAGATGGATGCTTGTTTCAAAATCTATGAATGTCTTGCTAACTAAAAACGTTATAAAATAATTGCCTGCAGCTGCAAACCCTTGCGCAGTACCTCGACTCCTGAAATTATATTCATTTGTTATTTTACGTAAAATAAAATCGATGGTAAATCAATTCAAGCTAACAGCTACCCTATCCCTAGTATAAATAAATAAATAATATAAGAGTAATGTTTCACGAAAATATGGACTCGGAGTTTGTCAAATTCATATTTATGTCCCAACGGCTTTGACTGTTTGGGCGAGGCCTAACGTGCTACCACGGCGCGGCGCCCTTACCACCCCTCGCAATGGTCATCAATTTTTTTTTACATATTTGTGTTTATATTTTTAGCGAAATATTTGTTTGTCCCATTTATATATTTGTCTTTGTAACGTACACACCGCGAACAAGTAACCATAGGTTACTCACAAATAAAAAATCCTTGTAATATCTCCATAGATATAAATATCTCACAAACACGCAATCGGTCGCCAGTCGCCAGTCATGATGCTACCACTACGATGCTACCTTCCCGCTGATCCCCAGGGCTTGCACGACTGCCCCCGTGCCCTCACAGAACGCCTCCTCAACCTAAACGTTCGAAATTAGCTAACTTCGATATTTTCATTTTTACCACGTAAAATCGTAGCCGTTTGGAAGCAGTACGATCATGGCCCCCACACCCTGAAACCGGGCCTCAGGCTAAAGATATTGGCAGGCCTCTGTAAAGTTTTCTAAAAGAAGTTAAGAGTGCACGAGAGCAGGCACAATCTGGCTCACTTGGCACAATTACTTTTTTGACTGTACCTACGCTGTCGGGCCCCACTCACTCCCGGGCCGCTCAGCTAGAAGCCTGTCAGCCCTCCCCTCCATTGTGGGGGCCATGAATAGGGTGTTTAAGATAAACAACGTTATTCGGTTGAATTTGTTTAATACAGAAGGTTTGGTTATACGAATAAAATATAAGTAAAAATAGATTAGTTGATAATAGATATATATTTACCAAGATTTTCGACCCAACCATAAACAAACAGGCTTTAGAAAGTACCTACCCATTTTATGGTATGTAATGGAAATTAAGCGCCTTAATAAAAAGAGTCAGGAAACATTAAATTTCACTCAGGTGTACATGCTTATTCAAGACAAAACTTGTATATCTTTCCTTACATACCTACTTCGTTTTTAAGTATAAAATTTGATAAACGGCGAGTACACCTTGCGTGAAAAGTAACAAAAGGCGTGATAGATATGAAAAATAAATAAATGGAATTATTCTTTAACAAAATTATTAATTATAGGAACACATAGTTTGGGGCCTAGACATTGTTGTCATGTGTACGTTATTATTATTATTATTACATAAATCTGATTTTTATTGTTACAAATAAGTAACTTTGTAATTCGGTTTTAGTTTAGATTTATGAATTAACTTTGACGCAGACAACAATCTATATCAAAACGATATAAACTTAGTTTAAAAGGATGCCTGGTAGTATGATCCGTTAGTTAATTCGAGGTCATATATTCAACCTCGAAAAAAGTACACTCACCTAAAAGGAAATATCTCGGACAATAGCACCCAAGGTACAGCAAATCCATCGAAAATAACAATCAAATATAACAAAGCTAGTGGCACATAGCTCGTTTCTTTCGGGAAGGTGTTGACGTCATAGGAAAAGACAGAGTCATCTAGCGTGAGTTTAGCATAAACGCTCATGCCGCCTGTGGACACAAATATGCCAAACATGGATATTAGAGCTAATTTCCTTTTACCCATCACTTTTATGCATAGAATCATAACCACGGTTACCAATATTCCAATCACCCCCATCGTAACCTGTAAAATGAGTGAACTTGTTAATAAGTATTTATTTGTGTATCATCATCAGCCCATTTTTACCCCACTGCAGGGGCTTAGGCCTCCCCCAGGGTGAGGAGGGGGGCTTGGAGCTTAAGTCCACCACGCTGCTCCACTGCGGGTTGGATTATTTGTTAGATTATATCTATCCAAAATAACTGACTCAACACTATTTTTGGTTATAACTTTGGATTCAAAGCTACAGTGGGTACTTTACAGAGTTCTGGTAACATGATATGTTCCGGTTAAGAGCCTGAAATATGTCAAGCAAAATTACCATTTCCCCTGCGCCGCACCCGCTGCTACTCGTCTCCGTAAATAAATGCTTTACGCGGAAAAAATCGTATAAAAAAAATTGTAACTTAGATGGAGAACAAATACACAGACAGAGACACTTTTACGTTTATTAGGATGATTTGACTAAAAATAATGTTTACTGGCAATTTCTTTTTTACTTACAACTATCTCTTTTCCGTCTTGGGCCATGCCGAAAGCACCGCAAATGTTCACCATGTTTGGCTTCATTGGCGTTAAACCGCTCATCGTCAGGAAAAAGAAGTACGCCATCACTAAACAAAATGGCCGTAATGTTTCTTTACTTAACATCACATACCTGAACTTCAAGATGTACCTGTGAAATGATAATGAAGTATGAATTTTATAAAGAATTATTAATCCGTGTCGTGATAGCCCAGAGCGCAACGAACCTGTCTCAAATTTATAAGGCCCCATAGGGCCATGGTTCGAATCCGGGCGGGTACCAATCAGTTTTTCTGACTTAAGTACACAATATCACTGAGACCGTGCTTCGGAGGGCACGTTAAGCAGTCGGTCCCGGACGCTGTCAATAGATGGCGGTCGTTACAGTTCCCAACCCGCAGTGGAGCAGCGTGGTGGACTTAAGCTCCAAGCCCCCCCCTCCTCACCCTGGGGGAGGCCTAAGCCCCTGCAGTGGGGTAAGAGTGGGCTGATGATGATGATTAATCCGTCGGTCATTTAATCATTTAATCTATCATCCTGTTACGAAAAATTTAAACAGTTTTAGATACGGCTTAGGGAATAAATAGGTGAAAATCCTGTAAAACATAAACACCTATATAATTTAAGAAACTGAAAGTTATATATATTAAATAAATGACGCTGTTCAGTTGCTATATTATAGATTACACCTAAATTCTTCTTTCATTGTATGCTGATGTTTAACAGTGTTTCATAAACACACATCTCCACTAGCTCCGTATCGGGAGCGGTTGCCGAACGGACGCCCGCTCCCACAGGGCGACGCGCTGCCTTGCTGCCTGCCCGACAAGACTACGCAGCATCACAAACCTATCGAGCGTCGTTGGGCCGTGTCCTCGACGAGATGTGGAACAGGGAGACCCTACCTACCCTACCCGACCCTACCTGCTCACTCTTAAGGGGTGTAGATGACCCGAAATGACCAACATCAACAAATAACCAAAACCACTCCACCACCATAAATTATAATTAAATAACAACCTATGAACGATATTATATCCTGCGTGTTTACATTCATCTTCATTACTCTGTGTCTTCTCACAGATCACACATTTAGTCAATGTCATCGTATTGTGGACCAGCTCATCGAATTCTTCTTTCACGTGTTCTGGTGTCGTCCACCCTCGTAAGCGGCATAAAGATTTCAGAGCCTCCTTTTCCCTTCCTTTCGATAAAAGCCATTCTGGTGTTTCTGAAACCTTAAGAACGCATACGTTTTATTTAAATGCTAGAGACTTCTTTTGCGTGATATAGGATATAATAGAACAGTTTTAGCTTGGAATGGTTATGAATAATACCTTTATACGACTAGATAGGGTTTTCCCATAAAAGTACGAATTGACTAAAAGCCCTCTTCTGCGTTAACCATTTAACCACTCATACTCTAGCTAGTTGGTGCAAAATGGCGAGTTTCAATCCGCGAAGTCCCCGCGCGCCGGTCTTAACTCCCGCGAAAATGCGTTTGACATTTTCGATACTGTGAAGTGTCTGAAAGGTTAGCTCAATGATACACGAGTGAGTTGTTCAAAGGTTGTATTGTCACTGTTCTTACATACTAACATGCATACATGTATACTTATACCTATGCTTATGCTAAGGGTGATGTCACGTACTACACCACCGGGGCCATTTTTTTAAAAAAAAATTTCATTAAAGATGTAAAATTTTTTTATAACCTAAAGTAAACTACAATAATACAAAATTTATATGACAATATTTTTTAAAAAAAATTTACGACAAAATAGAAAAAAAAATTTTATAACATATAAAACTACGACAATGATAAACTTTTATAACATAGAAAATACGATAATATAAAAAAATTACTACAATAAAAAATATTTTGTTTTTTATTTCTAAACAATTCTTATCAATATTACACATTTTGTTATACAATGTAATTTTCTATAAATTTTCTATTTAATTTTCCTATTTGTTTTTATTAAAACAAATTTTTGTTAACGAATTCGGCTCGCGACATTCGTAACGAAAATTCAAAATTTTAAGTAAATTGCATTTTTCATAATTTATTTTTCATTCGCTTCTATTTTTATTTATTATCTTTCTTTCAATCAATACAAATCTATTAATCATTCGTTTTAACTATACAACTTTCGGGTGATCAGGCCGATTGTTTATATCGTTATCACGTAAACTCTTTTCTTTACTTAAGAAGTTTTTATCGCACTGCTTGATATGCGATGCGTCATATTCGTCTGTGCTCGTTCGTTTTCGTGAACTCGAGCCTTATGTAAACATACCCTTGAGTGTTTCTGTGACTTCTTTGTTCGGGTCCGGACGGCGTGACTCATATCCGCCGCTTGACCTCGTTGCTATGTGAACTTTGGTCGTATGACTTTGGACAATAATTTTTCTATAGCAATTTTTATAATTTTCCTAAAGAGAAATTTTTCTCTTTGAGTATTCAACTCAGCTTATAACTAACATGTCTTATGACTAACAATAAACACAATAGAAATACACTTTAACACAATAGAAATACACTTTTTAAATGACACTAAATTTTAAATGACACAAAATACATTGAAAATAGTTTACAAGAAATTACTTAACTTAAAAGTATAATAGACAATTTTGTATACTAATATTAATATGTTACTATAAACAAACATTACAAAAAAAAATTTTAAATTCTAAAATTTTTCTTAAAATAACAATAATTGAGAAAAGAGAGAAAAATTTTTACTACAATTTAAAATGTTGTAAAATAAATTGACAAATTAGGCATTCACCTCGTGAAATGTCTATGACAATTTATAAAATTTTTCGTGATTTAATTTTCACTTTTCACTATAATGACCTTTTCACTATACTGACTTTCACTTGCACATAGCACTAGCTACTCACGATTTACGTGTGTCGAAGTCCTTTGACATCTCTGGACAGCAAAACTGGGTCAGCAAACTGGAACCTCAGGAAATAGGAACAATATCTTGATTGCCTCTTTAATTTTCCTCCGTATTTGGGACTCGTAGACGCAATTCGTTGTGGTTACCTTGTAACTTTCGCTGAATCGTGCTTTGATGGCATTTTTTAAGCCATTTAAAAATAACAATTAATACGATAATTCCGTGCGATAATAGGAATCGCAATTAGCACAATTAATAATTCTTCATATATGCGCAGCCGTGCTTAAATTTGTGAAGTAATTTTCCACGTTCTGTTGATGTGTATCGATTTTTGAATCGATATCCACTAAATATATCATTTTGATATTTTGTATTTCACATGTATTCTATAATATTAATTTTTAAAACTATTTATGTATAACTATATTTAATTCTTCTTAACATAATTTTGTTTTTGTATTTTTAAATTTTTATTATATTTTTATTTTATTTTTCATTTTATTTTATATTATTTATACTAACTATTAAAGTTATATATTTACATATTTACAAATTTCGCGGTGGCTAGGCCCAAAGGCCCTAGCCCTGACTGTACGTGTCTGTACTCAGTGGTCGTTAGAACTGCACTGTAACAAGTTAAAGACTGGCTAGGGTCGCCATCTGAAAGGTTAGCTCAATGATACACGAGTGAGTTGTTCAAAGGTTGTATTGTCACTGTTCTTACATACTAACATGCATACATGTATACTTATACCTATGCTTATGCTAAGGGTGATGTCACGTACTACAAGTGACATTTATAACTCTATTAAAACCAAACGCTGCTATCAAAGTTTATTCTATGGGTTCTCCTCAAACGGACTACTCGCCACAGCCACAAGTGGTCGTATAGTACTAGAAGTGAATGATTGCTACCGGCCACAAGTGTGCGGTAAGACCCATCAAAATATACATATTAAAATTATGATTGTAGTTGTATAATATCACCACAGTTCCCAACTAGTTTACTCACCCGTTGCGACTGTGGCGAGTGGCCTATGTGGTGAACCTTAATGTTGGGAGATATGAGGGGAAAATATTCAATAAGCTTACGAGAAGATTAATATCGCTTCGGGTTGATTAACATGATTCATAATTTTCAACATCTATTTCATCTTTTTAGGCATAGTTATAGATGAATTAATTTCAAGTTTCTTGACCTAGCAGTTTGAGATATAAGCCAAACAATCATTTTTTTGGCATTTCTAACGTAAAAATTAAATGTTTCTTAACAGTCAAAGTATTTCTTAAGAATTAAAAAGAATTAAATTACTAATTAAAATTAATTTAAATTGGTTTGACTTAAAACAATTAAATAAGCAAGCCACTTACCACTGGAACTGAAATCATAGATCCTAATGGAATGACTAAACACACCAGCGCTGCCTGTCGCCAAGATACGGCACTACCCAAAAAGTATACAACAAAAGCTCCTATCGTATAGAATAATTTGGATAATGTAGACATGGAACCACGTATTGAGCACTCACTGAAAAAAGAAAATCATATCAAGCACATACACTAAAATACATACATATACATATTTTTATGTTCCACGTGATAATGAAACTGGGTATTTTTGGATTACTTAACGGCGGCGGCCTAACCACCTTCACCGGATTGTCAGTGGCTTGACCTGCGAGGGTCTGGTTTGAATCGATCTAGAGTTAATTTCGTAGCATACAATAAATAAGAAAAGAAATAGAAAACCTTTGATTAAAAACAATAATTTTGTTTTGTTGACACCCAAAATAAAGAAAGGTTCACTTACTGGATATGAGTTGGGAGCGCGCGCGGTCGATCGACTTCCTGGTTTTCCTTCAGTTAAGCGTCTCGTGGCGATATCGAAAAAATATTCTTCGATATTTGTGCGCTGGATGAAATTTGCAGGAAGGAAATATTCAGGCGTCAACATTTCCCCCCACTTGAAATCATTATGTAGGATTTCAAAAAAATCAATTAAATTAAACAAAGTTGAACATATTGTATACTATATCTATGTAACCTGTGCTTATGCAAGTAAGGATCTTAAAATAAAACAGCAAAAAAAATATCAAGGAAAATTAAACATAAAGAATTATTTTATTTCTCGATTGTGGAAATACTTATAAACAAAATAAATAAATAAACTTAATTATCTATTGGGATTGGACACAGTTTAACAACTGGCCGACAATATTCCCCATTTGAGGTTTTGACGGTGGCGACCCGGACCACACCATCCTTTCCGGGGTGCAACCGTATTATTCGACCCAAACGCCACTGAAGTGGGGGAAGAGAAGGTTCTGAAATTACAACAATTTGGTTTTCTTTGATATTTGGAGCATTGTCATACCACTTTGTTTTTTGTTGTAATGTATGGATATAATCACGCTGCCAGCTGTGCCAGAAAGTTTGTGTGATTTTCTTTAACAACTGCCATCGTTGTGATGGAGTGAGTTTCTCCTTGCTCAATTCGCGTTCTGGCAATGTGACCAGTGGACCGCCTACCAAAAAATGTCCCGGCGTTAGCACGTCACATTCGTTTGGGTCTGATGAAAGGACGCGAATTCAACATGGCTTCAATTTTAATAAAAATAGTATTCAGTTCCTCTAATGTTAAAATCTGAGTCCCTATAACTCGTTTTAAGTGATATTTTGTGGACTTTATTCCACTTTCGAAAATACCACCAAAATGCGGTGCACTTGGAGGGTTAAAACGCCACCTAATACCTCTAACATTTAAATTCGTATCTATATAAAATTTATCCGCAAAAACTTCAGCATATAATTTATTTAAATAATTTTTGGCAGCAACGAAGTTCGTGCCGTTATCTGTGGTGATGGACTGACAAACACCACGTCTACCTACGAAACGGTCTAGAGCAGCCAAGAACGCTTCACCGGTTAATTCGGTGACAACTTCGAGGTGGATCGCCTTTACGGAGAGACAAACAAACAGACATACATACGCTTTATAAATACGGGCGTTTCGTCTTTTACTCTCTTTTACAAAAAAAGGACCACCAAAGTCTATGCCGACATCTTGAAAGACTCTACCCGCCCGAAGTCGAGAAGGTGGCAAATCCCCCATGGTGGGTTGATAAGTTGTAGGTTTAACTTTGAAACACGTTACACACTTTGATAAACGCGATCGAATCAAATTTCGAATACCTAATATCCAAAACTGTCGCTGAATGAGTGATTGAAGTGTACGAGGTCCACAGTGAAGGTAAGTCGCATGAAAGTGATCGATTATTAATAAAGCTAGATTACTAGTCTTCGGAACGAGAATCGGATGAATTGTATCCTCGGATAAATCAGCGTTTCGAATGCGTCCCCCCACTCGCAATAGACCAGACGTATCAATAAACGGAGAAAGCTTGCGAAGTTCGCGTTTACAAAGTTTATTTTGTTTGATTTTCATTATATCATCATCAAGATATTGAAGTTGTTCGTGTTTTAATAAATGATACATAGATGTACGTATCTCCGCAACTGTTAAATTTGAATCAAAACACGTATTTGAACGCTTACAATTATTAATAAAACGTAAACACCAAGCAAAAATTCTTTTTAACTTAGAAAATTTAGATGTGTTATTTAATAATTTTGAAATAATATTATTTTCATACTCATGAAAATTATGAGAAACTAAACAAGTTTTTAACTCGGGAATTTCATGTGGTAATATGTTATTGACGCGCGTCGACGGCCACTCGTCGGTCGGACGTGCAAGCCAAACTGGCCCGCGAAACCACAGGGCGTGATCCGCGATCTCGGCAGGTAAAAGACCACGACTACAACAATCCGCTGGGTTGTCGATACCTGCGATATGTAGCCACGAATTTTTATTTATAATTTCGTTGATTTGCACAACTCTGTTTGCGACAAATATTTTTAATTTGTGAGTTTCCGTATGAAGCCATGACAAGACGGTGCTGCTATCGGTAAATGCAATTATCGCATCCATTTTGATGTCCGAACTCAAAACCCTGTCCATGTGTTCGAGGACACGCGCCAATAAGACTGCAGCACACAGTTCTAGTCTATTTGTAGTTAAAGGTTTTAGCGGCGCTACTTTCGATTTTCCAACGAGTAGACTCACTAAAATATTTTCATCGGTAACTACTCTAAGGTATACACAACAACCGTATCCTTTGGAGGACGCATCACAAAAGCCGATTAGTTGAATCATTGTCGGTTGTCGGGCTAGTATTAATCGTGGCAATTTTACTTCCGTTAAACATGAAAGTTGCGAAGTGAAATTAAACCATTGACGTTTTATATTGTCGGGCACTTCGTCGTCCCAATTTAAACCTGAACGCCAAATTTCTTGTAACAATTGCTTTGCACAAAATATAACTGGATTTATAAAACCTAACGGGTCATATAATTTTGCAATGTGTGATAGAATAGCACGTTTTATATATATAACATTATCTAATTCAGAAACTGTATACGTAAAATAATCATCTTTTGGATGCCATTTTACTCCAAGAATTTTTAAACTTACGTCACTGCCCTCGTCACAAAATGTTTTTGGTAATTCGCAGTGATCTTCGGGGATTTGACTAAGAAATTCCGAATCGTTACTACTAAATTTACGAAGTTCAAACTTTCCGCGTGCCAGCAATTCAGTAACTTTGGTTTTTAGTGTGATAGCGGCTTCAAGTGTATCACTGCCACTACAAACATCGTCCATAAATATTTCATCACAAATAACACGGGCTGCACGTGGACAGTCTGAACCCTCGTCGAGAGCTAATTGACGCAACGTTCTAATGGCTAGATACGGGGAACTAGAAACGCCATAGGTTACAGTGTTTAGTTCGTATTCGTGCACTCGTTGTGCTGACGAATCCCGCCACAGTATATGTTGAAACTTCCTGTCTTCCGGCCTAATTAAGATTTGTCCGTACATTTTACAAATGTCTGCCGTAAATACAATAAAATGAATTCTAAATCTAGTCAATACATCAACAATATTTTGTTGTAATTTAGGCCCTACATAAACTAAATCATTAACCGAAAGGTTTAAACTAGACTTTGCACTGGCGTCGAATACGACTCGCACCTTCGTAGTGCTACTCGAAGGTCGTATGACACAATGGTGAGGGATTATGGCATTCCCGGAATCGTTGCTAGGCGCACCGACGTCAAGCATGTGCCCTAGAGATTCATATTCATGCATAAATTTTATATAATCTGATTGCAGTTGAGGTTGACGAGCAAGGCGTCGTTCTAAAAATAATAAACGTGATAGATCATGCTTATAAGAATCACCCAGCGATATCGAAGAATCTTTTAACAAAATAGGCACGACATAACGACCAGATTCATCGCGATAAGTGAGCTTCTTATAAATGTCTTCACATAAGTCATCTTCTGGAGGAGTCATAGAAGCCTGGGGCGGTTCTTCTATCTCCCAGAAGGACCTCATAGTAAGTTCGAGAGAACGAGTAGAAGAAATTAGAGATGACATATTTTGAGGTGATTGATAACGCGTATCTAACTTACCCGTAATCACCCATCCGAAAATACTATGTAATGCTGTAGGTATGCCAGCACCCGGAGAATAGCGTTGGCCATCATATATTACATCAAATAATTCTGCACCGATTAATAAATCTACATTTGCCGGTTTATCAAACTCAGTATCGGCCAGTTTTAAATGTTCGAATTTGTTTCGAATAGAAGAAGGTAATTGTTCACTGGGCATGGTAGTCGAAATTTTATTTAAAATAACAGGATTTATCTCATAAATGACTTCTGAGTCACGAGCCTTAATACTGCACGACGCGATTCCCTTTATGTCTACTACATTGTTATCACCGATTCCAGCGACAGACAAATTACACCTCTGAAAACGTAACCCAAGTTGGCGAGCACACGATGACGTCACGAATGAGTCTTGCGCGCAACTATCGATGAGCGCACGCACGGGTCTAAATACACCGCACGAGTCTCGCGCGTGCACTATAGCTGTACCGAGTAGAACAGTGCGCGCTCGCGTTTCGCTTACTAGAACATTACTATCTGGATTTTGATCCAAATCCGAAATAGTGATCGGAGCTGCGATGAGAGTCGACGACGAAGTCGGAACTGAAGGCACACTCGAGGTGACGGCCGGGCTCAAGGGCGGAACCATAGTCGGAACCGAAGCCGTTTGAAAATCGGTTTCGATAGTTGGTGAACGCGGTATATGCAGCAATGTGTTATGTCGACCGTTACAGGCTGAACAATTCAATTTTGAAGGACACGAGTTATTAAAATGTCCTGGTCGTAAACAATTTAAACATGCACGCTTTGATTTTATAAATTCGATGCGCGATTGCACCGATAGGCCATTGAACTTAGGACACCGGTAAATTACGTGTTTTTCGCTACAACACAAACACGTAGTTGTTTTATTATGAGATGCTACAAACGACTGCTTAGGAGTCTTAATTGCGGGTTGCACGAATCCGCTCTTATTCATTACGCGACTTTGAACCTTGGACGGAAAAGTCATCGGTTTGGTACGTGGATGGTTACTCGGACCACACGTTTCCAAAATTCGTATATAATTTTGTAGAAATTTAAGTAATTCTTTGAATGAAGGTATGTCACTTGCGTTTTGTAACTCGAATCGTTTTCGAGTATCGGAGTCAAGTAACTTGACACCGAGATAAAATAATACAAATTCATGAATATTTTCCAAATTTAATGCTTCAAGTGAGTTCACATTTTCATATAAGGTATCGGTTAATTGTGTCAAACCTTCGACGGTCAGTACAGTCAGCGGCACAAATTAAGTGATTTTTTCTAAATAAGTCATAGCAAGTAGTTTTTTATTTTCATAACGATCTATTAATTTTTGTAATATCATAGGATAGTTTTGATCGGTTATTGGTACACCCTTTATTAAACTAAGGGCTGACCCAGACAAACATGAAATTAAATAATGGAATTTTTCTATTGAACTGAGCGGCTTATTATGAACCATAGATAGAAAAGAATCATAAAATGTCTGCCAATTTTCCGCTTTACCATCAAACTTTGGAAGTTCCAGCTTTGGATATCTGGAATTCTCAAAATGTTCTGATTTTGTGGCCGACTGTACTTGTGTAGTCGCCTCATTACTATTAGACGGCGTTTTAAACTCTTCTGATATAGACAACACATAATAGTATAAGTCGTCGAAAGTATTTAACACCTGGGAATCCAATACTGTCTCAGGTTTTTCCATTAATGCAATATTGGAGATTCGGTTATAAATTTCATAGAATTCATCTTTGATTGCATCAAGTGTATTGCAACGCGCTCTAAATGACGGTAAAAGAACCCTTTTCGATTTTACTTCTTTTGCTAAATCATAAAGCACTTGCATCGCACGAAAGACATGCTCACGACGGGACTCCAATATTTTTAATTCCCGTAGGAGACTTGAATTATCGCTCTTTTGTGCCATTTTATTAAATTGAATGCTTTAATGCAAAGTAAAAGAAAAGAAAAAACTCACTTCAATCTACCTACGTAAATTATTGTAACGTAATAAGGTAAATTATATATGGAAAATAATTAAGGTAAAAATAGATGCAAACTAAATTCAATATACCCTCGAATAAAGAACACGACCGGCTACCGCGCGCGTGAAATAAACAATATTTATCGAAAATATTCGAGATATATTTCCACAATCGTATAAAATTAAACACTCTTTTGAAATTACGTATTTAGTTTTCTAATTATAAGCACAGATTTTCAACTCTAGACCAACAAACCAAAAAAAATCAATGTTTATGAAATTAAAATTAAGTTGAAATAAGTAGACCGGGTCGGTACTTATTAACTTAATATACTTAACAAAATTTTAATTTAATTGAAATGGACTGTATTATGGATGGAATTAATCCGGCTCGTTTGGATCACTAAAATATGGCTTGACCTGTGAGGGTCTGGTTTGAATCGATCTAGAGTTTATTTCGTAGCATACAATAAATAAGAAAAAGAATAGAAAACCTTTGATTAAAAACAATAATTTTGTTTTGTTGACACCCAAAATAAAGAAAGGTTCACTTACTGGATATGAGTTGGGAGCGCGCACGGTCGATCGACTTCCTTGCTTGCCTTCTGTTAAGCGTCTCGTGGCGATATCGAAAAAATATTCTTCGATATTTGTGCGCTGGATGAAATTTGCAGGAAGGAAATATTCAGGCGTCAACAGTCAGTCCACCTAGTGCTGCTGATGATGATTTTGAGGATTTTTGAAGAGTTTCTTGCCGGTTCTTTTCCTTCTAGTTTTCCGAACCGTTACCTTTTGACTTCAATAAATATGTGTAAACATCTTATATTGAATATATTTTTTTATTTGATTTGATTGGCAGGTTTCGTCATATATCACCACACTGGTGCAAACCTACTTTTGTTCAGCTAGATGATAATACCCGACTCCCGTGTAACCTGAGGGCCACGCTCAAAGCTTCGCATTGCATCGTATTCCCTTACTGCAGAACCACAGGCCGAGGGTTCGATTCCCGCTCGGGACAAATATTTCTTTTCACGAACATGTCTATTTGTTCCGTGTTTGGTAATAATAATAACGTATACATAACAACAACGTCTAAGCCCCAAACTAAGCATTAGGCTGTGTTTTGGGTGCCAAGCGAAGACACCACATATGTATAACAACCAAGACCCAGTACCAATATTAATATTCATCATATAAATACTAACCAGACTTGAAATTTGAACCCGGGACCCCCAGCTTCGTAGGCAAGGTCGTAATATATTGTACTAACGTAAAATTATAATAATTCATAAATATACTAACCAGACTTCCCCAACGTAACAATTGATTGGTGCTTCCATGACCCCAGTACCAAGTCCGAATAAGATGTTAGCTATGAACAAAATTGTTTTGTTATATGCATAATACATTAGAATCCATGCCACCACGTGCGGTAAGTTCACGAGGAAATGTGTCCTTTTTCGACCAACAACATCCATTAAAGGACCGCCGCATATAGCTCCCAGCGGCTGACACAAAAATGCGATGCTACCTGTAATATGGAAGAATTTTAATGATGACAAATAGCTGACGTACAAGAATGAGCTATACAATTGACTAACTGACCGATTTGCCGAGTAGTTACATGCTCTATCTGCGGAGCCAAGGGTCGCGGGTTCGATTCCCGCTTGGGACAAATATTGTATGTGCATGAACGTGTTTATTTGTTTCGTGTCTGGAAGCAAATATCTATAAATGTATTTATTATGAAAAAAAAGTATTTAAGTATGTATATCAGTTGTCTGGAACCCACAATACAAGTGCTTAGTTTGGGACTAGATGGCGCGGCTTCTTCTTTTTTTAATTGTGTTAATACATGAGGTAATACAAAGAGACCACTTATATTTTGTTAGTATAAAATATTGAATATAGCAGAAAATTTTGGAACCTGATCTAAAAATTTGAAGAATGACCATTGGATGATGTGGAAATGCTACCGATTTACTATTGTGTTACAACCCAGATACATAATAATATACCATATTTAAGAAACACACATAATTTGACCGTATTGTCGGTGTCCAGCAAAAGCAAAAAATATAACATTATTGATAACAATCCTCATACCGAACCAGGAAGCTTCATTGTCATTTAAAGATAATCCTTCCGCGGCATGCAGTAGTGCCGGTAGAGCTATTGTGGGGAATGCCAAAGCCATGCCGAGGTCCATGACAATAAGATTCGATGACATACACGCCATTATCTAAAATTAAAAAAATATATATATCGAATTGGATATGAAATGTCTAATAGGTTAGATCGTCTTAAAAGTATTCATAAAACATGCTTGGGTTAAATTAGAATCATCTGTGATACCTGTGATTAGGAATATCACTGTAATAACCAACACAAACACGCCATCTGCTGATTTTAAAATAAAATATATTTCCGATATGACGATCGGACCTGGAATTATTCATACTATAAGTATTAAGTACAGTGCATGAAATTTTGTAACACTTACTTTCCTTGCGACGCCCAACGAGATATTTATAACCAGCCTATATGAACATAAATAAAAAAATACTTACAATTTATCTACCGTATGAGATTGAAATAATGTACAATCAATTATTTACGTTGGCCGAGGCGGCGGCGAAGGTACCCTTAAAACAAAGTAATAAAGAATGAGCGATATAAAGGCGTGCGCGCAATGAAACCTAGATATGGTAAATACGATTAGATTTTATATAAAATAGGATGATCATATTTTTATCAAGATTATTAAAAAATAAGGTAATAATAAAATAATATCATGTCATTTAATCGTTGCCAATAATGTACTTAATACCTTATATCCGGTGGAGTGTTGCAAGGAACTCAGTGAATCAAAAATACATGTTGAAAAATCCATTCCATGTATTAAGACATAAAGTACATTAGTTACAAAGTACATTGACGACCGCTTAGCCTAGTGGGTAGGGACCCTGCCTATGAAGCTGGAAGTCCCGGGTTCGAATCCCAGGTCGAGTCAGTATTTATATGATGAATATTGATATTTGTACCGGGTCTTGGTTGTTATATGCATGTATGTGGGGTCTTTGCTTGGTACCCAAAACACAAGCTAATGCTTAGTTTGGGGCCTAGACGTTGTTGTGATGTATACGTCATTTCATTTCATTTTATTTCATTTCATTTCAAATACCTGTTTAATATCTAACTATTAGGTGTACTGTTTATTTTAGTTTTTATACGTTTTCTTGTTATTTTCATTAAATTGTAACGAGTAAACGACGATTTTGCGCACGACTTTTTTGCGTTTATTCAGCATGGCACACATTTTTTTACAGTACTATTTAAATAAATTTAAAGACAGTTTGTCGTACGCTTACTAAAATTATATGCTTTGTAAGTACGATTTTTCTGTGATTGGTATTCGCCACCAGTTCGCTAAAAAAGCATTGAAAAATCTGATGTTTCGTGCTTACCTTAAAATGTACGTTTGAATTATTTTTTTATTTATTTATAATGTCATAGACTTACTAGACAAATAGATGATGTATGATTGTACATCAAAAATATACCGAATATGTTAATGGTTATTGAGAAATTTGACCTGAAAAAATTATATTTTATGGCTTTCAGATCGCGAAATCAGTAGCGACCAATAACCGTGGAATAAACTTCACTTACCATTCTGTGAGCGCCCCAAAAGTTGCCATTTGAAATATGTTCCCATTGGATCATTGGAACATTGTATGATTTAATGATTATTTATATAGTTGCAGGAGAAAAACATCTATGAGATTCAATATTGTATAAATAAATAAATAAACATTTATATCAGATTAGGGTCCATAGTTAGTGAATGACAATGATCTTAAAGCTAAAGTAAACACACAATGAAATAAAATTGTCTGATATCACAAAATAAAATAAATTTGCCTAATATTAATAATAATAATAATAATATTTGGGACATCCCACAGTACCATTTAGTCCCAAAGTAAACAAGTATTATGCTTGTATTGTAGGGTACTAGACAACTGATATACATACTTAGATAATCTTTTTTTCTAAATATATCCATATATAGATACTTGTGCACTTAAAATTTAAGCTTTTAGCAAACATTTTAGGTCAGTTAACCTAAGCTTCTGGCGTAATACACGATATACACCTACTTTTGACCTTTGACCTAAACATTGACCATCACGGGTAAAGTTTAGTTAATAATTACGCAAATACTTAATTTTACTCATCTTAGGTCGAGTAGTAAGGGGGAGGCTTATTGCATTTTCTGTTAGAATTTAGACTACTTACGATATTTTTAAAGTCTGCTTTCACTGGCAGGGCTGGTTAACGATTTTGCAAATGTACGTAAAGTAAATTTAATAGATAAGCAGAATCCGTATGAAGCATTCCACGAACTGGCGACCTGGTGCGCTGACACTAATTTATCCGGTGCTGCCTGCGCCGCAATAAGCGCGTCTTTGTCATTTTTACATTTTATAGAAATTTTATTACATTTATTAAGAAAAACTAATCAGTGAAAGAATTTTATTGATATCCATAAAAATTCAGAATTTACAAAATTTTTAAAGCAAATTGGGCCATGACGTCACTATGTTACATTACTATGGGCTAACGTGGATCACTTCTCCACAGTGGTCCACTTGCAAACTAAATAAAACACCACGAAATTGACCCGCAAATCGGAAACTTGGCTGGACAAACACTAGTTGTGAAATAACTGATCGGTTGGCTGAGTGGTTAGAGATCCTAACTGTGGAGCCGAGAGTCGCGGGTTCGATTCCCACCCGAAACAAATATTTGTGTACATGAACATGTCTATTTGCTCCGTGTATGTAGATTTGTTCAGTTCGGATTTTTTGTAATAATTTGTTTAGAAACATAATATCTAGGTCCATGTCAAAAATCGGCTTTGACCTGAATTCTGAATTCTGGCCTTTTCGTGTCTTTATTCACTGAGCCAAAAGTGTGTTATAGGTGTTAGTGAAAACTAAAAATGAAAATTACTAAAATTGCATGTAAACTTCGTAACCGATACGTGCTTTTTTCGCTTATTAGGTGACGTACTTTTCTCAGTGTATGCACTAACAAATAGATCTTTAGCCTGAGGTGCCTGAAAGAATATTTTCAGTTTAGGACGCGCTGGTGATAGGAATCATTGTTGTATCTTTCTTCGCTGTAACTTTCAGTATTTGTACATAATTTATGTATTAATTTCTTAAACATAAGATTGAATTATATTTTTTCTATTATCATTTATCATACAGTCTTCAAACCAGCGCCGCTTAATACCTATTGTACAGAAAATGATCAGATACAACTTTGTAACTGACATTGTTACTGATTTAAAAGTATAATTGTTGGTACAGCTGTAGCAAATGTACGTATTGAATTTCCGAAGAATGAAATACAATTCAATAAGTCATAGTATAATTAGGTATTATGACGCAGGCGACAAAAATGAAATGTACAGTCATAAGAAATAAATAATATAAAATATTTCTTTTAAAGTTAGTCAAGTCCATTTTAATCGCAATTTGTATATCAATAATTGAACACTGTTGTCCGTGAGTACAGATAGGTTTACTGCTTTATTTACACAGATGGAAGCTCCTAATATTCATTTTCCGCAGGGCGAGAGGTGAAGTATCCACGGGGATTCAAATTTTTTGTTTGGTTCTTCAAATATGAACTATAAGACAAAGATTACATTATTGAATTCATATGTGGACACTGAGATTCGTTTAAATTCAAAATACTAACCTGTTACACGGGTATTTTATATTTATATTCTATAAATATAAAGTCTATTTAGACAATCTAAAAAGCTAAAATTAACAAGCCGGGGGGGGGGGATGTAAGGGTAGTAGTACCACCAGGTGGGGTGGGCCCCGCAATGTTTTACACCCGGTGCCCGATCTGGCCCTCGCCGGGCCTGGTCCCTGGCGAACCCAACGCAAGGTTTCCGTAACGCTTGCGGCATTACCGCGTTGGATTTCCATGGCAAGCCTATGCACTAGAAACGACCCAGAGCGGGGGTCACACTCCTCTCCTTAAGTCGGCGACCGATGCTCTTAATTACTAGCCTCGAGGCTCCAACAGCCCGTGGTCTCCCCAGCAAAAGGAACGAAAATATAGGATAGTGCCAAGATTGTGTATTTGGTTGCGTTAAGGTGGGAGGGAGCGATAGTGCTGACGCACGTTGCGTCCCATAATAAGCACCTCCCTTTTTCCAAGGCACCAGGGTCAAGCCATTAAACCTGTTTCCGTCCGCGCGACTAAGACCCCGTGGTTCGGTAACACAGGGCACACTGGCATATTATACTAGTATTGTATTTCAACGGTTATTTTATAGGTATTTTTGGGAATTTGCTCTTGTCATCTCTGTTACTCAGGAATAAGTCGGGGAAGAGGGAGTGAAACTGAGAGATGCCAATTGGAAGCCGCGGAGACGAACACTATCCCCTTAACTCAGTTGAAAAAATTTGCCACAGATGGCTTACTCTGCTCCGCCGTTTGGTAGATTTACCTATCTAAACGAATTCACTTATTACAGTATTTGACGGATTTTTACAAATCTTTTTATAAATATTTTGTATGCTTCTAGAAGTGCTACAGGCTGCGTTTTATTTGATTGTCTGTCTGTAACAGATACGGAACTTCCGCTAAGATGCGTGAGTTCGAATTTGTGTTGTTTTATTGAGAAGCAAATAACACACGCGGGCGGAAAGGTAGTTCGTGCATAATTTTTTACGTACCATGATATTCATAAACTACAAATTTCGTTATAAATACATACATTTTCAAGCTTTTATTTCAAAAATAAATACTTTAATATCACCCTTAACGCACAACTTACTTGCATGTGATTATTATTCACATTTTTAATTAATATGAATTGATTTCAAACTGAATTTAGTCGTGTTGTATCCCATATTCATACAGTTAGATCAATCATTAAAACCATAGACATAAATAATTAAAACTGAAATAATACAAGCGCATATTTCACACAAGTGGAGCCGCAGGCGATAACTAACTGAGCTGAAGCAGTAATTGCACCTATGTGTAGGAAGCTGGTCCATGTACAGTACTTACTATAATATACATATATATACAGCTTTGAAGTGCGATGTGCGTGCCCTATTCCGCAGGTTCAATTCAATATCTTGGGTTAATGGCGTTTCCTTATAGATTTCGCCAATGTCAAGTGTATATGATACTCTGCTTTATAAAGCGGGCTTCGTGAATGAACAAGGTCACAGATTGTAACTAAGACTTATGTGAGTAGTTAAGCATGTCTGATGACAGGATCGCTGTTGATGTATTTCACTTTTGAATATATCCATTGAAGTGATTCTCTTTTTTTTATCATTAGAATCTTCATCATCTTCATTTTCTTCATCTGAAGAAAACTTATGAGGTTTTTCATTTGCTAACGATATGTTAATTCTGCCAATGTCTAGTGTATGAGAGTTAAACTATTTTTATTGAAAAATAATTAAAACAAGCAACGTAGTACGGTTAATACGGAGTTTTTTTTCAAAATGCCACATGGAACTACGACATTCTACATGCGCCATTTTGAAAAAACTCTCTTGCGCAGGTTCGCCATACGTTCCCGCCGAAACGCTTCTATATTATGTCATTGTGACGTTTCTAACTAACTTCACAGGCGCACATGGTAACCACTGCACAAAGGTCACAAAATCTAGTTATTCTGGTAAAGTCCAATATCATATTAATACTTGTTGCAGTCATCATCATCAGCCCATTTTTACCCCACTGCAGGGGCTTAGGCCTCCCCCAGGGTGAGGAGGGGGGGCTTGGAGCGTAAGTCCACCACGCTGCTCCACTGCGGGTTGGGAACTGTAACGACCGCCATCTATTGACAGCGTCCGGGACCGACTGCTTAACGTGCCCTCCGAAGCACGGTGTCATTGATATTGTGTTGCGCTCTGGGCTATCACGACGACACACTTGTTGCAGTATTTGTTTATATTTTTGACATTGTTTCATTTCATTAGTGCAATGTCTGTCGGTAAATTCATAGCAGTGCTATGTATGTGAATCGTTTGTTGTTATTTCCCAACAACCTACGACCGACTACGACGACAATTTTGATTTAACATGCATGTAATAGCTACCTACAAGATAATTTTTTTATTTTTCAACGGTTTTGATTAGAATTACAACAAAAACTAAACTGGAGCTGAATATTCTAAAAACGGAGGGCTGAAATAAAAAAATTCTAATGATGCCCTACCACAGACAAGTCAACCTTATAGACCACGCTTTGACAGGGAGTAGCATTCGCCAAGGCTATGTAGTGACACTACATAACTACGTCACCAGTGAGCCGTCAGTTGGAAGCACGTCGGAAGCTATTAAATTGTCAATTTTGAACGAGCCAATGAAAACTAGCCGACCTCTCCCCGCACCCCGCCACTTTTTGGCGATTTCGTTTTCGTACTGACGTTTATTAAAGCGTGGTTTATAGGTTGACTGGTCTGTGTGCCCTACATAACTAGAGAAAAGTACCAAAAATTTTATTAAATTATTTAAAAATATGTCTAAATTATTAAATATTTTTAATTGTAGATATTATTATTATTACCTGCGATAAAACACTTTTGAACCGAATCGGAACCCGCGTTGTATTAATGTGATATTTATTAACCATTTCACTGTCCACTGTTATTCACTTAACATAAATTTTTAATAATTTATTATAAAAGTTTTAAAAGAATCTAGTCTCGCTTACGTATACATACATTTTGCATTCAATGAGCAGCTAAGTCAATATTTTGAAAATGAAACACAAACGCGACTGGCACAAACGACACGTACTTGTTTAACTGACTCACTTGTAGATTTTCATCCACTGTTATTACATCGGAAATAATATCGTGTACGATTTTATTTTTTTTGTTTTTAAAAGTTTATTACCGTAAATATACCGTAAATAATAAATTTTACCGTAGATTTATCTATAGTTTCATACGATACGTGTCCGACGCGGTGTTTTTCATTTCAATTTAAATATTTTATTTCAGACATAGTCCATTAGGTATATATTTTACAAACAGATACAAAAAGAATAGACGTGTTCATGCACACAAATATGTGTCCCAAGCGGGAATCGAACCCGCGACCGTCGGCTATGCAGTTTAGGGTCTCTAACCACTAGGCTAACCGGTCAGTCATTTCATCCGCGACCTTTGGTTTTGCGATTACTGTCTCTAACCGTTCGGTCAGTCGAAACACCTCTTTCGTTTCGCCGTAGCTGGGTGAAATTGAGCGTCTGCCTGTCTGTTTTAGAATAAGTCAAGTTGTACTGAACCACTTGTAATAGGAGTTTCGCTATTGTGTAGGATATTTTTTTTACAAATTGAAGACAGGTAACTGGTGTAACGTGTGGAAAATGGAAAGTTAGGTAATTGATGTAGGTAAATGATATGTACGACACGAAGCTACTTACGTTACAAAAATATCGGTGGATGGAGGTCGCTGCCGCTGGTACTGGATCGAGCCTAGTCGGCGAGCAACGGACTTTTGTATCAAGGACCGTCCGTATCGAATGGAATGGAATAGAATGGAATGGAGGTTATGCGATGCTGTGCGCTCGACCAAAAGGAATGAAACACGTTTTGATCAATTTAAATTTATAACAAGATATATTTAACATTCGAGACATTTAACATGAAAGGTAACGAGATATTTAAAGTCTATAAAAATCGGACGGATGGAATTGGACCGCTTATTCGTTTCACTCGCACTTTAAACTCGGGCCAAGCCCCATAAAACTGAATCGTACCGTTTTCCTTGCGACTTGACGGAGCGTGCCAATGGGCAGCTGAAATCCTGCTACGGTTCGGCGAGCGCGCAGTGATGATCGTGGCCTTCCTGGGTCTTAGGCCGGCGACCAGCGATCGCGGCCGCTGCTGGCTCGTGGTTATCCCACGGGCGTGGTTAGGGCAGACGGGGATTCGATCTTGCCTGTTCGCCTTTTCTGCGGCACCTCGCGACTTTCGCGTACGAATACAAAAATATCCCTATGCGGGAATACGTGCCAACGAATGACTTTTATAGCTATTTATTCTATGGCCATCTGCCTTAAGATTGCGTCGACTTTTCTCGATTAAATATCGAGCCAAGAGGTTTGCCACTGAGTTCTGTTTTTGCTCTCGGTATTGTCACCGCCGTTGCTCGTCTCTGAATGATCTACCCCCCTGTTCTCTACGTTAAATCTACGTCCGCCGCCATCGTGAAGCGGTGGCGGGGACGTGACCGATTCTTGTGCTCTCGGCGGAGTGAATGCCTGGCACGTAGCCGACGGGCGTTAGTTTCACCCGGCGGTCCGTCTGCAGGTGGGGCGCTGCCAACCTACTGAATGTGTTTGCGCGCCATCTACTCGTGGCGTTGACGCTTATGTCAACGCGCGATGTTATTGATCGCTGTTACGCGCCCCGGCACGATGACGTGCCTATAGGTGGCGCTGTTCGGGTTGATAATAATGAGTTATAAATGAATGATATTTTATTCCTCAGGTATTTATTTGTAGGCGCTACACTGGAAATAAGTGAATAAAAACACGGTTCATTATAGTCGTGCGCGGACGAAGCTGTGGGCAGCCCCTTAGTCTGTGTATCGCTATCGATTTAATATAAAACAATTTAAAATATTATGGTTCGGTTTTTTTATTGATTTGCATTTTAAAAATATTAATAAAAGGATCGTCGGCGAAAGTCCTGCAACCACCTTTGTAATAATCTTCTATTTCTTCCAAACTTTTGCCTTCAGTCTCGGGAAGGAAGAAGTAGAGGTAAATTGTGCCAACTAAAGCGAATATGGCGTAAACACCAAAGGTGCCCCATAGATGGATGTTTGTTTCCAAATCGATGAAAGTTTTGGTAGCTAAAAACGTTAAAAAATAATTTCCCGCTGCAGCAAACCCTTGCGCCGTACTGCGACTCCTGAAATGATTTTCATTTATTACGAACGATGTAAAATCAAATGCAAACTGGGAAAACCTAACTGGTATAGAGTTTGAAGTTAAAACATTACCATACTTAATTCATTTTGGGTATAAAGTTTCATGAATTTTACCCATAAAATATAGTATGGGTTGATAACTAACTAATTCTAGCTATTCGGAATCGGTTTTGAAGTTTTAAGGGGAGGTGAATTCGAAAGTGATCCACTTGTGAGTCGTACGATAAAAAAAAATTACAAAGTACGCACTACAAATGTTTTTGGAATCGTATTGTCCCTTTGACCGAAATTTAAAGTAAATTAGCTAATATATATTTCGTGTAGGTACGCTGCGAAGTTCCACTCACAGACACTTACCCGGCCGCCATAAGTTGTTCAATGACAAAGAGTCTAGTCTAGTCTATTACGTTTATGTATTTTAAATATTACACCATACCAAATACCGAATACCAAATACCAAATTAATAGTCTATAAGGCCATGTGGCCGTGATTCGAATCCGGGCGTGTACCAATGAGTTTTTTCTGAATTAAATACATTGACTATCACTGACTCCGTGCCTCTAAGAGCACGTTAAGCAGTCGATTCCGGTTGCTGTCAATAGATGGCGGTCGTTTCAATCCGCCAACCCGTATTGGAGCAGTGTGATGGATTTACACTCCAAGCAACCTCATCTTGAGGGGAGGCCTAAGCCCCTGCAGTGAGGTATAAAAAAGGGCTGATGGAATGGAATTAAAAGTACCTAAACCTATTAAGGTTGGTCTTTAGCGCGATAGTCGGACGTTCCGAACGGAAAGCTAAATAATTGAGCTTGGTGATCTATATAATAAAATAACTATTTACATTGTTTTAATAAAATCGTGAAAATTTGTTGAAATGTGCTTTTTGAATTCCGTTTTATCTCAAGTAGCAAGACGCTAGTGTTCGTAATTCTGTAAATATTTGGCAAGAGTTGCAATTTGATTCGTAGAGTAGGTACTAATAATTTTTTACGTTATATCTGCACTGCTTAAACTCTCACAGTTATCTATCTGGCCTCTCTTTTTATTGTTATTTTAGACCTCTCCTAGTCATAATGAATACCGAATAAGCATACTGACCTGAAAGGAAATATCTCAGCCACTAGCACCCATGGTATAGCAAATCCATTGAAAAGAATCATCAAATAGAACAGCACCAATGGCACATAGCTCGTTTCTTTCGGGAAGGTGTTGACGTCGTAGGAGAAGACAGAATCATCTAGTTTGAGTTTTGCGTAAACGCTCATGCCGCCCGCAAAAAATATTATGCCAGCCATGGATGTAAGAGCTAATTTCCTTTTACCCATCAGTTTTATCAATGGAATCATGATAATGCCGACTAGAATCGTGATTACGCCAACTATAACCTAAAATATAAGTCATTTTAATAATTTAACTGACCAATTATTTATTATATACAGTCATTAAAAGTATTCATAACGAAAAAACTTAACTAAATAACTAATTAATTAAAAGCTCGAAAAATACCATCAAAAAATTTTTGTGTGTAAACAAGCTTACTATTTGGATAATGACAGAAGTTCCAAGAGATATAGCTTTTTAACTAATAAACTAAATTATAATAGGTATCCGGTGTTCCACATAAAAAGATTTCATGTCGGGAAGATTTCCATAAAAAGAATTTGGCTAGGTCTAGCTTTTTGACTCTAGTTTTTTTTTAATTTTTTAATGTCGCAAACGTAATATTTAGATGCACGATTAAATATATCAAATGCACGTGGGTTTTAGGGTCCGTTAACTTACAATGATCTCCTTTCCGTCTTGAGCCATGCCAAAAGCACCGCAAACTGTTACCATGTTTGGCTTTATTGGAATGAAGCCGCTCATCGCCAGAAAAAAGAAATACGTCACCACTAAACTGAACGGCCTTAATGTTTCTTTACATAACATTACATATCTGAAGTTCAAGATGAATCTGTTGAACGAAAAAAATATAGAAATTATGTGAAATGAGAAATGGTGGTTTGTCCGTCATGTCATTTTAAACTCCATGAATTTTAGGCAAAATACAAAGTTAATTTATGATAGACCGTTTGCCAAGTGGTTAGGACCCTAACTGCGGAGCCAAGGGTCGCGAGTTCGATTCCCGCCCGGGACAAATATTTGTGTGCATGAACATGTCTATTTGTTCCGTGTATGGGTGTAAAAGTATAAATATATGTATATACTATAAAATACTTAAACATAATATACATTTAACTATAGTTTGAACGAAACCGCTGTACTGGTCCCTCTTTCTTGTTCCATGTCTGGGTGAAAAAAGTATCTATGTATATGTCATAGGATGATTTGATAATTCGAATTTTTGCGAAAACCCTAGGTACATTGCGAAAACACGGATAATTAAACAGTGACGAAAACATTGGCAAATCTTACTGAAAAAAGATAGGGTTTTTGCAAAAACGCGAGTCGCTCTAGTAACATTGAATATCCTGAACACTGATTGTCAAGATTATTGTTTAGTGACCAAATCTTATTCTGATTGCTTCCTAGTTTTACCCTGTGAGCTTTGAAGTTTTAGATGATTGAGGTATGAAGGGTTACTAATAACAATACCGATTTATAGAAATTTTTGCACACTTTTAACCACATTTAAAACAAAAGACTGCTGAGTTGCTTTCAAAAACGTAAACAAAACAACGTGCGTCAATGATTGACATTTATAACGTCAACCAATCAGAGGAGGTCTCGATTTGGGCGCTCCGACCGACCAATCAGCGTTCTTATTTCATAATAGCTAACATTTCGTTTCGTAGTATTACTATAGCGACTAGTGTTTTTGTAAAAACACCAACTTTTCGAGTAAGATTGAGAAATGTTTTCAGCATTGTCTACTTACACGTGTTTTTGCAAAATCCCTAGGGTTTTCGCAAAAATTCGAATTTTGAAATCATCATAAAGAATATTTTAAGTATTTTCCTTTAACAGTTCTCTGGCAACCATAATGTAAGCTTTGCTTAGCTTGGGACTAGATGGCGCTATGTGAGATGTACCAGGTATTGTTATTATTATTAAATGTTCATGACTTTCTGATGAGCCATGAAATGGGTCATTTTTGGTCCACTGTCATACTTATATCGAATGAAGTGAAAAATTTAAGAAAAACATGCCTTTTTATAATTAACCGTGAAGAAAAGTATGAAAGACATGGTACAATTGGATCAACTTGCTTACCATAAATAAAAATTTTGTTCCACATATACATATTGTGAACTGACGTCAAAATCAATACTCAAAAGCACTTATAATTCGTTAATCCGAAAAAGGATTTGTATTAAAATTCAAAATAGTGATTCTAGCCAAAAATTAAAATTGATTAAGTGCGAGCCGGACTCGCGTAAAGTGGATTACCACATGCTACGGCTTTTTAAAATCCGAATATTTAAACAAGAAATTGAACCCGATTTTTTCACGGAAGTGGGCTACCATTGCAACCATTAGACTAATGGAACTTAATCGATCTCCGTGAAATTAAAAATAAATTTTATATGCATTTTCTCTTTACGAATATTTTTCGTTTTCCGCGGGATCTTAAAACCTAAAATTTTCGTTTAGGTTTTCTTGTAAACTATGAGTGTAATCCTATATCCCGTATTTTTTTATTGTAGACTCCGTAGTGTTTCTTAATGCCTTTAAGTACCTATCTTGTTTTATCTCTTTCCTTATCACCGAAATCATCCCTTCACCACAAAATATGAACAAGTAATAAAATTACCTATATACAATGTTAGTCTTGGCGTGTTTACATTCAGTTTCGTTACTCTGTGTCTTCTCACATATAACACATTTCATTAATGTCTTCGTATAGTCGACCAGGTTATTGAATTCTTCTTGAACGTTGTTTGGAGCAGTCCACCCTCGTAAGCGGCATAAAGATTTCAGAGCCTCTTTTTCTCTTCCCTTCGATAGAAGCCATACTGGCGTTTCTGGAACCTTCACGTATTCATAAATTTTATTAAAATACTTAGTTCTATCCGCGACTTTGTCTGTGTGATGTAGGCATTGACCATTGACGTATAGATGTTGTTATTCTGAATACATAGGTTAGGTTAGGTCAGTTTGGTCGTGTGTGTCGGTAGTGACAATGAAGACGACTTGCACCAAAATTTACAAATTGATAAAATGAAAAAAAAAATATTTACGAATTTACCAACTCATTAAAGAATTTCTGACTTTGAACTTGCCTTGTGAAGCCTTTTACTGTTGAGTTTAAAAAAAAAAACGGGACTTGAGCAAAAAGTGAGGATAAAATATTGAGGTTAGATCAATATATCAACTGAAATTATCAATCCTCATGAATTAAATCAACCGTGACATTATGACTCTATTTAGTCTAAAATGAACATATGTCTTGTGACGTCACAGAGATCGATATTTTATCATTTTTAAAATTAATAACTGAGACAATTGCAGATATAAATCTTTTTTTTGAGAGAAACGTGTAGACTAGTCTATATTTTGGGACAAAAAATAAAGATAACTTTAAACCACATTTGCTCCTTTCGAAAGCTCCCATGCACAATGTGTATAGAATCAAAAATAATGTAAAACTCACTCACCAGTAGAATTAAAATAATAGACGCTAATGGGACACCTAAACATACTAGCGCCGCCTGTCGCCAGGTTACGGCACTGCCTAAGAAGTATACAATAAAAATCCCAACAGCACCGAACAATTGCGCTAACGTGTAAATAGATCCTCGTATTGAAGGTTCACTGGAAAAAATTAAAAAGATAAATTAAAGCTATTTAGTAAATATATTCAAGAATAATATACTGTATTTTTATTGAGACACCATATTAAGTGGCGCTTGTGATGACAACTTTGTAGGAACTTTTCGCATTAATTTATCGGTAACATATATAAAATGCTCATATTTGTACTAAAAATATAAACGAATCATAGTAACGTTCATTTGTAATAATAAAAAATATCATCATCATCATCAGCCCATTTTACCCCACTGCAAGGGCTTAGGCCTCCCCTAGGGTGATTTATTGACAAGGTAGTTTTTACCACCAAAAGCTATTTTGTGAAAATACAGTAATATTGGGTCCTAAATGTAAATTTTTTGACAAAAACAAACTTCAAAGTGGTGTACTGTAAAGTTACGATTTTGTAGTTAGCATAGGCTGTAAGTTGTAACCATTTACCGTCAGATATGTAAGAGATTTTGATATTTATTTTGCTTAAGTCGCTGAACACTATGGAATTGATTCTTTTTTTAAATAAAAATATCAAAGAATTCGTATGACTTACCAACATGAAATAAATGTAGGTAGGCATGCTGTTACTAATAGTTTTTTTTTCAAAATCCTGGCCGATTCCAAAACATATTTCTCCAAGATTTACTTGATAAAAAATACTTTCAACAAAATCTTTGTTAAATATTTACCTTACCATATTTATACACTGTTGAAAAACTTTGCTGATTTGTATTTTTAATCCAAGCAGCTGATTTTATCCCATGTTTTTTATTGCATTTTTCGAAGTTAATTCAACGACACGCCTATAGAAACTAATATTTACATTATTTTGTACCTAACCAAATAGACAGTGGTTTGTGAGGCACATCGCTATTAAATTGCTCAAGGTCATCAACTATTCTCAGAGACTTAAGTTTTATAAATTAAAAACTCTTTTGTAAATACACCTGTAGCAAGAATGAAACTCACCCACCACTAGTGTTCCCAGATGTCCCGATTTTAGCCCTCCAATTAAATGTCGCGCACGTGACGTCAGTTGTCCCAATTATTATGTGAAAATTTGATCGGAATTTAATAGAAATCTAATTGTTGACAGCTGGCTTATTTACTGAACGAACACAACGTAAACTGAATCGAAACATAATCTGAAATTGCTAAATTTCTTGTGCAATTAAAGTTTGACATCTAAATAGTTGTGCATAGAACCTCTTTAAATATTTAAAAGATATGAAAAATATATCACAAGTAATATTATCTGAATGATATAAAACAACGTAAAAATATTATAGTTTGTTTTTTAAGCTTTTAGGTATTGTTATACTTATAATTTTGTGTGATTATAAGACTAACAGGTAAAATGATAAATGGTTCGTAAATTTGTTTTCTTTTTTGTCCCGAATTCTTCAACAAAATCCCAGATTTTTTTTATTTTCGTATACTGATCCATGACTGATCCCGATTTTAGCAAAAAAAACATAATGTTGAAGAAAGCCATATTCCTATAGTAAATGTATTCTTCTTGTCGTGTATTTATGCGATAGTGTAGACGAAAATGGTGACGATATATGTATACAACTACTAACCAACCTGACTTCTCCAATGTAAGAATTGATTGGCGCTTCCATGATTCCAGTACCAATGCCTAACAGGGCATTCGCTACGAATAGAAATGTTTTATCATACGCATAATACATTAGAATCCATGCTGCAACATGTGGCAAGTTTACGAGTAAATGTGCTCTTTTTCGACCGACAAAATCCACTAGAGGGCCGCCGAAGACAGCTCCCAAAGGCTGACACAAGGAACCGATACTGCCTGAAATATAAAATATTTACTGAATACACTTGACAGATTTAAAGTAGAGGAGACGCAAGCCCTAGCGCGAATCCATCATAGTACAAGATCCAGACCTATCTTGTGAACCCCTCATTCATTTTCAAGGCGAAATATTTTTAATTTTTTTAATATAATGTAAAATGAATTAATAAACATTACTAAGAAGGGTTGGTACCCAAATTCGGTCTAGGCTATTTTTAATTAAAATTGTTATTTTTTTTTTATAATTAGATCTACTCTTTTCCTATATATATGTATATATATTTATACCAAAAGTTATTGCATGTCCCGAAACTTGTAACTTATAACGTACATTTCGACACCAGCGAAAGTATTCATTAATAATAATAATAACATATATATCACAAAGTCTCTTGTGATGTAAGCATACGTTATCTCATCTCAACTTAATGTAGTTCTAATGGGAAACAAAGTGTGACTTTAACTAGAACTCTAAAAAAATGTTTATTTTTTTATAATTTTCGAACCTGTTGTTTTTATTATTCTAATAAACTTACTTTTAGTATTATATGTGAAAATTAATTTAACAATTTTAATTTCAAAAAATAGCCTTGACCGAATTTAGGGTGCCAGTTCTCCTTACATGTCAGCCTATTGTGCCCCACTGCAGGGGCGTATGCCTCCCCTCAGGATGAGAGTGCTTGGAGCTTAATCCACCACGCTGCTCCATTGTGGGTTGTTGGATTATAAATGCCATCTTGTGACAGCAACCGGGACCGACGGATCAACGTGCTCTCCGAGGCCAGTCCTTTTTAGTAATGTTTATTAACATATTTTATTTATAATTAACAATATTTCACCTGCGAAAAGAATTAGGGGTTCGTAAGTTAAATCGGGATTTTAGACCATCACGAATACCTTCTGCATTGCGTTATTCAGAACTAGCAAGTTCGAAAAGAAAGTTCTAGCTTTTTTTATTTTCGTTTTTTCGTGTAGTTTCGTTTTTTTGCATCTAGCTTTGTGTTATGCTTAAAGTAATTTAAACATTTAAAGATGTCTCAACACGAAATATTATTATTAATTTTCGATCAGTTGAAGTGGACTTTGATCTAATTAGTCAATTATTTTTATAAATATAATATTTATAATGGTGGATATGAAATTGCTATTTCATTAAATGACACGTTTGTGCTAATAATTCATTGAACAATAGTTTCATGTTCCGCCTATACGAACTTTCACGAGCCCGCCGTAACATAAAGCTTTGTCTAAAACTCTTTTCAGCCCCTTACTAGGTATTAAAGTATAGCGACTTGTGACGTCCAAATGAGTTCCAACAGCAACTTGTGTGTTTATGCTGTAAATGTTCATTATTAAATTATAAATTTTTCCATGTGTCTTTCAATTTTCACCTGTATGTATTTATCTTTTAACTTTGTGATACTATTCACTGAATTCCTTATTTATATTATTATCGAGTAGATACGTAACCTGTTGACCAATGAGTGTTATATTATAAAATTATTTCAAATCAATATCATAAAATCCACCACTCGAATCAGGGGCTTAAGTTCTAAGATTTTAACTCAATGTTTAGAAAATTCTGTACTTCTTATCATATTTATGATTTTAGGATTAAGATTAAGTTAAGGGGATAGTCTTTCGATCCGCGGCTTCGAATTGGCATCGCTATCCCTTTTTCTTCAACATATTCCTGAGTGACAGAGATGACAAGAACAATTTCCCGAAAACACCTATAAAATACCCGTCGAAATAGCTTGCGATTCTGGTTCCTGCGCCCGCCGCGCTCAGACGTGTTCGGTCCTCCGAACACCCTTCTGCCCTGTTCTGCCCCGCGTGGCCCATGTGTAACGGCCCGTTGCCGAAATCCCAGTGATGGCTACGTAGTAGCTGTGTGTGTGTTTAGCGTTGTCGAGACGTTTGTCGCGCAGCGGCAGTTAGCCTTCGTGGCGTCGTTCCGGCACTCCAGCTCCTGCCTAGACACATTTCGCGCTCCGTAGTTCTTTCTGTGTTTTCTGCACCCTGGTGCGCTCTATGGCAGCTCACGCCTTTACAAGCTGATCGCGCTCCCTATTTCGTGAGTTAAACTCACATTACCGCACAAAGATTCCTGCGCAGCGGGAGCCGCGCAGTCGACAGTTAGCCACGTGTGGGGGCATGTGGAGTCGCTCCGAGTTCCGAGCCCCGGGTTTTTAGCGTGCATTCACCAGTAACTCCATAACTCCTACTTATTCGCTTACAATCACTTAATTGTGAATTGCAACCTGTTATTATAGTAATTACAATTAGTCACTTCAGGGATTACTTCCCTTCTGAACCGGAATCGTTATTACTCCTTCATCACCTTTCCAGGTGTTAGGTCCGTCCCAATTAGAGTCATTCCACGTTATAATAATAACGAGAACCCCAACCGGGGGCCCGCGCCTCTGGCATTATTTCGCCTCGAGTAACCCTTAGGGGTCACCCGACAACTTCGCGCCGGCGACACCCTAGTGTGCCGTCTGGCCGCTTCGATGAAGTCGTAGGAGCTTTCGGGCTAACGACACGCGTCCCTATTCTGCTTCAGGCGGTTGTTTAGTGGGTGCAACTCCCACATACCCCGCGCGCCCGGGCGCGCGGAAGCTCAGCAGTTTTATCCGCCTTCCCGTCGCAAGGGTAAAAAAAAAAAGCTTGCGGGCCGTGAGTGATTGTTTCCACCCCTGAAATGTGTATGTATGATTTATAAACAAAATTTGCAGGGACATTAAGAAAATATGCCCCTAGGGCGGTACGTTTTATTTATTTTTTTTAAATTCGCATTAAATATAGAATTTACTAATTATTTTAAAAAATGAAGAATTGACGAAAATCATGTTTTTCAGAAATTTATACTAAAACAACTAAACAAGATATCAAAAAAACAAAAACATACCGCCTATGACAGTATTTCTCCTATTACATATACTTCTTCTGTAAATCTTGATACAGAAATACAGAGAGGATTAGACAGGGGGCGAACCCTCTTTTTTGTATGAAAAGCCTACCCCCTCAAGACTTTCCAATAATTTGTTACGCACCAGCCAACAAATTATTGGAAAATCTTAATGTGACAAAAGACAATTGCAATACCAAACCACGAAGCTTCATTGTCATTCAATGATAATCCTTCTGCAGCGTGCAACAGTTCCGGTAGCACTATGGTGGGGAACGCTACAGCCATGTTGAGACCCATCAGCAAAAGATTCAATGACATACATGCTGTTACCTGCAAGTTTAAAAATATATGTGTCGACTGATCAAAGAATCGGGCACGCTGACGTGATAGATATTTCAGAAAAAAGCAGGTTTGTTATAACGTCCAAATATATTATACTCGTATGCTCAGATCACTACATATTATAAAATAAAGTCCCCCGCCGCGTCTGTCTGTCTGAACGCGATAAACTCACAAACTACTGAACGGATTGGCATATTATTGACACTAATGAACAGAGTTATTCAAGAGGAAGGTTTACGTGTATAATTTATTAATATTTTGGAACTTTGTTGAAATATGACGGTTATTGTTGAAGAAGTCGGAAAAAAATCAAGCCCACTGGGAGCTTTCATCGAAAACGCTGCCTAATCATTTTGAGATATAACAAAATAATGTATAGAGGAATTGTGTCTCTTTTATAGGACTAAAGAAAAGTCCGCGACGGCATATGTCTGTCTTTTATGGATAACGTACTATACCCATATTTATGTTTCGAAAATGGTGTCATGTGATGAGCTGATTGGAAAGTAATTTATAGGAATACAGTGTTAATCCTTATCAAATTAAATACTTTGTTTACCTTCAGCATTTCATGCATATGATAATTTGACCTTTACACTATACAATTTAAATTAATATCTTAAGAGCTATCACGAAATAAAAATATCGGGCGCTGCGCCAGGCAGACATACCGGAAGACGCGACACGCGTGGTTAGGCAGAAATTATCAATGTTGTTACAAAGATATAATGTAGTTTGTTTTTATCTCAGAACAAGTTTTTATGTATGTATTCTATACTTTTTCAAATATTTATGGAATTGAAAATTAAATACATTAAAAATACTCCAAGTAGAATGAATTTACGTTACATTTGAATCTAATTAAATCCAAACCACATGTTCGACGCAACAAGCTGATAGGACACTATGCAGAAAAAAACATTACGGCTTATATGCTCTGCTACCCGTGCGAAGCCGGGACGGGTCGCTAGTAAATTATATAAAACTGAATCCTTCATGTTAGCATAAAACTTTAATGAATTTTCGTATCCTTTTTACGTGAGTTGTTCCGCCCTCTCGTAATACGTAAGGGTGCCAAACTTCATACCTATCTGACTTGTAGGCTGTGAATGAATACCATGGACCTTTAGAAACCTGGGCGTAGCATCGCGAACTAACTAATAGTATGTCTACCGATTGCCAGTACGCCGCCGCGAAAATCTCACTCATACATATTTACGCGGTCACCATTGCAGTGCTTCATAGGTCGTTCAGGGTCAGTCAGTCTGGAGTTTTTAATACGGCTATCATGATTAATTGATTGATATCATGAGGTATGTTTTTCTTCTAAAAAATATGCGTGATGATCCTTTTAACATTGAACCACGATTTCATCTTTTGGTATGTTTTACATGGTATGTTACTTTCTTTTTTATGTTTGATAAATATTTTTACCAATGAGTGTGCCAATGAGTTTTTCTGACTTAAGTACATTAACTATCACTGGCTCCGTGCCTCGGAGAGCACGTTAAGCAGTCGGTCCCGGACACTGTCAATAGATGGTGGTCGTTACAATCCCCAACCCGCAGTGGAGTAGCGTGGCAGATTTAAGCTCGAACCCCCTCCCAGCCCTCACCATGGGGGAGGCATAAGCCCCTGCAGTGGGCTAAAATGGGCTGATGGTGAAATATTTTTAAATGAATATGTCAAACATCTGAGGTTTAGAACGTTGTGTGCTAAAACTAGAGACCAAAAGCCTAGTTCGCAGCAGCAAATGCTATTAAATTGGCACGGTAATGTTGTATGAGCATATTATATTTATTTGAACTATAATTGGTTAATAGGCAAACTGTGTAACATGTACAGTTTTGGGCTTAATGAATTATTATTATCTATATTGTCTATTAAAAGATGAAAATTACACCTCAATCGTTTTTGCTGTTGTTCAAAAATTTGTAAAAAGAATACATTTTTTAAGTACCAAAAGCTTTATGAAAGGTATATAGGAACGTTAGGCGTGATGGTTTTTTTTTGTATTGAAAAATGGGAAAAAAACTAATTTAATAATAATATAATTAGATAGTATTTTTAATTTGTAGATTATAATGTATATTTGTATAAGTAGTTAATTTTAATTTTAATATTCAACCAAAGAAATTATGTATTGTAAATTGAATTACGTTTAGAATCGTGAATAGCTTCTTCACACAACACTGTGTTTTATAAACACACATAATGATAGATTTTAGAGAACATAATTTATCTTTCCCTAGAAAGTAAAAATAAAAACCGTTTGCGTACTACTTCAGTCTTGAAAATATCACCGCGTTGATACAATGTGGCCTGTTAAACCGCAATTTATATCTGCCCATAAAATTTTGAAATTGTCATTAAAATCACTTCACAGATTTTTAAGCTGTACCTCTGTCTAGGTCAGACAAATATTAAAAAAAAATTGGACCGAAAATATCTATGCTTCCATATACAGACGAAGTTACTGTTTTAGCAGTATATATTTAAAAAGATACCTACGTTTAAAATATTTCCCGAGTGAATAAATTTTTCAATAAAAAAACCAATTTATTTATGTCTTCCGAATATATTAAAATTGTAGATATAATTGATTTCAACAGCTTAAATTGAAATATCTTTGAAAATATTGTGTATTGTTATTAAAATGCGCCTATTTAAACTATAATAATATAATTCTGTTTTAATTTTAATTACCTGCGAAATAACACACCTAAATCGACTTGCGCCCTGCGTTCGGTGAATATGATATTTATGCACCATTTCACTGGCCACTAAAGTTATAAAACTTAATAGCGTCGCGTCGATCGTGAGACGCCTGCTGCAAAGGCATGTTCGGTACTAGCGCTGGTTTACGAATATTTAGCGCAAGACACGTGTAGGGATGTCAACATCGCATAGCTATGAATAAATATATCTTTTTTATTCGTAGCTTCGCATATATATCAAATCTGTTAGACACACGTAAACTTCTGTGACTTTTTAATACCTTTTTACTAAAATATCACTAACTTATTAAATTTTAACATGAATACCTACCTACACAACACAAAACAGTAACACCTGCCTACTACTTTATCTATTTGAAAATAGTTTATTAAAAAACTCTAAAAATATGAAATAAATTTATTAAATACCCATCAAAAAACGGATGCGAAATAAATAATAACACAAATTTGGCGGGTAAAAGTTTTAAATTAAGCGCATGGGCTGTAAGACGTGCTAACTCTGTCTGCTCCGCCGGCGCTCGCTATAGTGATCGACGGCAAGCGTCCTCTGTCCCACCGCACCGCTTCTTCCCACTTGTGTCGCCTATTTTTCGCGAAGATGTTCCACTTATAGAATCTTATCCTACTTTGCCTGCTGTGCCAATCTTATACGAATCGAGCACATTACATACCGCGACTATTGCAAACAACAGTAATCAAATGTTTTTAAAATCTGAATTTTTGGCTGCCGCGCCGCCTGCCGAGCGACCACCAGCCAGAGCTACGCGTGGGTGATCTGGTGGTCATCATCGACCCGATTTTCCCCCGTAACGTCTGGCCGCGGGGCGTCATCGATCAAGTACTACCCGGCAAGGATAAGACACGTGCGAGTAGCTGACGTCCGCACCACCGGCGGAGTGCTGCGATGACCGGCCAGGAGGTTGGTCCGCCTGCCGGTGCATGATGTCGTCGATCCAGCTCGAACGACCGGGGAGAGAATGTCAACGACGGACCGTACTTTGGACTGATAAAAACAGTGAAGTGCGAACGCAACTGTATATAAGTGTTCTTTTTGTGTTTTGTAAATATACAAGAGAAATGTTTTGTATATAATGTGAATTTTCAAATAAACGGTTTTCGTAATGGTTTTTCCTCCCCCCCCCCAGGCTCACAATTTGAATATCCCATTTTTCCGTCTATCAAATCAACACGACCGATTTTGGCGAAAAACCGCCTGTTTTGTTAGATATTTGTTTTTAAACTTATTATTTGCGTTTTATTAATGAACATCCACCCCGATTGCAGAATCCTTCACTTTGTGTGGTCCGACACGCACTTGGCCGGTTATGTTAATAAACAAAAAGCACAATAGTGCAGTGCCGGTTTGACCAGCTTTAAAAAAATCGCATAAAGCGCGGTATTATATTTATTGTTTTCTTGCATTCCCACTGACGCGTTAAACATGAAGATATCATTGATTAACTGGTAATCAACTCTTTATTTACCTATGTAATAATTACTATTTTACAAAAGATTAGTTTTTGTGTAAAATTTTCTCAGAATTACTTTTCATTTATAAATATCTCTAAGGACGTAGTACCTTAATGCACCGATATACAGCTGATTGACCTCAAGTACGTAAACGAACTCTATAAGTACTATATAATTAGAAACTAGGTACCAACTTAAACGCTTTCATTTTTTTTTTACAAGTTGAGCATATTTTTCCTTGATTGTTTTCAAGACATGTATAGGTTCGCGTGTGTCTAAAGATCGAAGTAGGTGACCATGGATTGTTCGTTTCTAGAAGAAAAAATCCATATATGTATAATATTTTCAATTTTTCTATGATATTTTCCTTCCGAAATATATCGTCTCTGCAGATAGGTATTATAAACTTTTACTAGCAAGTTTCGCCAAACCAGTTAACAAACATGAAGAAGTCACGTTTGGCTAAAAGCAGTTGACCTTGGACTTGAAAATACCGGTTATCTTTTACATTTATTAAGAATCCGACATTTTTTTTCAAACTTCCAAAAAGCACGTTTTTTGCGCATGTTAAGAATTAAAGATGACGGACACTAATTTCGTAATAAAATTTTATCGTAATATAATAATAATAATAACACTTCAGAACTATAGATATACCATATAGGTAGGTAACTCTTGCACATGTATTGCTCTATTCTAGTTCAGGTTTTTTCATTTACAGTTCCAGATATTACAGCAGGAAGAGAAGAAATATTAATGCATTTATTTTATTTCTTTACTAACGGTGTGCAACATGTTCCTTCACATTTTTTACAGACATTGCAAAAGCTGTTCATAATACGGTAGGTACTTAACTACTATTAAATATCTTATATTTATCAAGAAAATATAAAAACTAAACTTTATAAATTAAGAAAGTTTATAAACAAAATTATATTCGGTTGAAGAATATGGAGATTATAAGCTTTTAAAATTTTATCTCTGTCTCTTTCTTGCGAAACGATATTTAACATTATTTTAAATGGCCTGACGTCACATATAGGTAGGCCGTGTGAAATTGCCTTCTCTGTCTAACAAGACATTTTAAACATCCACAACTTTGTTAATAGTGATTTATTTTATAAAATTCTTTTACTGTTATAATCATTGGTTATAATGATATGTTTAGAAAGCTCTTTCAAATAAAATAATATAAAAAAAATAATAATCAACTAGCGTATTGACTTTTCATACGGAGTATTCTGCACTCTGCACTGCTTATTTGTAATACAGTTCTTTATCTCAAACTGTTTCCTTTGTGAAATACTAAAAAGCTCTTCGAGCTGTCGAGACTCGAGAAGGCTCTGACATAAATTTATTTATGGACAGAATATTGCCGTGGTTCCGAATAATCACACGCAAAAACAGAAGTCCGTTCGCAAATTTGTCTGAAGGAGGTATTTCTTTCTTAGTGTATCCGCTAGGGGTGTATCTTAGGGGACCGCTAAGTAAACTTAAAATACCTAATAATTAGCGGTCCCATACGCTTTTATGGCTCAAAAATCATTAGACAATGAACAAACTTGTATCATTTTACACTTTTTAAAGGTTAGTTTTTTTTGTGTCGGGGTTTTTTTTAAATTTTTTTTTATAAATTGATTAGTGCGATACTTATTTAGAATTATTTATCTACTGAATAACAACTATGAATTATCTAAAACATCTGAACACTAACTATAAAATTACTGTAATTTTTAAGAGAAGTAATAAGTTAACAAAAGTTACCAATAAAAAAAAGTAAACGTGGAAAGAAACTTTATACAACTTTTCAAGTTTTTTTCTGTAATCTTACATCAATTTTCAAAATCTAGGCGCTCATTTACCATGGGTAACATTGAAGATATATAAAAACATCTATCTGAACTTCTGTCCAATTATAATTACTTTGAGTGATGTAAGTTATGTTTTTAGGTTTGTAAACAAATAAAAACTACACCATGTCATAATCATGTTAGAAACATTTTGTATGAAACAAATTTCAGTAACCATAACAACGTAAGGGCACGACGAAGGCCAGCTGGGCTATTGAGTAAAGAAATTTCAGGTGCAAGTCCTGATACTCCTGATGGTAATACTGTTTATATTTTTTATTATAAAATCCAAAACTAATATTATATTTATGTAGTAAGATGATTTGATAATTAGATTTTTTTGCGAAAGGATATTACAAAAACACGGATAATTAGACTATTGCGAAAATATTTCTCAATCATAGCGAAAAAAGTTAGGGTTTTTACAAAAACACTAGTCGCTATAGTAATACTGCAAAACGAAACGTTAGCTATTATGAAATAACAACGGTGATTGGCCGGTCGGAGCGCCTGTATCGAGACCTCCTCTGATTGGTTGACGTTTTAAATGTCAATCATTCACGCACGTTGTTTTGTTTATGTTTTTGAAAGCAACTCAGCAGTATTTTGTTTTAAATGTGGTTAAAAATGTGTAAAAGTTTCAATAGATCAATATTGTTATTTCTAGGCCTTCATAACTCTAGCATCTAAATACTTCGTAGCTCATAGGGTAAAACAAGGATCTAATCAGAATAAGATTTAGTCAGTAAGCAAAAATCTAGTTAAAAAGTTTTGTCCTTTTTGTTTTTCGTCCTTTTCTTGTCCTTACCAGTTTTAATGTGTCTTTACCATTTATACTATATATTTATTTGAAATCCTTAAGTTCATATAAAAAAAAGTTTTCTTTGAAAGCCTTGGAGATTTTCTAGCACCTAGTATTTAACTTAAGAATGTTTTATAAGTATATGTCTTTAGCCGTTCCTGACGTGTTTTTGTCAGTTAATCGTTGCTAAATATTTCTCGAATACATGAACATAATGTGTGCACCATGGTTTGTTTTGCAAAATACATCTATTATCCATAATGTATATAAATAGCCTGTTATCTGAAAGTTTTTATGAAATTGCTAAGTATCCGTATATCAGAGAAATACCCTTATTAGTATAAGGGTATTGGGATGACCGTGGGTGAGATGTCTCACATACTGTTATTATGTCACAGTATATATCCTTACTAATTTTGTATTATAAACGCGAAAGTTTATATGTATGGATGGTTGTTGCTCTTTCCCGCAAAAACTACTGATTGGATTTTAATGAAACTTTAAAATAATATTTCTTATACATCAGAATAACGCATAAACTATAATTGGTAAAGATACTAGCTTTCTGCCCGCGGCTCCGCTCGCGTGGACTACACAGTTGTATACCTTCTGATTTAAAAGAAAATCACCCATAGAAAGATATTTTTTTAGCGAGTATATAGGCTATATTTTATTTTCAAACTAGCTTTCCGCCCGCGGCTCCGCTCGCGTGAACTACACAGTTGTACCGGTACCGCTATGATTTTTTGCATAGATATAAAAAAAGGGGTTCCAGTACAACTTTGTAGGCATGGCACGCGAGCGGAGCCCGGGCTATGATATAATAATAATATGTGGAACATTTCACATACGGTCATCTAGTCCCAAACTAGACAGGGCCTGTATTATAAGTACTAAAGAACTGATATACATACATATATATTTTTTTTACAATACTTATATGATTACACCCATACGTGGAACAAATTGCCATGTTCATGTTCAAAACAGTAAGATTTGGATCAAAAAGGCGAGGGACTCAGGTCTTAGTAAAAATTATAGTTTTTTAGGGTTCCGTATTCAAAGGGTACCAACAGGAACCCTATTGCTAAGGCTCCGCTGTCTGTCCGTCCGTCACAGGGCTGTATCATCTGAATCGTAATAGGTAGATACTTAAAATTTTCACAGAGCGAATATTACTATGATTGCTAATACAACAAATAATAAAAATTAAATAAAATTAAAAATTAAAGAGGGTCCCCATAAAATAAATTGGTTTATCTATTATATTGTGTTGTGGCACTCTTCGTGTGCGAGTCCGACTGCTCCTTGGTCGGTTTTTTGAAAGTAAAACTAGAGATAATCTTTTTCTGGTTATTTTATATGTATTCTAATAAAATATTTCTAAATAAATTCTTATTATTGTTTCGAAAAACCTGCTCTTAAGTGATACTTAGGTAACACAAAAAACCCGCCAAGTGCGAATCGAACTCGCATACGAAGGGTTTGGTACCACCATACAATATAAAAAAACCAGCACGACGTTAATGGAACTTACACATTAATCGTTATTATTATGTAATTTAAGAATTGTTTCTTTTTTTTAAATTTATTTAGAAACAAACAGTCATTTACATCTATGTTCATACAAAAATAACTTAATATAGACCTAGAATTTCCTATATAATTAACATAAATAACTTAACCGTGGTCCACCTACTCGACAGAAAAACAACAAATAAATAAACTGACCTTAATCTTTACGTCCTTCAGTAAATGCCGACTTAATACATTTTCTAAAAACAGCTAAGGAATTACTAAAAATATCAACATTGCCAAACCTATGATTGTGAACTTCACACGCACGTCTAACAAATGAATTTCGGGTATGTCTACTTTTTGATGTATTTATAGAAAATAGATTCATCTTTCGACAACTTCTTTCTCGCTTACGAGGTACTCTAAAAGAAATTCTGGATAAAAGTGCTGGAGCATCAATGTGATTGTTTAAAATCTTGTACAGTAAATTTACATCAACAAAGACACGTCGCTCTGAAAGCAATTCTATTCTGTACCACTCAGCGCTAGACTGCAGTCTACTGCAGGCCGACATGATTTTTAGTGTTTTGAATTTGATAAGTGTCCTTAACTAATACGGGTACGCTGATTCTGAATGTGAATTTGGTTTGAGCCCATCACGTCAAGATTTTTCACAAAATTAAAAAAAATCTTGTGGGATATTTTGTACTAGAGCAAAGAAGTACCTTATTGATATTTCTTAAATTGTATTACAATTATTTCTTTAAAATACCTGATACATCGATAGAAAATATTTTAGTATAATAATAATTTTATTTCATTTCAATGGCAACACTTTTTCATTTTCGCATCTGTCAAAGTCAACTTGACGGCATCGGCAGTTATTTACGAAATATTTAGTTAGCGTCAGTTGTTTGTAGCATCGAGTAGTGTTTTGTTTTCTGAGTGTCTTAATGTTATCAAGAAAGTGCAAAAACAGTCCTGATATATTTTGTTACGTATGTGGTGATTTAACGATAGCAAAGCATCAACGAAACATAACAGAATTTATCAAGAAAGCTTATCACGCTTACTTCGGTGTAAAGCTTGGTGATCAGGACAAACCTTGGGCTCCACACAAAGTGTGCTTTCAGTGTGCCGAATTATTGAGAAAATGGACAAAAGGTACACGTAGCTCTTTACCCTTTGGCATTCCTATGGTATGGAGGGAACAAAAAAATCATGGAGACGACTGTTACTTTTGCTCCTGCGATGTCAAGGGTTTCAATTCGAAAAATAAACATAACATTCAGTATCCTGATTTACCGTCTGCTAAACGACCTGTACCTCATGGACCAGGAATTCCCATTCCTCCACCTTTTCTTGACACCATCCAACAACAATCATCAGATGAAAGTTCAAACGAAAAAACCGATGAAGACGAATTCAATCCTGATATGGGCCAACCTCAACAGTTTATCCAAGCTGAACTAAATGGCTTAGTGAGAGACTTGAGCCTATCGAAGGATGCTGCACAAATCCGAGGATCACGATTGAAAGACAAAAATCTGTTGGCTCCAGGAGCCACATTTTCGTGGTATAGGCATCGTGAAAAAGAGTTCACGGAATATTTCTTTCAAGAGGGTTCACTGGTGTATTGTAATAATATTCCTGAATTAGTCATAAAACTGGGAGCTGACAACTACGATTCCACATCATGGAGGTTATTTATTGATTCTTCGAAAAGAAGTCTGAAGGGTGTATTGTTGCACAATGGTAATACTTATGCCTCGGTGCCTGTTGCTCACTCCGTGCATCTCAAAGAAACCTATGAGAATCTTGACCTATTGCTAAATAAAATAAAGTATAGTGAATATTGTTGGCAACTATGTGGTGACCTCAAAATAATATCCATGCTTTTGGGTCAGCAGTCTGGATTCACAAAGTATCCATGTTTTTTGTGCGAGTGGGACAGTCGAGCACGAAATTTACATTATGTTAAGAAAGAATGGCCAATCAGAGAAAGACTTGTACCGGGACAAAAAAATGTGCAGCGTGATGCGTTAGTCGACCCAAAATTAGTTATTTTTCCTGCCCTTCACATAAAATTAGGATTAATGAAGCAGTTTGTCAAAGCTTTAAATAAACAAGATGACTGCTTTAAATACCTGTGCGAAAAATTTCCTGCACTTTCTGAAGCTAAACTTAAACAAGGAATTTTTGTAGGCCCTCAAATTCGAACCTTAAAATCGGACAGATTGTTCCAGAATACAATGACCCAGGATGAATCTGAAGCATGGAGTTCTTTCGTAGAAGTCATGGATGGTTTCCTTGGAAACAACAAGTCTCCAAACTACAAAGAAATTGTAGCCAACATGGTCGAAAATTATAAAAAACTGAGATGCAACATGAGCGTCAAACTTCATTTTCTGGATTCCCATGTTGACTATTTTCCCGAAAATCTTGGAGCTGTCAGCGAGGAACAGGGAGAGAGGTTCCATCAAGACATAAAGGAGATGGAGAAACGTTACCAAGGAAGATGGGATATTACAATGATGGCTGATTACTGCTGGACCTTGAAGAGGGACTCGCTCACAAAAACCCACAAAAGGAAAACTACAAAACGCAGTTTTCAGGGAAAAAGAAAACGATTTTATAAAAAAAAACCAACGATTGTCTAACGTAGATTTTAATGCATTGTTTTTTTTTATGAACAACTCAATTTTGCAGTGTAATTTTATATTAAATATACTTTTAATAAATATTTTCTCAGTATTTTTGACCGTTTCTATGAAAATTTTCAAATACATTTTTCCTGAAAACCTGACGTGCTGGAAAAAAACTAAGCACAGATTCGTAATTAGCACACCCCATTTACTATAGGGCACCTATTAAACTTGAAACACCTTTTCATGAAAAAATAAATGTAGGCCTGTGAATCTGTGTATGTATTTCCACATCTGTAATCTAATAGCTTAACAAATTTTTTCTGAAGATTTTCTAGTCTATCTATGTGAACATTATACTGGGGGCACCAAACAGAACAACCGAAATCTAGATTGTATAAATATATTTCATTTTTATTTCGTTAGTTATTTAGAAGGCACTCGATCCTCTCTGGCTAATCCGAAAAGTAATAATATGAGTGCACTGACAGCTAGAGACAATTTTATTACTTATTTTATTACAGTGAGCCATTGACTGTTAGTATCGATTGTGAAGAGAATAAACTATGCAAAGGAAAGAGTAAATTTATTGTATTTAGTAATACAATATAGTTTTCATCATAAAATGTTTTTTTAATAATCGTTTACACATTACAAAGATAAAATGCATCTAGTTTTCGCTTATTGGTCAAATGCTGTCATTTTCTATGAAATTTTCACCAAATTTTTACTCATAAAAGTACATTTTAAAAGTTCATCTATTACTTGTTAAATAATACAGTTTAGTTAGCTGTGATAGTTTTCCTTTTAACTACGTTATATATACTCCTGTCATAATTTTTTTCCACATATCCAAGAACACGCGTTAATATACGATGAATTATTTTTCCGTACTTCAGTTACATGTATGGCGACCTATCCCAAATTTTTTTTCTGAATTTCAATACGTCGTTGTGTAGCGGTTCATAGAATATGCTTACCTTCCAAATTTCATCTATATATTGCTAAAAGTCTCCGAGAAAAACCACAGACAGACAGACGGACGGACGGACATGGCGAAACTATAAGGGTTCCTTTTTTGCCATTTGGCTACGGAACCCTAAAAAGCCCATCCAGATAGGCCCCGCCGTTTTAGAGAAACGTCTTCTATTGTAGCAGCGTATCGGTTGGCCTACTACCTGTCTTACGATCTGCTCTCGGGTGATAACTATGTAATGCCAAAACAGCATCAAAATCGGCCCAGCCGTTTCAAAGAAAACACATTTACTGTCCTCCTCCCTCCTCCGCACCTCCCAATAGCCCCACTGAGGCTCTTTTATTGTGTGACTAAGAAATGAAATAAACTAAAATTAACAAAGCCACTTTTAATTTTTTCTCGTTTGATTAATAATATTTTCTAAGTATTTAACTCGAGAAACAGCAGAAAATTCGTTTTGCAAACCGTTGAATGAATTGATTTTTTAAATTTATTATGTTGTTTTGAAATCAATTGAAATTCTAATTATACCAATCGAATTCAATATATTCATTTCAAACCTGTTATTAATATTAGTTTAAGAAATAAGTATACGTACCTGCGAAATTGTAGAGATTTTGCTTACCGCTGTAACTCCAATTTTCTTCAAATTCGTTGCCATTTAAAATTTCCGTAATGTTTTTAATGTATTATGCGTCAAACTACATGATAATTCAGAGAAGGTAAGTGAATAACTGTATAAAATATTGCTCAGAAACGTAGGCAATGCAAACATTCAGATGACTCTGTACAAATCTTAAAGTAAATATCATACAAACTTAACATAATAATAATATATTATTCTAAAATACATAAGTAGGTAGGTACACAACTCTATTTCATCTTTGATCGTATGTACGAAGCCATATTAATTCTATATTTGTACAGCATTTACCAAATTAGAATATACGAAGCTTGAAAACATTTGTTCAAACATTTAGTTTTGTTCGCATAATGTCATTGAGGTAACCTACTAAATATAACTGTTAACTGATAACTGATAAAAGATTTGTAAAAATTTAAGGTACCATAATTGGCTATGTTACATTTCAAAAACGCGACCCTAATTTCGTGTCCCTCCCCACAGCGTAGGTACTCACCAACGAATTAACCAAATTTTGAGCAAGCCCAAAATTAGTCATCATCATCAGCCCATTTTTACCCCACTGCAGGGGCTTAGGCCTCCCCCAGGGTAAGGAGAGGGGGCCTGGAGCTTAAGTCCACCACGCTGCTCCACTGCGGGTTGGGAACTGTAACGACCGCCATCTATTGACAGCGTCCGGGACCGACTGCTTAACGTGCCCTCCGAAGCACGGTGTCAGTGATATTGTGTACTTAAGTCAGAAAAACTCATTGGTACACGCCCGGATTCGAACCATGGCCCGATGGGGCCAAATTTGAGACAGGCTCGTTGCGCTCTGGACTATCACGACCAAAATTAGTACTGAAATTGTATCAAACAGTACCCACTCAAGGGAAAAAATAGTACTTTGTAGATTGGGAGATATAAAACTAGATTGGTGAGTACGCTGTGCTGAAGTTCACTACAGAAGCCTCACCGAGTGTAGGGTATCGTTGGACAGATCTTTGAGAATGCAATAAAGGTTTTAAATAACTTTTTGATTTAGATTAATATTCAGCGAGATATAAACGAAAATGTTTTTGAAGTGAATTTCTGCATTTTTTTAGATATCCGCAAATTTAACTTAAAAATAAATTTTGTGTGATTGGTCACTATAAGATGCTTGTAGAGCACAATAAGAGACACTTAGTTGAAGCGTGTCCGTCATGCATTGGCTGGTTTTTTATACATTTCTAGAACTCGTAAATTTAATTTTCTTCAAAAATATTTCTAAGGGCTATTAACGATTTTTTTCTGATCATACAGAATTTATGGCCGTCGATTATTGATTTGTAAGTACTATATTGATTGATATGGTGAGAATAAATTACCACTTTTGTACTGATAATAATATATGTAATCTATGTAAATTGTATGTAATTATATATGTAAACATAACACAAAAATAAAACACACTACATTTAATAATAAATATATAACTTACTTAACATAATAAATATTATGTAAGTAACTTGTTGTAAATAATAAAACTACAGTATGAATTAAATATTTCATTTAATGAAGGTGATACGTCCAGCGATCAAATAAACCTTTTGATAAAAAAAAAATAACTAAAGAATTCAATAACTTAAATGTAACACAGTTAACCATTACAACTGTTGACCTAAATGTTACAGATTGATCTACGTCTAGATAAATCTATAATCAACTTATTTTTAGGTACAAGTGATTAATACTATATATTGACTTTGAATGTATTAAAATTTGAGATGTATTATATTTGTACACGAATTGTACACTTTGTATGTATGAATCCTTAAGGCCTCCAACAGAGCGACGCTGATGTCGGTCACGTATGTCAGCGCTTCTTATGATATTAAATATAACCACACAACAACACAGAGCTCCGATGGCTCCGATGACGACAGCGCGTATCGTATGAAGTTCTCTACGTCGTCATCGACGCACTTGACCATCAGCGTAGCTCTGTTGGAGGCCTAAATGTGAGTGTTAAGATCATGACAAAGTTTGGCCCTTGGTGGTAAATATTCTATTGGATCTCTTTAAACAAAGTTGAAGGCGGGTCAGGCTCGTCTTGCGAAAAACATATAGTAGCGGCCATTTTCAATGAAAAAATACTAAGAAACAAACATTTTTATTATAACTTAAATAAGTTAATTGCTGGGTGAAACCTTACAAAAAAAAAATTGTTAAGTATAAAATTATCTACAACTTAATGTCTTATCACTTCGTTCATAAATATAATAGTTCAAGAGAAAATTGCTGCACAGCATAGGAGTTTCACAATGTCCGTTCGTATATCACAGCAGTTTTATCCTCAGACTATTAGTGCTGTTAAAGCTGAAATTTGGTATTGTTATACATATTTATACTGTAAATTGTAAACTATGCTTTTTATTTTTAATGCCATGCTGGGCGTCCGGAAGTCCGTATATATTTTTGTCTATTCAACATACAATACGTGATAATAGTATTATATAAAACGCTTGTAATATTCCAGATTTTCAATAATAAAGTAACTGGACATCTGCAGTTTTGCTACTACATACGCGTAATAACCACTAATATAGGTACTTTATATGTCTTATTTTATAATATATGACGATTTAAATATAAAAATAATTGTTTTATTTTAAACTAACATGTTTAAGAGATAATATTAATTTGTCAATGTGTTGTCTAAAATATATATATACATATATATATTTTTTTATCGTATACTTACATTATATTTATTCATTAAATTATTAGTTAACAGTAGTGGTCATACCCGGGTTTGCCCAGGTGGACTACAGAAACATTCTCCTTCCCATTCCCTCCACCACCTCTGCCCTCCTGCCACCCCTGCCCTCCTAACCCCTTACCCCACCACAACACTATCAATCCACCCTCTATACTCACTAAAAAGTCCTTTTTTTGCCAATGAAATTCCTATTGGTTCAGCCATACCGGAGATTGGCTCGGAAACAAACAAACATACATACAAATTTTAAATTTTTATAATAATATTTTCCATCCGCGGTTCCGCTCGCGTGGACTAACTAGTTGTACCGTGACCCCTTTTTTCGGAATAAAAAGTAGCCTATGTACAGAGAAATATTAAATATTACTATGTAACATCTTCTGTGTCGTGATAGCCCAGAGTGCAACGAACCTGTGTCAAATTTATAAGGCCATAGGGCCAGGTTCGAACCCGGGCGTGTACCAATGAGTTTTTCTGACTTAAGTACATTAACTATCACTGACTCCGTGCCTCGGAGAGCACGTTAAGCAGTCGGTCCTGGACGTTGTCAATAGATGGCGGTCGTTACAATCCCCAACCCGCAGTGGAGTAGCGTGGTGGATTTAAGCTCCAAACCCCCTCCTCACCCTGGGGTAGGCCTAAGCCCCTGCAGTGGGGTAAAAATGGGATGATGATGATAGCGCTCCAAGTAGATACAACCGTATAATTCACGCGAGCGGACCCGCGGGTGAATAGTTAGTTTGAGAATAAAATATAGCCCATGCTTCTTGCTGATAATGTAGCATTCTATAGGCGGAATTTTGTTTTCAAAATCAGTGTATAATTTGTGTAGTCTATGCGAGCGGAGCCGCGGCTAAAAAGCTAGTTTGAAAATAAAATATAACCCATATTACTCGCTGATGATGTAACTTTCTGTATGTGAAAGATTTTTTATTATTCTTATATTTATATTATTCGTTTCGAAAGCGGCCTCTCTCCTGCGACGTTTACAATGTAGTAACAACAGCATCCTGAAAATGATCGCTGCTAGACCAGACTGTCCCTTCAAAAAATACTGGGTGGGCACAGTTATTGGTCTCATTAAATAATATTTTACTAACCGGTTGGCTGAGTGGTTAGAGACCCTAACTGCGGAGCCAAGGGTCGTTGGTTGAGTCACATATTAGTGTACATTAACGTGTTTATTTTTTCCGTGGCTGGGTGTACAAGTGTTAATATATGTATATATTAAAAAAAAAAAAAATTAGTATGCATATTAATATTTTATTTTGTGATATAAGATAATATTATTTAATTTGTGTGTTTACTTTAGCTTTAAGATAATTTGTAACTCATGAAATATGGACCCTGGTCTGAAATAAATGTTTATTTATTTATTTATTTATTTATTTATTTAAACCATATTATTGTAAAGTTTCATTAAAATCTATTCATTCGTTTTTGCGTGAAAGAGCAACAAACATCCATACATACAAACTTTCGCGTTTATATTATAATATTAGTAAGGATAGTTAATTTACGAACTTTATATACTTACAGACAAATTATTTTAATTACCCATAGAGATTTCCTTGTAATTCAATCTATTCCCGGTACGGATTGTGGGGAGGTTATTATTGATTTGCCCCAAAATTTTATTATGCCAAAATGACCCATTTTCTCATGCTACAATTAATCTTTTACTAGGTAATTAGAAATCAAAACTTTTTTGAAAATAGGCTGATGTGCAATTTTAAAAGCACCAATGTTTATGTAATAATTTTTTTTATTTGCGTAATTTAGTTAACGTACCATTCAGAGATGTATTTACCTTAGGGCTTTTAGGACTTTACCTATCTTTTACGAGTATTTTACTAATTTCAGACTTGACTTGCTTGAAAAAATTTAAAACGCCTACTAAATCTGTTAATTATGACGTGTCAATTTATTTATTTAATAATTGGTGTTTATTCTTTGTATGAACTTCTTACATTATAAAAAAATTCGTAAAATACGTCACTGGCATCAATCAGTACTTTATTGTTAATAACAAAATGGAAAATGTATTTTGTTTTATCTATTTTATTGGAAAAAAAATAATTCTAGTTAGGCAATGAGGAATAAATAAATTCAGTTGTGTAACAAGATCGCAAAAAATGTTATCTTGAAAGCAGAATTCCGAGAATGTCCATAGTTAAATTGTGACGTGGATTGTATTGAATTTTTGATTTGGAATATTTGGAAATGTTATTAGGACGCACGATGACCCAGTCTTATAGTTCGCCTCAAACTTTATGGGGAATCTGAATACAACGCTTTAAGCGTGCTTGCGCAGGTATGTACAGTCATACACCCCTCGCTCCACTGCGTCACGCATACACTTAAATCTGGATACTGCGACACGACTTGTGCCTACGTTCGGATCTGTCATAAATTTTGATTGTAACTGTAGCTTCATATTAAAAATAAATTTGATATTCCTCATTTGCAATTTTTTTTTAAATTATTCATTGTATGGCAGTTCAATTTAATACATATCTAACTTTGACTATACAACTAACATTGGCTTGTTTGCTTCTCCGGCATTATTCTTTTTGAATCTGTTAATAAAGCGATCATCAGCAAATGTTCTACATTCACCTCTATAAAATTCTTCTATTTCGACTAAAGTCTTGTTTTCGGTCTCCGGAAGCATTAAATACATATAAATTGTTCCAATCAAACCAAAGACGGTGTAACAAGCAAAAGCCCCTGACAACCCTAACTGAAGTTCTAAGTCGTAATTAGTTTTCGTTGCTAAAAACATTATGACGTAGCTTCCGGCGGCCGCTAGACCTGTGGCCATGCCGCGACTTCTGAAAAAAAAAAACAAAGAAAAACTTTAAGCACTAATTTACAATATTTGTTGCCCTAGCACAAAAGCTTTCATTTATTATCGTAATTAAAAATTAAAATTATCTATTTTCAAGTATATTATTTTGATAATAACTAGTCATAATTAAACTAGGTACCTCAGATGACCAATGCCATTTTGTAATACGAATGTAATTATGTACCTACTTACCTATTATACATGTTTTTATACTCAGAATTATATGTAATTAATAAATACTAGAATAGTGAAAAAAAAAATAATAATAATAGCTTTATTATAAAGAATAAATTGTTTTTGATATTGCTTTACACCCCGACAAAGAGAACAGAAACGAACGAACAAAATTAAGACACGGATTAAATCAATACTCTGTTTATTTTCATCCGATCACATATCAGCCTACGCACGTTGCGGACGCTTTTATTTCACTTTTGTTAACAGACTACAAATCCTTATTCTTAAATTGTTAAATCAATGATTAGCTCATAGTAATGTAACTGAGTGACGTCATAGCACGATTTATTTTAAAAATTTGTATTTTCGACATTTTTATAGATATAAAAAAAAATCTTTCACTTATTAGTCTTTCTTGATAAATATAACCTATTTCTATAAAAAACAAAAATGACAAGACTCGCTCAATTACCTGAATGGAAATACTTCAGATAAGAGAACCCAAGGTATTCCCAATGTAGTGAAGAACACTAGCATCATAAACAGAATTATTGCAGTCACACTGTTTTGCACGGGAAAAGTTCTTGTATCGTACGAAAACACACTGGCATCTAAGTTTGTATTGACGTAAACAGAGATGGCTAGACTGGACAGGGACGTAGCCAGCATCGAAGAAACCACGAGTTTCCTTTTCCCAATCGCCTTGACTGCCACTGCTGAGATTATGCTGGTGATCACGTATAGAATTCCTACTATTACCTGGAATGAAGAAAAAAATGTAGCATATTATAGATTGAAATTATTTTATGACATTAATTAATTAAATATAACTATATTTTCTAGTTAAAAAGTAAAACATTCGCTATATACATAGTGGTAGGTATATGTTCCCATTAAATTGAAATAATTGTTCGTTTTGTTTCGATTGACCAAGAAGTCCATTTTAGTTATTTTTATAATTTTACCAGGGTTGTATGTACAAGTATATGTAAAGATTTTCTGACTAATAGATTTCAGGCAAATCCAAGACTTGGATAGCAATGCAGTGGATAACCACTTGACTCTCTGAATGTGGTATTTGGCTGGATTCTTTTCGTGAATGCAACGGAAATGTGTATTAACAAGTAGGGAGGGACAAATGCGCGTTATCCAACTCTGAAATTTAAATTTCGAATCTGGATTTAAAATAAAAAAGAGCAGCCATTTTGAAATTTTTATGAATGCATTTGTGCCTAGACATGTGGAGTGAGTCATTTTCAGACGATTTTATGTCAACGAAAAAATTTTAAAAAATAAGTTAATGGTATGGAAAAAAGGCCATATCTGTTTTATGTACCAAGGTGCACGCACATATTTGTAACCGATTGCTTCCAGAAATTATAAATTTGAATCTTAAATAATTTTTTTTTTAATTTATTGAAAAGGGTTGTTACACAGTAGATGATTATTTAAGTGAGCGAGAGTCTGAGTCTGGACATGATACAGTTGATATGTTTTAATTTATTTTTTGCATTAGTATCTATTTGCATTTCTTCTTAAGTTGTTGAAACTATTTGCATTTCTTCTTAAGTTGTTGAAATTTTGCTGTTTGTATATACTTATTGTTAATACTTATAATATTTTGAAAAGAGTAACTGCTGCGTTTTTTGTTGGTTCTTCTTAGTAGAATCTACATTCTGAATCGGTAGTTACTTGAAAATATGATTAAAATTATTTTTTTTTAATTTGTAAATCTTGACGATTCAAAAGCACTTGCGCAACTCTACTTAATTAAAAATATTTTGATGTTATTAATAAACCAAAGTCGAAAGATCATCAAAAGAACAAAGCATACAAAGTAATTAATTTTACACATGGCCCGTCGAGAGTTTGCATTCCTGACAGGTCGTAATCGGCATAGTAATCGGATGGCTGAAGTGAATTTTCAAATATTATTGTCGTTTACATGCACGAATGACACAAAATTAAATTAAATATTATATTTTTATGTCAACTCACAACAAACATGATGTCATAGCTATAAATCTCATGTGTCAGAAACGCAAATTCTCGACGGCCGATGTATAGAGAATACATAAACTTACCACTAACGTCTTTGGATCATACTTCATGCCCATAGCTCTGCAAAGATTAACCATATTCGGTTTGATTGGTGATAAACCACTCATTGTGTGAAAAAGAAAATAAGCCATCACTAACGAAAACGGCCTTAGAGTGTCTTTACACAATAGAACGTTTCTTATTTTACTAATAAATCGAATTATGAAATTTCTTCTTAAATGTTCACACGCTGCTGTCTTATTACTTTTCACGCAGATTGGACATTTATTGATGATTTCGCTGTATTTGATGAGCTCATCAAATTCATCTTTCACTAGTTCAGGAGGTACCCAACCTCTTAAACGGCAGAGGGATTCCAGAGCTTCTTTCTGTCTCCCTTTAGATAGTAACCAAATAGGTGTCTCGGGAACCTGAAATGTCATAATAAACGATTTTTCGTTACTTAATAGGCAAGCAATACCCTTAGATTCGCATATTGCAGTCGGTTTACATAGTGGTGCTAAAAAGAAATGAAAGAGAAGCTTTTGGATACCTATTAATTAATTAAATTATGAAATGCATAAGGTGAAAATTTAACAACCATCCAATTTTTAATGTAATGATCTTTGGTAAAAAACCGATGGTCGTCTTGTTTCCTTTTGGTATCGTTTAATAGAAAAATATTGAGATATGACTATACAAAACTTTCCCGAAAAAACCAATAACTCTAGTCACCATTCACGGCCGCCGCACGCTCGGTCTCAAGGTCTCGGGCACGTCGTCACAAAGAACGCAAGCAAACGTTATAAAATGACACTGTAGATACAATAATTTATTACGAAAATGTAACCTTTATTTTTATTTACGTAATGAGGTATATTGGTGATACCTAACATCGAGAATGTTTTTGAATGGTTGTTATAATTTCTCCCTATATCTATTGGATTCCACTTTGTTATATAATCTAAATAAATAATATATCATAAATTCACAGCCAATCAGATTTTTTTTTTGTTTGTAATGGCCAGTACTGAAGAACGGCAACTTCATAGGTTAAGACCATAGGTTAAGACCTAATAAAAGTATGAAACTTCATAGAAATGTAACAACCAATATGGTACCTTTAAGTAAAGCATATTTATCCGTCTGCTCACTGGTAATCACATGCGCGAATAATGATAGATTTTAATTGCGAAAATGTCCTCGATAAACTCAGATCCGGAAATGTATTATAGAGTACATTTTTAATATATGCTGGTGCGGGAATCGAACCCAAAATCTACTAAACCAAAACCTATGAAGTTACCGTTCTTAAAGAATGGTGACTTCATATAGGTTAAGACCTAATATAAACAACTCGCATAGCAACACCAGATAAAAAGTAATCTACTAAATGAGTGATTTGATATGATATGAATTTGATAGTAGTGATTGCGGTTTTAACATTTATATGACAGTGTATTTTATTCACATTGTGTAGATTACAGAGCTTTTTTTCTTTTATACTTAGTTATTTTTGACATGATCGGGTTTTATATTGTTTTATCCTATTGTTGTTTTGAAGCTGACACTACAGGTGATTAATAATAATAATTTACATGCATAAAATTTTGTGGCACAAAGTATTGAACCCATAAGCTGCTGAATTAGTTTTAACTGTGTGTCCGTTGTCGATGGTTACTCCCATCTAGATACAACATATTTTTATACACAACAGTTGTCGTGTTAAAAACGATCGTTGTGGTATCACAAATGAATGTATCTGTTTGTTTAGATGAATGACGTACCTATAGTTTGTGTGTGTACGTGTATTTGCGTGTAGAGGTGTGTTTACAATGTATGAACGTGTAAAAAAAAGCTTTGAAAGGAAAATGCGTAATGCGTGAAAGTATGTGTGTACAAGTCATGTCACGTATAAAAACTATTATAGCATCCCTTCGAGATCCTCATAGTCGAATTGCTTTAGTCAGATAAGTAGGGTCCTCGTTATTTAATTAATACTTTGCTTTTTAACCCTATGTAGTTTGTTTAATTTATTATATAAATAAGGGACAACAACACAAAATTGTTTAACTGCAAACTTGCTATTAACAAAAAGGCTACGGCATTGATCTATATGATTTTTTTATTTTGGCAGTGTAGGTATTATTTCTCTATGATACCGTCGTATGGATTCATAAACGAGCAACTTTCTGACGCTCAAAATGCCAGCTTTTTCATATACAGCTTCGGTAGAGTACCTGTAAGGCGGGAACTAGAACACTTTTAGAATAGAGTGCTGAATACTTGCCCCGGTAATAAGGTAAATTTTTGCTGCATATCGAACCTGTCTCAAATTTATAAGGCCATAGGGCCATGATTCGAATCCAGGCGTGTACCAATGAGTTTTTCTGACTTAAGTACATTAACTATCACTGACTTCGTGCCTCGGAGAGCACGTTAAGCAGTCGGTCCCGGACGCTGTCAATACATGGCGGTCGTTACAATCCGAAAACCCGCAGTGGAGTAGTGTGGTGGATTTAAGCTCCAAACCCCCTCCTTACCTTGGGGGAGACCTAAGCCCCTGCAGTGGGGTAACATGGGCTGATGATGATGATGATGTGCTGCACTTCCCCATGAGCATATGCAATACCATAAAGCACTCACACAATGCTCTGGGTATATGTTTGGATTGCCAGTTTCTGATCAACCACTTCCCTAAGATTTTTAAATACATCTATTAGTTATTATATGCATTTACATGATTGTGTAGTAGCATTTGGTATCTACAAGTGTAACGATCTGTGAAAGTAAAATATCTTTCGTATTTACTAATAAAGTCATAATAAAATCATACCAGTAAAACCATTAGCATTGTAGCTATAGGTACGCTGACACACATTAGGGCAGCTTGCCGCCATGGCAGCACCGTGCCCAGAAGGTAGGCGGCAAACATGCCCGATAACGTAAACCCGTTGGTTAAAGTTGTCAGCAAACCACGAATTGAAGCCTCACTGTAAATTCAAAATTACATATATTGAAATTTAGAAAAGACAAAGGTGACCAATTATGTCGGTTCCTTCGTTTTCAACTCAAATTAGTTTGTCAATAGATTTTTACCGTACATTCTCTTAAAGATAGCGTAAAATACTTACTATAGGATATTTGGATAAGAGAGCATACCTAAAGTCATGTATATTTTTTAATTTATTAAGTAAATAATAATAATAATAACACATACAATCACAACAACGTCTAGGTCCCAAACTAAGCATTTGCTTGTATTTTGGGTACCAAGCGAAGACACCACATAAATATAACAATCAAGACCCGGTGCCAGTATTAATATTCATCACATAAATACTGACCCGACCTGGGATTCGAACCCAGGACCAGCTTCGTAGGAGGATCGCTGCCCACTAGGCTAAGCGGTCGTCAAATTTAATTTAACACATAAATATGCAAATACTGTTAGTTGATTACAACATAACAAACGTAACCATAAAATAAAATATTTGGATTTGTATCACACATTAATTATCACTGCTAGCTTTTGGGGTTCCTTCTACCACTCTGCCGTCCGGCTGTCCGTCTGTCGGAATGAGTTATAGACTTAAAAGGATATAGTGACTAGAATGTTAACCCAAAATCAAAATTATCGATCAAAAATTCAACAAAATTGTTTTTGAGCCATTCTTTATCAAAAAACAGAATAAATGAACAAAAAGTAGATATGGAAAATAGTTTAAAAAAAATTAAAGTAGTTATCAAGGTAGTCGTGATGTCTTATCTCGGAAACGGAATTTGTAATTACATAACACAAATACCTATATTGTGTAGTAGTGGGAGGCTTAATAGATTGTGTGGTGGTACCGAGCCCTCGCCTCGGTGTACGAATTCGACAAACACTCGGCCGATTTTTCTCTATTTTGTTTAATTTTATTTTGTTCATTTCCGTATACTAAGCATGTCTTTGTTTTTATTCTATTAAGAGCAAAGATTATAAACAAACAATATACTGAAATAAAATGAAGGTGCCTAAATAAAATACAAAATAACACACACAAGCAATAAAAGAAATTTAAAAAAAAACTATTTCTACTATTAACACATGTTTCAAGTAATTACAATGAGTTCAACTTTTTTTGTTTTACCATTGCGGTGAGAAAGCGGATTAAACTGTACAGTTTCCGCGCGCCCGAGCGCGCGGGGTATGTGGGAGTTGCACCCACTAAACAACCGCCTGAAGCAGAATAAGGACGCGTTTCGTTAGCCCGAAAGCTCCAACGACTTCATCGAAGCGGCCAGGAGGCACACTAGGGTGTCAACGGCGCGAAAATGTCGAGAAATCCTTAAGAGTTACTCGATGCGAAATAATTCCGTTAGCGGAGGTCCGGTTACAGAAACACTGATATCCGTCAAAGAACTAAAGTTGTCGGCATAGCCGAAGCGATCAGCAAGCTGAAGTGGCAATGGGCCGGTCACATTTTCCGTAGAACTGATAATCGATTGGGTAGACGAGTTCTCGAATGGAGGCCACGTACCGGAAAACGAAGCGTTGGACGCCCCCCGGCCAGGTGGACAGATGACCTGAAGCACCATACCGGAGGTAGTTGGATGCGAAAGGCTGAGGACCGTGTGTGGTGGCAAGCCTTGGGAGAGGCTAGTTCAGGCATAGTTCAACTATACACGAAAATAGAAAAGATATCTGTATTATTAAAATATCAAATGAACAATGGAAACGAACAACCCGAACTCGTCCGATTTAACTTTTGTAGTCCCGAACAATGAATTTGGTTTCTGTTTAAATAAAGCAATTTTAAACCGATGGAAACATCAAACTTTTTACAGTGTTATTAGAAATTATTAATACGAATTTCTTTATATACAAACATAAAATCATTTAAAATAAGGAAAAAAAATATATATATGCATACTAAAAAATTAAAACTCCTACGGAACTGTCCACCCGACTCTACTGTTTAAAAGTATATCTACAATGTTTTAATTATTCCATTTTATAGGTATCATAAAAGAACCGTCGAAACAGAATATATTTGACATCAATAAATTATACCATAAAAATAACCAGTTTTTTTTTCTTACCTCACTTCTCCTATGTAAGTTATAGACGGCGCTTCCATGATTCCCGTGCCTATACCGAGTAGGGCATTGGCTATCAGTAATGTAGGCACATTCCATGCATAATATAGTAGAATCCAAGCTATCAAATGCGGTATGTTGACCAGAAAAAGTGCTTTTCTTCTACCAAAATGGTCTAGAATTGAGCCCGAGAAGATGCTTCCAAGTGGCTGACACAGAAAGGCCATGCTGCCTGGAATTTAAATTAATATTTAATTAAAATGTTGGTTCATCCTTGCGTTGCGGCTATTAGGGCATAGTATATCGTATTATATGAGTATGTCGACGCCTTTAATATTCCTAGACATTTAGACTATAGTTTGAACGTAACTGCTGTACCGCGCCTTAAGTATGTGCGGAGCGAGGAGGGAGGCAGGTCCTGAACGTTGATGGCCTCCCACCTCGCCGCGCACATACCTAAGGTGCGGAACTACGGTTACGGTCAAACTATAGCGAAAAGGGGTCAGGGTTGTCCAAAAATATTTTATTATTTATTATCACTGAAAATTATTAAAAGTTAATACGCAGCACTAATACTCGCACTTCTGAAACTATCAAATCACAAATCTTTATCTTAGTACCAAAGTTGTTTGTATGTGACCACCTGAACAAATTTTTAAACGAAAGTACTTTTCTTACTGACCTAGCGTTTGTATACTTAAATTTCATGCTTTAGCGAGATCTATGTGACCACGTGACCCAAACGAATTTTGAATTTGAAATATCTCAAACCCACTCAACACTGTTAAAACCAATTTACATTCAGTGTTTTTTTTAAAGTAATACTAACTTAATTTTCACCACAATTTTCTACTTAATAGTCAAAACGTAGGGACACACATACTTTTTAGAATTTAGGAGTGCATATTTCTACAATTAGTAAATTAAATAAAAAAACTTTACATTTTGGTACAAGAGTCCCAATCAGGTCAACAAATAAATATTTTTGTGGTCTCGTAGAATGATTAAATGCTTATAATACTCTCAAAAAGAATAAATAAACAAGATGATGTCGATTTGCGTAACCGATGCGGATATCAGATCACTGAATATTAAAATGGACATTATTATTCAATGATAGATCAACAATTCAACACCAAATCACACCAAATCATGTTTATGTTCAAACACTTGAATAAATGAATTTTATATTCATCAATTTTAGATTAATTAGTTTATTTATTTAATTATATTGATAAAGTTTTAAGTAATGGCGAAGGACATTTAGAATAGACACCTGAGAGTTTATCCAATCTCAGGGAATACATTTCGTGGCCAATGCTAAATACCGAGTGAAAGAATTCGTATCTGCATTGTCGAGTGACATACCGTTCTGTCAAGGGGTAGTAACCCTAGTAAAATATGAATATATTAGGCCAGCTTGCTCGCTGGCCAGCTTCCAATTGAAGTTAGAACTCAAAATGAACCAAGTAATTTTGAAGTTAAATCTAAACTTCAACATAAGAAATACCGATAGTTTAAAAAGTAGGTACGTGTTTTTTAGTCACATTTTTATTGCCAAAGTGACTAACTGACTGAATTTTGCTTATCTATACATATAGTGCGTGTCTTTTAACTGATATTTTAAGAAAGAACCAAACTTAATTTAATTCTGAGTGAATATTTATACAAAAAAAAAAATACTTTTTTTGCGATGTAAGGTGTTATCAGATGAGATTCGCGGTCAATAACCTTGTGTTGACGTTTAGGTATTGCGTAGCGTTTATATGACGCCTTCGCATGTGATGAATAATTATTGACGATTAACACTATAATATAATAATAATAACGTATACATCACAACAACGTCTAGGCCCCAAACTAAGCATTAGCGTGTGTTTTGGGTACCAAGCGAAGACAACACATACACATAACAACCAAGACCCGGTGCCAGTATCAATATTCATCATATAAATGCTGACCCGACCTGGGATTCGAAGCCGGCACCCCCAGCTTCGTAGGGTCGCTACCCACTAGGCCACGCGGTCGTCATATAATAAATAATAATAATAAAACTCCTGTGTTTCTTTGTTCGATGAAATGGAAAAATTAGGACATTATAAGATTTTCATCCGAATGAATGGAAAATACTGTCAAACGTGTGACAAATGTTAAACCTATTGAACTTTTGTATATGTATGTTTGTACCTTTGTCGCGCTCATAGAGACGAAAAACGTGAGCCGATTTTGATGACAATCGACTACAATCGATTTGTCTTAATTTTCCGAGCTTTCACCAAAGACGCACTGAATTGGTGGAATCCAGACGCCTTAATATGACTAAGAAAAAATGAAAGACAATGAACTATATAAGTGGGGTATTTTACACGTTCTTAAGAAACGCCTTTGACGCAACGCAACAAAAATCGAAAAACCCGAATGCGTAAAAAAAAATTAAAAAAAGATGGAAATAGGTGTCCTACTTTCTCTCTACGATCCACAGCCATGAAGAAGCTATTATTTATTATCGTTAAACTTTGAAAGATGTCTCTGACTTCTGGCCACATTCCTGGCTGTGGATTGTCGAGAGAAAGTACGACGAATTGTTTTTTTTTTAATTTGCTAATTACGCACTCGTGTATTTTGATTATATTAATTATCATTTATTTTCAATACATTTGCTATTAATACGGTTAATACGCCATTGAAACATGGATCGTAATGTCGTATTTTACGGGTAAAGCCTTTTTATTTTACACCAATCACAAACGATCGTTTTGTTTGTAACGCATGCGTAAACCGCGAAAAGCAACCCGCTCCCGCCCTTAGCTCCCGCCATTATTATCTACGTTTGAAGTACCTACCTAATTTTAATGGCAAATGTATTAAAAAACGTCGTATGATGCTCGTAATCAGTAAGCTGGCTATTATAGTCATTGGTTTATTATAAGCACTCTACTTCGCCTTGTGCCTATAAACACCTCGACTATAATATCCAGCTTACCGTACTTGCATCATGATGTACTATTAAATAAATTATCAATAGTGTATATACAGGTCAACATACTCGGCTTCGTTCTTTAATAACGAATTAGTCAATTACAAATAAATATATGTGTATACCCGACAATATTTTTCATGTTATAGTACTTAGTTACAGTTTAATATTACCTAGTATAGATAGGTTGTTCAACTCACCGAACCAAGAAGCTTCATATTCATTTATGGAGAGTCCCTCTTTCGCATCCAGTACTTCCGGAAGGACTACCGTCACGAAGCTGATGGACATCCCCAAGTCTACTAGAAGCGAATCCAGGCAAAAACATGCCGAAATCTGTAAACGAAAAATATAACTAAAAAATCTGCTAAATTCTAGACTGTAAACTCGAACCCGTCAACGTTGGTTCTGCCTTCTGGCTGGTTCTGGTTAGGGTCTTTACCCTGAGAAAAGGGTTCATCGTTAGTCGAGCAATCGATGACTCCCATAATAAAAAAGGAGAACGAGAAGTAACGAACGTATTTCTGATGATCTCGATTATCATTTGCTCTACCGTTAGTGAAACCATTGTAATGAAATCTGAATTCACCATAGTACTTAATTCTCATTGAACCACTCGGTCAATCGGTCAGTCAAATAATAATAATAATAATAATAATAATAATGTATGCATTACAACAACGTCCAGGCCTCAAACTAAGCATTAGCTTGCGTTTTGGGTACCAAGCGAAGACACCACATATATATAACAACCAAGACCCGGTACCAATATTAATATTCATCATATAAATACTGACCCGACCTGGGATTCGAACCCGAGACCTCCAGCTTCGTAGGCAGTGTCGCTACCCACTAGGCTAAGCGGTCGTCAAATTACATCATGTGATTAGATTACATTAGGAGTATTTGTCCACCATTGATTTTCGCATCAACTACATTTACTGTCCTTTGTTTACGAATTTAGTGTCGTGATAGACGAGTGGTAGCGAGCCCGCTTCTTCTTTAAAAGGCTGTGGGTTCGAATCCCAGGGCATGTACCATTGAGTTTTTTTTAACTTACGTACATACCTATCACTGACTCAGTGTCGTCATCGTCAAGGTTACGGTTGTCATCAACAGAGGGCAGTCGTTAAAATTCACTAACCCACACTGGAGTAGTGTGGTGGAATAAGCTACAAGCCCCCTCACCCGGAGGGGAGGCCTAAGCGCCTGCAGTGAAGCATTATTGGGCTGATTGTGGCGGTGGTAGATTTACTATTATTGTGGACGTGGATGTAGCCACGTTGATTTTATCGCATACTCCGACTTTCAGAACATACGGATCTAATGTATATTGCCTCTCCAGACATTTCTCTGCGTCACTAGTATTGTCAAATTCGGATCCACCTAGCTCCTTTCAGAATCATGTTGTTTTTTTTTAAATAATAGTGTCAAATTAACTCTTCTTCGTAATTTTTACATTTATAACATGGGGAATTTTCCGACTTTGGGCTAGCCCTATGGCTACGGGATCGAGATCGGGACTATTTCCAGATTGCGACTTTCAACCTTCACATGTCTATTTTATGTACCAAATATGTCAAACATAACCACATTTTAGCGCTTATAAAACATTTTCTATTATTATTTTAATATACAGCCATGGACAAAACAAACCGCCCAAGTTCGGAAGCCTTAATTTTCCTTAAAATGTCGATAATTTTCAAATAAGTTTAGATACATTTAGAATTCAATTTTAGAAAGAAAAATAAATGAAAAACACTTCAAGAAATGAACGCTTAGTTTTGTCCGTGAGCGCTGGTGAGTGTGTGTCGTGTTTTTTTTGAGATATTTTAACTTTACTAAATAAACTCAATGGCGACAGCCCATTTTTACCCTACTGCTGGGGCTTAGGCCTCCCCCAGGGTGAGGAGGGGGGCTTGGAGCTTAAATCCACCACACTGCTCCACTGCGGGTTGGGGACTGTAACGACCGCCATCTATTGACAGAGTCCGGGACCGACTGCTTAAGGTGCCCTCCGAAGCACGGAGTCAGTGATAGTTATGTACTTAAGTAAGAAAAACTAATTGGTACACACCCGGATTCGAACCATGGCCCTATGGGGCCTTATAAATTTGAGACAGGTTCGTAGCGCTTTGGGCTATCACGAAAAGCCACTTATTGGATTCAAAACCTAATAACTATAAAATATGAAGTTTTATCCAGGGTAACAATTAGTGTTTATTTCGTCAAAATCGATCCACAGAATCAAAAGATATTTAATTTTAAACGCGTCACGCGTGCCCGTTTTTGCGGGGCGTGTTTCGAGAACGTGCCTAATATAAGTGAACGAATTCATTTAAGTCATTATAGACTCAAATCTTTCACCTTTCCAATTAACAAACACCAAAACAATCGTATAAATTGTGTAATAATATTAACGAACAGACAAACAGAGTCACTTTGCGTTCTATAATCGGTTAATAGTACAAATTAAATATACCAATTTAATTAAAAATTATAAAGTGGATTTCGATTAATTTGTGTGCTTTTGTATGTAATCAATAATTATAAGCATATAAATGTGTACCTGCGAAAATATCACTCTAAATCTGCTCACTGATGAATCTTCAATTCTCTCCGATACCGTAGACATTGTTGTTTTTCTGAATATTCTTAAAACTTCATGTATAAACCTGCATTATACTTCATAGAAAAAACCGACTAACCGTCTAACAGATTAAACGGATATAGACAATATAGATATAGACAATGCAAACATTTAGATCACTTTGTTTATAAATTCTTAAGATAATACGGAGTTACAATCTTAACAACTATGTTAAATTACTGGGTTCTACAAATAACGTTCCAGTATATAACTTTATGTCATTTTACAATGTTTTCAATACAAAACTAGATATCGCAGCCTAGAATAGATCTACCTACGATTAGAGAAATATTATTTTTGTTCATGTTACTTTGCATAGCGCTTATTTATAATCTAATATACATATCTTAAGTATTAATAATTTAATAAGATCAGATACATTTCTGTCGCATCGTTTTTTTTTTAGTACATCATAAACTCTCTATTCTATTGTAGATGTTTAGTAAGTACTATTGAGGATGTTTTTAAATCATTAGATCGAAATAAAAACCAAATCAAAACCCCATTCAACGATACCCAAATGGATGGGATACATGCAAAGAAAAACCTCTATTTTTCTTTTCCACTTTTATTATATGAAATAACTGACGCTTGTTACCTTACTGAAAGTGACAAAACTATGACATAAAGCTTGCAACTTTAGATATACTTGCATACAGGATTAATGGAGCTTTCAAACAAGTTTGAAATTTAGGTTATGCCTTGCTAATTAATTAGACTTTACACTTATGTATTAGGTTGGAGAGAAAGTCTTTTCGTCTTTTACATACAAATTCAATTCGTTTTTTTTTTTGGTATATATGTTGCGTTTCGTTCGATAACTTGTTGCCATCTTTTAGAGTGATATGATTCCGTCGCTCCAAAAATTTTGGGGTTAGTGGTTATAGAATGCGACAAATGCGACAAATAGTTTCGACAGTCTTCTTTTAATGTTAACCTTACCTATAAAATTCTGAAAATACCCAAACAAGTACAACTTAATTTAAATAAAAAATGAGAAAACTTTCTACCCAACCCAATTTCAAGTTTTTTGCTTAGGGACAGTAGTTATATTGCAAAATCAAAATATGTTTCAGGATAATAAAATGGTTAAATAATTACCATATTATAAACATGTTTAAACCTCAGATACAAAATAGTTTAATCAACAAGTGTGGTTCATACTTCGAAATTATCAAAAAGGTGAAGAAAATGAGACTCAATAATTAGACATGTGTACGTAATTATTATTGTTTTACAGAACTTTTATGTTAAATTACACATCTCATGTAATTTAAAAATAATTATTTTCTTTACCAATACGAATTTTACATACAGCTCACATAAAACTTTACAATGAATATTTCAAAACATCAAGTGGCGTATATTTTAACGCTGGATTTTTTTTGTTTAAATTTCTATTTGTTTTTGGTTACATTATTGTTGTTACAACACGGTATTACTTACATCCATCCTGTACATACATCTATGGTTTAAACAAAAGGTGTTGGTTCGGATAGGATTTAGGAAAGCTAAGCTAAGCATAAGCTAAGCAAAGTCTAGGCTTTGTTTTGTAATTGGCATAATAAAATGTATGATTCAGAATTTTATAAGCACGTATATATGATATGAAGTAAATATTTACACACAAACGAATATGTATAAACACTACGTTTTTAAAATCAGTATATAAAAATATTTAAAAATTACTTTAAAAATACTTAAAAATGTATTTGCATTTCAAAAGTTTGATAGGTAACTAAATCCAGCATTAACAAAAAACGTTTCTTATTTTAATTTTTACGAAGAAGTATGTAAATAGGTAAAAATGTTAAATAAAAATACTGTCAATACGAATATAGACTGTTCTAGAAAATGTACCTATAAATCAAATTATACAATACAATGTTCATACAAAATGACAGTAAACAAAAAAAATGTAAAAAAATTGCAAATATGGCGAAATCAGAGCATCGAAATATATATTATTTCTATTTAAATATTAACTGAAGTAAAACTAATCCAATAATCCCCCCTCGTCACCCCCAACGCGACGCAAAGGTACCCATGATACTCATCGCGTACATAAATTGATTAATGTTAGCGCGCCATCTATTTTCAAAAAAGACGAAGCATATTGTTTCAAAATTAAATAATCTTTCGTAACATTGTAATATATGTATCGGACAAGAGATAGCAGCACATGTATTATTCTTCAGAAACAATGTTATTATAAAAAAAAACTTGTCAAATGTGACAGTCAACAAATATTTGATATTTTAAAATTAATTAATTAATTCAATAATTAAATTAAAGTATTCTACTATGCTAAATAATTATGACTATGTAATAATTGGTAATAATATATAGTATAAAGTAATATCAGTATTTAGCATATTTTATTCAGTCTGATATACAAATATCAACAATAAATTTGTAGAGTTTTGGAATTATAGTGTTACGAACCCACAGAGTAACGACCGCCATCTAGCGTCAACCAGTAAAACCGCTTTGTGTAACAAAATAACACGAAACCCCTACTCAATACTAGATGGCGTTAGAGGAAAGAAATAGGCTCGAAAAGCCACTACCTGCGTGAGACTTTCTAGAATTATCCAACCCGCTCGATTGCGTTCGCGCGAGTGGAGTGACTTCTAGAATGCTCTCGAGGCTCGTTACGACCCATATAAATAGCCGCAGGAAGGCGAGCGAGTTCAGTTCAGTTTTTGGGCTACTTTCGAGGCGACTTCGAAGTGAAAACTAGTGATCAAGAGTGATAACAGTGAAACCTACGACTTGGCTACGACCTAATACATCGTGAGTGCTTAGTGTTTGTACCTAGTGCTTTGTGTTGGACCTAGTGTTAGTGAATAAAGTCTTCAAAAGAGTCAGCAAGTCTTTCTCTCCAGATCCTTCGAACCCTAACACGTAACAATAGTAAATTGTTCACCGAGGAAAGACATAAACACACGAATCGGGAATCGCACTTTCTCCAGAGTGATTCACATACTACTTTATACTACACCTACTTACGAAAAAAATGAAATGTTATTAAATTAAAGTTAATATTAAAATTACTACAATTATCAAAACTTGCAGCAATGCCTTTCCCCGGTTCCAACAAGTTGGTTATAACAGCTTGAGCAGCTTCTTTTAATTCTATTGCAGTCATTTTCGCTTCTAGAGAACGTTTTTAGTAAAATTATTATGTTAATAAAAACAATTTACATATTACTAAAGGAAATCCACTCGCTTTTTTATATAGACTGACCAATGAGATTGACGTAATTTGACGGCTCTGAAATCAGGTTTTTTTTTTTATCCAGAATAAAAAGTTAGTGGCCAGTACCGTTTTATGGCTTCATATAATAGATTCGTATATATTAGAAAAGACAACGGGAGTAATGGATTTTCGTACATTTTTCTTACCCACGGGAATAAAGGAGGACTTTCCGCCTTCTCCTTAAAAGAGTATTAGAGAGCTTTCCGAGCAGGTGTAGTATAAAAGTTATTTATTGTTTATATGCATTAAAGTGGAAAAAGGTATAAAATATAAAATATAAAAGAAACTAGTTCAAGTGATGATAAAAGAAAAGTTGAATAAAAGTATATAAGTACATGCTTTCAGTATTATAAGAGATGCATTTGAACTTTACCCTCTTTGTGCCTCTTGCCTATTGTATATTCAAAGGCAATCGCACTTAAAAGGGTTTAAACCATGTTTAAACTCCAGTCGCGCGTCGCGACAGAGCTGACTCGCACAATTTTTTAATTAACAAATGAATATAAAACGTTCTTACATCAACTTTTCTGGAATAAAACCAGACCCAAAAGTTTCGAATAATAAACAAATTAAATATTTATCTATTTTTCAGTTCTTTAAATAAAATTAAAGGCCGGCATCTGCTGATTTGAAATATAAAAAATATTAGTGTTTCAGCTAACGACCCTATAATAGAATTTAAAAAAATAATTAAGTGACTTTTCCAAGCGTAATTTCAGCGCTAAGGACTGATCTTTTTTTTTATTTAAATCGAAATTACATTTTTTTTATATATAGTGATTCAATGAATTAAAAACCTTCAAACATAATAGTTTTCAAACTTTGCTTGTTTTAAATTAACGGTTTGTGCCCGACTCCATCTGTTCTGGAATCTCATTTTAAAACCGTGTTTCAATTTCACATACCCACGATCAGTAGACAAAAAATACTTATTATTAAGACTTATAAAATTACTATTAAACTTAATTTATAATTGTTATAACACAGTTCTAGTACATACTCATCTACGTAGATTTTTTATATTTTAATTAATGTTATTCATTATTTTTGTATAGGAACTTTAAGGTCACGCACTAGAAAACCGCACTTTGAAGCCGCGTCTCACGCACTGACTGGTTATATTTAAATATCTGTAAATGTATGCATATAACAACATATTAGACAGATTAAGTGACCACTTATGGTTGCTTCTATACGAGATGCGGACAGTGATGTACGGACGTGAACCAATGAAAAATTAAACACAAGTAATTTCTATATAAGATTTCAAAATTAGATGTTTTACATTCTGCAATACCTATTCCACATATATGAATACATTTTTATCTATTGACAGGTCCTAGTAAAATCTTAGACTATTAAGTATGTATAAGTTGTCGGCATGTAAATTTCATTCCATTCCACCAGCCATTTATGCCCCAAACAGAGGCTTACGCGGAAGCCTTGGGGGGAGCCCCAGGGTCAGGGGCTTGAATCTTAATCCACCACGCTGCTCCAGTGCGAGATAGTAAATTCTGTTGCCATCCGTTTGAAGGCATGTAATACTAAAACCTAAAACGCATCGCAATATATATGTTTTTATTATAATCTGATATTTCCGACATCTACTTAGATTAGTGAATTTCAAATTAACTAAACACGGAGTGAGAATGAGACTTTACGGTTTTTTTGAAATATGCTATATATAACCAAACAAGGATAGAGCTGCTATATATACGCATTTTGAAACCTCGTGTAAAACTTGTTTAGCAATATCTGAAAATGAAATTGAAGATCTGTCAGACGACCACTTAACCTAGTGGGTAGCGACCCTACCTACGAAGCTGGAGGTCCCGGGTTCGGATTAGTATTTATATGATGAATATGGATACTGGTACCGGGTCTCGGTTATTATATGTATGTGGTGTCTTCGCTTGGTACCCAAAACACAAGCTAATGCTTAGTTTAGGGCTTAGACGTTGTTCTCATGTATACGTTATACGTATACGTCTGGAGGGTAGTGGCCCATTGTTAACCATTTAGTTTTTGGAATCATGATTTTTTTTTAAAATAAGAAGCATTTAGAATTTTTTTTTTAAATATTTATTTTAGTATTTAATCAAATAGAAAATAAATAAGTCAGGTCATTTAGTATAAGGTTGCTAGATCGTTACAACATTGAATGATGTTAATTTCGAAAAAAGATATTATTTGAGGCAAACTGAGACTTTGACAGAAAAGTATTTATAAGAAAACATATATTATTTAAACTTTAATTGTTTTTTAATTCAAGGGTTGACAATGGGCCATTCACTACCCTTCAGCCAGGTCTTTAATTTTATTTTAGACAATACTAAACAAGTTTTACAAAAAGTTTCATGTTGCCTCAAAAAATTAGGTAGGTATATACTCAAAATTCCGTAAGCAACTCTCGGACAACAAGGTGTCGGTGATGCAACTGCACGGTTTTCAATACATATAATATAATGTCGTTTTGCCTCCCTGTATTATAGTATTTAAAATACGTCTAAACCTAAACAGAATATTATAAGGTGATCTAAAATTAAGTTTTAACATTTTCGACTTATAAACAAATTTCTTTTAATAAAAACAAATTGGGGTATTATTTGGAATCGTACAATATGTTTTAATTTTATAATTGAGATTAAAGATTAAAGCCAATGACGTCACCATTACTAGGTAATTATAGATGCAGTAAACACAACGAGAGTTTGGCAATCAACGCCACCACCTGTCAGTGCATAAGTATACCTCGGTACTTTGCTTCACGTATAGTTCCAATCAAACTTTATGGCGGATTGGAATACAACGCTTTATGCTTGCTTGCGCAGGTTCAGTCATATGCCCCTCGCTCCACTGCGTCCCCCTACACCTAAAACTGGTTACTGCGACGCGACTTGTGCCTATGTTCACATCCGCCATAAAGGTTGATTGGAACTATACCTACGAGTATCAGTGCTTTGAGTAGCCTTTCATGCGAACTGTGCCCTTGACAAATGCTGTAATTTAATCCGTCTCGGATTGTCTCGGATGATAAAATGAACAATGTATGTATCTAAAGGCTAAATTATTGTTTATTAGTAAGTATGTACTTAGTGGAATTTACGAAAGTGATCCTATGCCCGCCTGACATCCTGTACATGTAATTTAATATTATGATGATCAACAATAATACAATGCACAAGCGACACCAAATACTCCTTAGTAGTTGGTACAGTTTCAATCAAACTTTATGGCGGATGTGAACATAGGCACGAGTCGGCAACCAGTTTTAGGTGTAGCGGGGGCATATGACTGAACCTGCGCAATTGTATTCCGATCCGCCATAAAGTTTGATTAGAACTATACAGATGGTGAGACAAAAATACCCAAGGCTGAAAAAATGTTTACAAGTGTTTTTTAAGTTGTACTAATTTAATTTATTTTATTCAGTTTTTTCCGTCTCATAATTTTTTTTAGGGTTTTAGGAGCACATATTTCAGAAACTATTGATTTAAATAAAAAGACATTTTGAAATCCCTACATCTTTTTTAAAAACCTATCTATAGGCTATATTAGGTAATGATAATAAACCCCACACGATAATGTGCCCTGGAATTTCTCAAAATTTATTTTAAATTTTTATTAAATTTATTACACTGGACTATGTTCTTACGTGGTTTTTATAATCTTAACAAAAAACAAAAAATTGACTTTTTCCCTAAAATTACCTAAACAAAATATTGCACCATGTTGTGAACATTTTAACAATTTTCATTGCAGGCAAAAAATTGTTAAAAATTGTCTGTGAACCATTGGAAATTAAAAAGACCTCCTGGCAACGCTGCATAATAAATAAGTATCTACCTACCTACCTACCAGGGCGACCGAGCTTCGCTCGCCGTCTTTCCAGTTTGCCGTGAGAATGTGATAACTTCCTGCAGGATAGGTTCATATATTTGTGTTTATTTATAGTTATTTAATCTAAGAACGTGCTTTTGGGGGATACTTGGGTGATACCTATATAATTTAAAAAGCCGTATATAAATCAACCCAACCCAGCTGTTTTGAAAATAAAGTTCTAGTGCAACGCCTTCTGGTGGTGTATAACCATCAAACCTGTCTGAGAATTTGCATGCTGCCAATACCTATATAATTAAAAAAACCACATCAAAAGCTACTACTGCAACGCCCTCTGTTGGCTCATAACCACCAAACTTACCTAATAATTTGTTCTTAGATGATACTAATGGAAGATAAAAAACTGCGTCAAAGTAGCTTAGCCGTTTTAAAAGAACACATCTATTGCAACAAGGTTAATTATTGGTCTAAATGATATAACTATGTAACACAAATTACCGCATCAATATCGGCTCAGCCGTTTTACCCCCTGGTGGCCCATAACTGCACTACATATTTAGTTATCTGCATTTAAGTGATACCTATGTAAAGCAAAAAATCGCATCAAAATCTGTATAGTCGTTTTGAAGAATCACATCTACTGCAGCACCCCTGGTGATTAATAACCATAAAACCTATTTAGGAACCTCTTTGGAGATGATATACCTATCTAAATATAAAATTTCATACAATTCGTTAGAGCCGTTCCCGAGATACTAGAAATAAATTTATATATAAGAATTGTTCATATTATTGTATAAGATAAGATTCTCAATCATAATGCCATGCGTTAATTAAAAGTATATAAAATTCCTGACAGCACATAATTACTTAGCTAAATATAATATAATTATTCTGAAATCCTTGAATCGTAAAGCACTATAGCGCCATAGAGATATAAAAATGTCAGGAGAAGTAAAGTAACACTGCATTCGGTGCCGCCAAAAATGACGACCAATGATTATGGCCAGTCAGTTGAATGTAAGAAGTTCAAGCGCTAAAAACGATGAATCGTGTCGTAAAATTATATAATAGTAGATTTTGAAATTCAATACAAAACAATACATCTCATATACGTCCTTGAATGTGTTAAATATTATAAACTATGAAAAGGTTTATAAAACCGGGTGCATGTAATATCATAAACACGCACAAGAAGTATAACTTCTATGGGTCATATACCTCGATGGACAACAAAAATTTGAGTAAAAAAATATACACCTTTAACTAAATATACTTACACCAGAAATATTCGCTGTGAAGTAAAATATTGGGTGATCTATATGTGAAGATCGTACTGGAATGAAGAAAATGAAGATTCTGTAACTACATTTTATGTAATTTAACAAAATGTTTGCTTTAAACTAATCCATAAAGGTATAGTATGTCTATGGTCTAATCACTGAGTCTGATATTTTGCTCATGTTTTCTATCGTTTCGAAGAAGTTATGAGGTGCTCCTACTTAATTATTTAACTTTACTTTATTGTGTATTTTGTTCATTATCATATATTCATGCATAAAACGCGTACCTGTCGAAACGTAAACAATTTGGAACGAGTTGAACTGTATTGGATCGGATTGAACCGATTCGGACCGACTTACAGCGAATCTGACCAAGTTGGGCTGAATCGGACCGAATCGGACATCACGACTACCTATATTAAATTTACTAACAATTTATTCGTGTACCGACTACACCGAATTCTTAAAAAATTAGTGAATCAAATTGTGCGTGACTCGTTGCCATCCCTCCTTCTTAGGATGGTCGTAGCTGGGAGTAAGGGGTGTATCGAATGAAAGTCCTTATTCAATTCAACGCCACCTCGCCGTCCTTTCCCTTCGCTTCCTGAATGTGCTTTTCGATGTGGACTGTATCGGTGTGCCTCGTGTGGCCGTTCGCTGCTGTCGAGAGAATACCCGCGCGTGTGACACTCATGAAATTTATACTTTCTCCGACCACAGGCGAACGAGGGGCGAAGGACGGTGGCGACAATTTATTTTCCTACTTTCTATTACAAAAGTCTTCCCCGGCGGGTTTCTATCTACCCTATATTTGCCGGGGAGCTATTTATCATGCCGTTATCGGGCCCTATATTTAACTATTTATATATTTACAATTTACATGTATTTTTCTATAATAATTATTTACTATTTTATTATCTATCTATTTATATGGCCGCGCGTGCTGTGAAGCGGTTGTCGCGTACACAAATGATATGCGATGTCAGACAAGTTACGCGTAACGAATTATTTTTCATTTACGAAGTCAAATCCGTATTGCATACAGTGAGCTGTTATTGTGTATCAATATATTTCTTCCTTTCTTCGAGTTTTTCTCTAACAAAGATGTTCCACTCCAAACATTTGCACTATAATAGCTAAAAAAGTACCATTTTATTATCTTTACATTTTGATACCTTTGTGTACAGTATAGCGCATAGATCGTGTATTACATGTTCGAGGTGATTGCCACCAATCTAATTGTGTTGAACTTTGATCTTCAAAGTTCAAAAATTTGACCGATTAATTTAAACTTAAATGTATTCCGTCATTATTTATAACTTCACATTCAAATTATATAAATAGAAAATTACATGTACTTATAAGTAGGTAGGTATTTAACTGTAATATGAAGTAAATATTAAGATTTATAGATAATATATTCAGGATCGCACTTAGGCTCCGCGTTGTTTAGTACAAATAGGTACACGAAAAAAGTAGATCTAAATAATATTAAAATAAAAGGTACTCGAGCTATATGTTTATAAAACGGGATTTCGCTTCAAAAAGTTGTAGGTATTATACAGCCATATCCAAAATGCAGGTAGGTTGGTAATTGGCACTCCACAAAAATTACTTTAAAAATAAATAACTAATAAAAAATACTTTAAAAATAATAAAGTTATTTCATGCTGCCCTGCGCCTAATAGATATTTCGGTCTTAAGCTGAATTTCGTAAGTCGAAACATTCTACTCATAAACTCATAAACATTCTATAATCCGTAAATATTTATCTATATAGTAACTGACGCCGCCCAGCAGATATATACTGACCTCATCCAATTAAAAAAAAAAACTAGTATTATAAGTACGAGTTAACATGACACCCAGCTCAGCTGACGTTTGTGTAATGTATAGTGTGCAAAAAAAATTAGATTTTTGTAGAAATTTATGGATTTAATTTTGGTACCATATTCCATATGATATCATATGTAAAATAAATTGAACAATACTGAACAATTAATTTCTGATGAAAATAAAACAAAAACAAATAATTTGTTAAGAAAAACTCAACAGTTTCAACAAAAATGTTCAAACGTGGTTATTAAAATTAAAGGGCACAAGGTTCTAGAATAACCTCTCAAAAAAAAAATATTAATGAATTTCCCAGATGTTTTTGAAAATACATCTGATCTGACAATAAAATTGTCCCTGTGAAGGCGGTTTATCTTATTGCGCTGCTTAGCACAGTAAAAAATCGAAGTTACAACTAAACAAAAAGTATGGAGGTAAAGTGAAATCCTCACGAACCAATGAAAATATTATGAATTTGCTCTAAAATAATGCTATTGTAGTTATAAATAATTTAATTGTGTAAACTATTTTCTGTATGTTCTATATGTATGTTTTATTTCATGCTATATTTAGCACTGTTTGTTTCCTGAATAAATAAATAAATTAGTAGTCATCTGTCCAGTTGACATCACAAGGACATTTTATTAATATTTTTTTTGGATAAGACTTCTTTTTTTTAATTTTGAGGGGAAGGTATAAATTGAGCCATATTTTCGGGAAAAATATTAAAAGTATGTGTTAAAATTTTTTTATGAAAAGTATATATTTTTATGAAAGTTGACACCCGTCTAAGCAGGATACAGCAACCATTCAATTGCATCAAATAACAGCCACAAATGACACTTTTGCCAGTTTCTTGCGTTCCAGACAAAAAATATCGCCAAATTTGTTAACGTGTAGCGATTTAACTATCAGTGTCATGCATTTCAGATGCTTCTTTTTCGGCGTTAATTGCGTTTATAACCTAAGATTTTTGCATTTCACACGGTATTTTGACATTTGATATTTAATACGGTTCCAGATGCAATTTATGTGTCAGTAGCTTTGTTAGTAAATTAATCGTATACAATAATAACACAATACAAAATAATAATAGAAACAATAGTAATATATTATAATGTACGGGGGAATTATTTCTCTTTTATAGGGCTAAAGAAAAGTCTGTGATGGCATATTTCTAATTTTTATGGATATTTTAATACTTCAACGTGTCATATCATATGACACAATTTTTTTAAACATTTTTATGTTTAAGAAAATGGTGATTGGAAAGCAATTTATACGGATACAGTATTAATCCTGATCAAATTAAATACGTTATTTACCTTCGACATTTCATGTACATTATAAATGCCTTTACACCATACAATTTAAATTAATATCTTCGGAAATATCACGAAATAAAAACCATAGCGCCACAAGTGACAAGCGTCCGAGCCGGGGCGGGCGTCGGATGGGCCGGGCCGGGGGATCGGCGCCCTATGCCCCGACGTGATTCGCGAGATGTAAAATTAGGCCGAAATTATCAATGTTGTATATCAAGAAATATTGTAGTTTGTTTTTATTTATTTATTCTTTACTTTGTCAAATATTATAGAATTGGAAATAAAATACAATAAAAATACTCCAAGTAAGATGAACTTAAACATAATCAAATCTAATCCACATGTTCAACGCAACAAGCTGATAGGTCTACGCGACATAAAAACACTACGGCTTATATGCTCTGCTACCCGTGCGAAGCCGAGGCGGATCGCTAGTGTAAGCTAAGTAAAAAATTGTCTGTCTCTAATAAATAAAATAAATAAATAAACAGTTGTTATGCCATCGCTACTCACAAGACGACAGCGGGGTTCGGCACGAGGAAGCGGGAGGAAGATCAAGTTTCGAGCTGGGTGTCATCTTGTCGCGTCCGTATTGTAGGTACTTGTTTTTCTTGAACTTAAGATGAATATTATTTCTTTGTTTTATTTATAAGTAAACTTGAACATATTTTTCAAATCTGACGCGTAATCCATATGGTACAACTCGCACAAATTAATGTTCTTTTTTTTAAAGTTGCCAGCTGAATTTTCTTAAAAGCCTACAATGAGGAAGTATTTAAAAAATAATTGTTACTTATGAATAAGTTATACGTTGCATGTTCCATAGCAATTGTATATTTTTACGTTCCGGATTGCTACATCGTAATGTAAATCATTTATACTTAATTAGTAAAATAAATAAGTAATCACTTAAATTATTAATTTTTAAGTTTTTAATATAAACGTAAAAATAATAATACATTATTTTCCATAACGACGTAAAATTTGTCTGAAATGCAAGTACGTATATTTTATTTCATTTCATTTTATTTCAAAGAATGTACATGTAAACATGTGTAAAGAAACGACTGCTTAAATTGTCATGTCACTCATAGTACGTCAATTTAATGCGTGCGAGAAATATCTCAGAATTATGACTGAAGTAATGGAGTGAATGAAGTAAGGAATGTAAATTTTACTTATGTTTAGCTTGTTCTAACATGGAGAATAAAGCATTAGAAAGAAAAAAATAGGTGATACACAATCATTGCTGTTTATGATCAGAACGTAGCGCCCAAAACATGAAGGTAAATAGTGCGTAGCCAAAAACGTTATCGATATATTTAAAGTTAAATATTTCTATTGATTGTAGTAATAAAATATATAGGTACGTTTATTTTTTTAAACTTGTACATTATTTTCGTTTCCAATAAGGATCATGGTACGGTATATTCTTCATCAGCCCATTTTTACCCCACTACAGGGGCTTAGGCCTCCCCCAAGGTGAGGAGGGGGGCTTGAAGCTAAAATCCACCACGCTGCTCCACTGCGGGTTGGGGACTGTAACGACCGCCATCTATTTATTGACAGCGTCCGGGACCGACTGCTTAACCTGCCCTCCGAAGCACGGAGTCAGTGATAGTTGTGTACTTAAGTCAGAAAAAACGCCCGGATTCGAACCATGGCCCTATGGGGCCATATAAATTTGAGACAGGTTCGTTGCGCTTTGGGCTATCACGACTTTTCTTTACGGTACGGTATATTAGTAATAAGTATTATGGGTACAAACAAAGACAACACAAACACTGATTGATTATGACCCGGCTCAAATATTCAAAAAATATACGATAGACTGAGGTTCGAAACCAGATCCTAAGTTAGAGTTACTAATAACTGAGTGGTAACATTTATGTAACAAACAAACTAATGAATGAATTATAAAAAAACAAATTGGTAAGCCAAAAAATTGAGGCAATGTAAATTACAATTTTTAGGATTCCGGACATACGATTTGAAAAAACGGAACCCGTAAAGGATCACTCTTTTGGTGTCTATACTTATCCGTCGATCACTGCCTATTTTCTGTGAATCTATTAGACAAGAAGAACTTGATTTTTGGTAGAAATAAAATGTTTTGTGGCTAAATTAGGAACGTATAAAATGAATAAACTATTTTGATATTGGGGATCAATTTTAGATGGCAACTTAAAAAAAAACGTATGTAAGCGCATTCATCATGTGACATAATAAATGAAATTTTTTTTTAATGAAAAATGCATAGTTTTAATAACAGGAAATTCTAAACGTTAAATGAATTCTCATTTTGGAACACAAATTAGAAAAAATCAAATTCATTTTGTTATACATCAAATGAAAGGATACGTTATGAGAAATATGAATATATACAACTTTTTGAACCATAAAATATAAAGTATCAAAAAAAATTACTATAGTTAGTTTAAAATTTTACTAGTTTCGTAACAGCCCATACAACAAATTATTAAATTGTATAAACAATGTGTTATAGGTAAATCACAATTTCTTGAGCGTTCTAGGTGGCTTGTTTCTTCGGTCTATTTCGCTCCTCTCATTGGCACATATCGATTTAAAATCAAATTACCGTTTACTTGACGTCTTTTAACGGCTTTTGTCCATTCACTTCGTATCTCTGGATCCAAGGAAAAACTACAACAAAAATTTGTTAATCATTAATTTTGGTACGTGGAGTAGCCTAGAAGATCCAACTTTGGCACAAACTTTTCATCGTCGTTGTCGGAAACTGAAGTCATTGAAATAAATTGCTTTTGATATAAAGTGAAGAATAACCACTCTATTTTTCAAGCATGCAGGAACATAAACTAAAATAATCCGGGAGATAAATGTTAGAGACTGTGAGCGCATTACAGAGGAATGAAGCGGTATATTTGGGAAAAAATTCTATTTATAATTATTTTATAGTTTCTGATGCGGAACCGTGTTTGTACGAGTCGGACTTGCTTTGACCGGTTTTTTATTTTGAGAAGATTATTACGCCCAATTAGTACATTAATAAGATGTCGATATAAAATATCGATAAAAACAAACATATGGTGTCAATCTCTAGAACAAACGTAATTATGAAATTAAATTATTTTTTACTTCTTTTAAGCTGTTTTATCACAGTTTAGTAATTTTAATAATTTCAGTGTTATGTAGGCTATTGTTTAAAAATACGTAATAATAAAATTGTTCATTTCTTGGTGTTTACTTTAAATATATCGATAACGTTTTTGGCAACGCACTATTTACCTTCATCGTTTGGGCGCTACGTTCGGTTCATAAACAGCAATGATTTTTGTATCAGCTACCTTTTTCTTTCTAATGCTTTATTCTACATGTTAGAACAAGATAAACATATGTACATTCCTTCTAGTACTTCAGTCATTATTCTGAGCAGTCAACACACACTAATCATCAATAAACATGATTTGTTGGCAACTTGTCAAGTCAACGTCAAGTGTCAATAGGTGTCAACCTCAGTCAACAGAGTTATCTTTTTGTGTGTCTTTTTTTACTCAGTAATTTTCTGTAATATTTGCCTGTTGCCTGCATACAGCTGTCTACTTTGTGGTGTTTTACAATATAGAACTTATATTAATAATTAAATGCCAGTATAATACCAATAAAAGTGATTACCATAATGTCATCTTTTCTCAAGAATCGTAACGATACTAGCATTACAGTAATCGAATCAGTTTTAACGGATAATGTGACTTATTACAAGATTACAGTAAAAGTGGGGCTTGTGCAGTGGGATGTATCACATCGGTACAGTGATTTTGTGGAACTCCATGATAAATTGGTATCAGACCACGGTGTTTCTAAAGAGCTACTTCCACCAAAGAAAGTTATAAGAAATAAAACGCCAAAATTCGTTGAACAGAGGCGAGAAGCTCTTAATGAATATCTCAAAAATGTCTTTAACTATCTTAAACTCACTATGCCCACAGTCTTTGCGCAATTTTTGGACTTTCATTTGTATGATATATTTTACTTGTTGCAAAACATAGCAAAAAAGTTCTTTTTAGATGGAGACAAATTGTTGCAGAAAGACAAATCATACAAATTTACACCATTAGAGGTAATTAACACAACATTTTCACTCGGATCTTATATAAAATATGAATTAAATGTAGAAATCTCCTGTAACAATCTTGACTTAATGGTATATTTATGACTCATATGGGTAGTTTTGGTACGGCTTTCCAAAATTACCGCCCTAGAAGTATTAATAATAATTTAGGGGATGGTGGGACGAGGACACGAAACCAACTTTCAGAATTTTTAGAAATGCGGAAATGCGAAAAAAACCAAAATAACAAATGAAAAATACATACTCATTACCACCGACATGAATTCGCTCCTTGCATTGACCTATTCAAAGGGTCGACTTTTGAAAGAGGAAATAGGCTTCAACATTAAAATAAATAGAAAACAATAAATATGTTAAGAATTTTCTAACCTAACTTTAATAACAAGTAAAAATTCGATTTGCGTGCGGTTCGGCGGTCGCTGCTGCGGCACGCTCGCTTCGCTTGCTCGCTTTGCGCTTTTTTATGTTCCTAGTGGGTTGGTACCAATCATTGTTGGAATAGTAGTCGAAGTGCCTATATATTTGGTTTTTATTGTGTTTTTTTTTAAACTAACCTAACCTACCTATTGATTGAGAAATGGTAGAAAAACAATACATTCTTTCACGTACCAAACCTAAACAGTTGAAACTTATTAGAAGAGTGGCTGGCCACTTAGTGTTAGTTTCAAGTGTTTTGAGTTTGAAGGCTATCATAAATGTCTTAGTAGCAGGTACGTATTACTCATTTTTAATTTAGTTTTTTTTCGTATTTCCGCATTTCTAAAAATTCTTAAAGTTGGTTTAATCTGTTCACCTTGCCCCCCTCTTTTTTATTATTAACACACATAGGGTGGTAGTTTTGAAAAGCCAAAGTTTTAGTAGAAACAAACTTTATGATAGTTTGCATGCTATGTTCTGGTAAAATATACAATTTAAATATTGCAAGGAACAATAAAATATGAAAACTAATTTTTGTTTCTTTTGCAACTTTATGGTCGGCTTTCCAATGCTGCCTGATACAAATTAATTTTTAATTTGGCCAAGATACAACGTGCAGTTAAAGATATATCAGATCCAAGGCCATATGAATATTGTGACTAGTTCAGTGATGTACACTCCATGAAAACCTTGCTTTTAGACTTGTATCAATTTTTAATTAGCACTCTAGATAGCATAATTAACAAGATGTAATGTTCTATTGAAACAAGTAAAAACATGAGCAAAATGTGAGACTCGGAGATCAAACAGGCCATATGTCATTATCATTGTTTTAGATAAATATTTTATTTAATTACTCATACTTCAAATTTAATTTCAGGATATTTCTTTTTTTAACTATTTACGAATACAAATTTTATGTGTGGATCACACTAAACTCTACTTGAGTGTATATGTCAAAATATTTGTAGCATATATTTTTTTGCTCTGAATTTTGTGGTCACAATCTTAGAGATTATACAATAGAGTAGGCAAGCCAGTCCAAAATGCTGGCCTCAACAGAAAGAGACAGAATAAAAGCACCTTGATTTATATTATTTATACAAAAATGTATTAAGTCTATCTCTTTTTATTTTGAGCATCTGCAGTTAATAGCTCTTTGGTTGATAGCCGTGATTGCTGTGACTGTTAAATGAGTATCATAAGCACTGCGGCTTAAAAGTAAAATGAGGATAGAACTAGGTACAGTTATTTTCCATCCTTTTTTCTCCCATGCCCAACCGTACATATAGGGCTTTATGGAGCTTGCCCACTCTACTTATGTTATCTCTATGGTCACAACATGTTGTATCTCTATGTTGCATTCTTGTTTAGCATCTATATTACCTGATTTGTCAACTGATATTCAATTAATATGAATTGATAATCCATTTTTTTTACTCAATGTTTCTGATACTTCGCCTTAGTAATGTGTTATATTTGTTAATTTTCTTTTTTTCAGTTACATGCGATAAGTGAAAGGTTAAAAATGGCCTGCCCGCCAACAGAAAAACAGGACCAGATGTATGATTTCAGTCACATATTAGACTTTTGTTCACAATTGCACTCGTTGAATATAGAAGGAAGCTTCCAGAAAATAGGCACAAGCAATATTATACCTAATGACTTATTTTTTGACTTAATACCTTTTAAGGTGTTGGAGGATTTGACAATATTGGGTGTGCCGATGTCTCAAATACAAAGTGTCGGTTAGTTTATTTTATGGGATTCTATGTATTTTAGTTTAGATATTGATAAATTATTCTATGTATTATATACATAGGTACATTCCTATAAAAATAAATGAAAGGAGTTATATTAGTTGCTGCACAGCGAACCAGTTCCAAGTTTAGAAGTATGTGTGGCCGTCGTTCGAACCCGAGTGCGTACCAATGAGTTTTTTCTGACTTAAGTACATAACTAACACTGACTCCGCGCTTTGGAAAGCAGATTAAGCCGTCGCTCCCGATTGCCATCAAGAGATGGCAGTCTTAAAAATCCACCTACCCACACTGGAGCAGCATGGTGCATTAAACTTCAAGCCCCTCACCCTGGGAGGAGGCCAAACCACCTGCAGTGGGGCATAATGGGCTGGTGGAATGGAATATTAGTTTGCTAAGCCTGTTGTGACAGCAGTTAGGTTATTGCCGACTTAAATTGAAATAAATAGTTCATTTATTATAATGGAATTAATATACAAGAAATATTTTAATTACATTAGATAAAATTTATAAAAAATAATTATGAATCAAAAAATATTTTTTGAAAATAAATGACATTTTAGCGCTTTCTATGGTTTACTTTGATCTGACTATCCTTAGGGCTTTTTTTATTTTTTTATAAGTGACCATACCAAGAAGTGACTCCCGCATACCCAATATTTTACAATTTAGTACCTATACCAAAGTACTTGGAGCACGCGGCCCTGAGTGAGTAAGTCGTTTTCGTTATTCGGTTCGGTTTACATATATTTACTGTGAAACGCACGTGAAGGGATGTCGACATAGCGTAGCTACGAACGAATATCTTTTTTGTTCGGAGCTTCGCATATATATTAAATCTATTAGACACACGTGAATTTCTGTCATTTTAATACCTTTTTTTAGAAATAGTCGAGAAGCGTCCTCTGTCTCACCGCACCGCTTCTTCCCACTTGTGTCGCCTATTTATCGCGAAGACGTTCTCCTTATAGAATCTTAACCTACTTTGCCTATACTTAGTTAATAATAGAATTATTTTCTAATTTAGTTAATGTATTATTTCAGGTAGTCTACGTGACACTTTGAAAAGCTTGTCGGTGCTTGTCGCTGGAGTGGTATCAATGAATGAGTTTTTACTTGTTGATATCCTACACAAAGACCCATCTAGTGTTGCGGATACTGTTGTTAGTGTTAAATTAATTAAAATTATATGACTTATCTTACTAGAAACTTAATATTGGGAATAGATCTCTACACCTTATATATATTACCTGGATTATTCTTATATAGTATACACCTATACACTTTCATATGGGACCTAAATAATACAGAAGATTAAGTATTGACTTCAGTATATTATGAAATATTTAAAAAAAAAATTATAGGTGACATATTTTTTTTCTAAATATCAACTATTTATGACCGACCGAATGGCCGAGTGTTTAGAGACTCTAACTGCGGAACCAAAGGTCGCGGGTTCGATTCCCATCCAAGACGGATATTTGTGTGCTGGGTGTAAAATATTTATGTATGTATTATAAAGAATATTTAAGTAGGTATACCAAGTGTCTAGTAACCCATAACACAAGCATAATACTTGCTTACTTTGAGAGCAGATGGCGTTCTGTGGGATGTCCCATGTATTATTATTATTGTGGATGTCTGTGCGGCGGATGGACAATGGAGCGATGGCAATTGGAACAATAATCTAAGTCAAACCACGTCAATGACCGCATTGATTTGCTTGATTATGCATGCTAGGGCTGCACTGATGTTTAACCTCGTACAGATATGATATTAATTATAAATAGTCTTTATTCGTGTGATTTTTCATGGAATCCGTTTTTAATACCCTTTAGTTTATTTTATTATCTACTCGTACATAAAGGTCTCACATGAAAAGTACAGTCATATATTGTGATGGACCCTCAACCTGTACAAAACAGTACTTGTACGAGATTTTGATTACATGACAGAATCTTGTACAAGTACAGTTTTTATAACACAGTTTATCTACGACCTAATTAGATATTGTCTCGACCTATTAACTCTATTATAATATTTTATCATTATTAAAGTTCAAATGACAAACACACATGCAAAATATGAATCAGAAATATTATCGACTGTGGTGACACATTAATAATGTACTGGGTTGACATTAGTTTACCATTATTAGCGTATTAGCGGACGCCTGCGGCTTCGTCCGCTTGGGCTACACGTTCGCGTTATCTGCGTTTTTGCCTATTTTCTTTTTCTTCTAAGGACGAGACCTTTCAACAATCTCTGCGAACAAGGAATCTTGTTGTTGCTATGTTATATATAATTCTGTTATTAGGTTCTGAAAAGCGTTTTGATACATTGCTTATTTTTGAGCTTGAAGCAAAATTGGCTTTCATATTAGAAACCATATGATTACTTAATGCGCTTCAACATATCTGATGGCAAGAAATTGGAGCGGCCCCTTGCCAATACTGGCTTACCGAGTAGCTATGGACCTCCCATACTGTAACATCAGCTTATCAATAAATGCTGAAAGGAGATTTATATGAGTAATTAAAAAAAAAAAACAGTAAAAATATAGTATTATAGTCATTCTGAAAAAGGCACAAGTGTACATACTTGCATAATAATAATAATATCTGGAACATCACACACAGCGCCATATGGTCCCAAAGTAAGCAAGTGCTGCTTGTGTTATGGGGTACCTACCAGACAACTGATCTAAATATATATTTTTTTAATAATATATACATGTAAGATACCTTTACACCCAGACACGGAACAAATAGACATGTTCATGCACACGAATATTTGCCGCGGGCGCGAATCGAACCCGCGACCCTCGGCTCCGCAGTTAGGCTCTCTAACGACTTGGCCAACCGGTCAGTCAATTGCATTAGCACTTGTGACTCAACTAAAGTGACTCAACAGAATACAGCCATTCACCGCTAGTCTGTTTCTATTGCCGTCAAAGAAATTGTCATGTTTATAAGTTTCGTTTGATAATTTAAAGTCTTAGAATAGTTTTGTATAATAATAAGAATAATACCTCGAACATTCCACACAACGCCATCTAGTTCAAAACTAAGCAAAGCTTGTCTATGGATACCAGACAACTGACATAAATACTTAAATAATCTTAATAATATTTACATATATAGATATTTTTTTACAGTCAGACACAGAACAAATAGACATTTAATTGTCACACAAATATTTGTCCCGGGCGGGAATCGAACCCGCGATCCTTGACTCTGCAGTTAGGGTCTCTAACCACCTGGCCAACCAGTCGTCAAATGAAATAAATAAGCAAATAACAGCTGAATATTTTTGGAGGTGTAACGTCTATTGGCGCGTTTGGAAGTACAAATATTCTGATGGCGCTTCGCGGCAGCGTGTTTACAAATACGTCTTCATATGCTAACCCTTAAATGGCGTTGTGCTAAAGAAGCTTTTAGGCAGACTATTTGCATATACTTACGAGCTACATAAACTTCAATAATAAGACACAAAATAGAAGCGTTCGGAAAGTAACGTGCCAACAGAACGTATTACCGTCTTAGCCTCAACATAGCTTATGTATTATGTCATAGAAATATAAAATCTTCTTAAGTGGGACGCCATCAAAATGTTTGCATGAATTAGCATTTGTAAACACGCCGTACATTGCCATGCATTCGGCCAGGTACAGTACTACGCACGCATCTTTGCCGTTCTGAGTTTTTTGCGAATGATTCAATGCACAGGTACCGCAGCGAGGTGTAGTAGTGGGTAGTAATACTCTCACAATAACATTTCCCGCCATTCCTCGACATTCCGGTTGATTAAAATTTTCCGTTAAGCTTAATGATATTTTCCCAATAGAAAATTAACTTAATGTACTTTAGGTTTTTTTAACTATCTCCATATAAAAATTAGGTCATTTCATTGCCATTTTTGCATTAATAATATTTGTTAGGATTGTTATCCTATGAACATAAACCGACGCAATTTTTCTAGTAATGAATCAGGTTGACCTCGTGAGATAAGAATTATTCCCTGCGTCTATTTCTATATAGGAGACCGTGATATGGTATACGATGTATACAATGCAATATCACTTTGGCAATATCAAAACATGGTTAGCTCGAAAAAGTGAAATATATTCTTCTTGCCAGCACTTAACTTACTCTAGAAATAGGCATTTGAGTTTTCATATTATTTCATCATCATCATCATCAGCCCATTTTTACCCCACTGCAGGGGCTTAGGCCTCCCCCAGGATGAGGAGGGGGGAACTTGGAGCGTAAGTCCACCACGCTGCTCCACTGCGGGTTGGGAACTGTAACGACCGCCATCTATTGACAGCGTCCGGGACCGACTGCTTAACGTGCCCTCCGAAGCACGGTGTCAGTGATATTGTGTATTTAAGTCAGAAAAACTCATTGGTACACGCCCGGATTCGAACCATGGCCCTGTGGGGCCTTATAAATTTAAGACAGGTTCGTTGTGCTCTGGGCTATCGCGATATCATATTATTTATTTATATTTATTTATTAGTGTCGTGATAGCCCAAAGCGAAACGAACCTGTCTCAAATTTAGAAGGCCATAGGGCCGTGGTTCGAATCCGGGCATATACCAATGAGTTTTTTCTAACTTAACTACATTAACTATCACTGACTCCGTGCCTCGGAGAGCACGTTAAGCAGTCGGTCCCGGGCGCTGTCAATAGATGGCGGTCGTTATAATCCACAACCCGCAGTGGAGCAGCGTGGTGGATTTATGCTACAAGTCCCCCTCACCCAGGGGGAGGCCTAAACCCCTGCAGTGGGGTGAAAATGGGCTGATGAAGTGAAGAATATTTATTTGAATTTATTTTCATGGGTTCTCGATGACCAGATCTGTTTTATTTTTCATTTTAAGTGTTAGTCGTTTTGATAAATCTTAATATATGTATTGTTTCAGAAGTGGAAGAAATTATCTGTGATAAAGTTTGCGAGTAACAACATTGAAAAAATCGATTGGGCTATAAAGCTGGTACCGAAGCTTCAACATTTGAGCTTAAGTTCAAACAAATTGACTGAACTCTGTGATATATCATGCTTACATGAATTGATACATCTCAATTTATCTTTGAACAATTTTTCTACGTGCGATAACTGGCATTCGAAAATAGGTAACATAGTTAAAATAGATTTATCACAGAACAAAGTCACTTCTCTTAGAGGATTTTCAAGATTATACTCGTTAGAAAGCCTAGACCTTAGTTGCAATGTTATATCAGACATCGAGGAGGTTCAACACATCTGCCGGTTGCCGTGTTTAGAATACTTATGGTTAACAGCCAACCCCGTAGCTTCAACCATAGACTATAGAGTGAAAGTCATCGAGCAGTTTAACTCTAGGATGTCCGAAATATGCTTAGATAATGAAAGAGCATCAGAAAAAGAATTGGATACAGCGAGAATTCTGCAAGCTTTAAGGATTGTTAAAGAAGGTAAAACACCTGGTTTCCTTCATAATAATAATACAAGTCATAGTTTCAACAATTCTAACCGCAGTTGATAATACGTTTTTTATGTAAATAAATTGAAAAGTATTATTTTATGATAAATTAATAATAATATGGTTTTGGTTAATTGTATGTACACATATTAATACAGTATGAATACATGTAAATATTAATGATACTGCCCCATGGTTTAGTGGAGCTGGCATAACAATAATAAGCTTGGAGCAGTCAAATGAGAGTCAAATTTGATTCCCGTTTGGTGTTAAAACATGTAGTTGTATGAAAAATCGTTTTGTCGCACAACGCTATCTCTCCAGAGATTGGATAGAGATCCAGAGAAATCCAGAGATAATGTATTTTATGCTTGCTCCACCAGTCGGCTGCGGTGTGAAACATTCTTGTATCCATGGTGTGATATTTTTTGGATATAATAAAATTAAGATAATTCCATTTTGAAATGGAACCAGTATATAAATAATTATATTACCTGTTAATTTATGATCATATTTTTTGTAATATACATGAATCTAATTATTATTGTTTTACCATTGACCAATCTTCTATTAAACAGTATTTATATATTTAATTTTTAACAATATAATAAAAATACATTTTCCTTGTTTGTTATGTAAATAAAGTAAAATACATATTTTTTTTAAATATTATCAACTCTTATGTTTTTTTGTATTGTTACAACTTACATATTTAAGATTAGTACAGTTCGACGAAACCTAAAACGTCATCTAGTATCTCCATAGTCCAAGAAAAAAAGTCGAACAATGCCAGACTATTTAGAGACGATGAACGTTTGAAGTATATAACGGCTGCGTCAGTTGTTACAAAAGTGGCCGATGGCGTTTTAGTTTGTGTCAAACTGTACTGATATAGAAATTTAATTAGTAAAATAAGTTAAAAATTTAAGGATTGACTACAACTAGTGTGCTTTCACGAAAATTTGATTAGAAGTTCGTTTTGTCACTGAAACACAGTCTGATAAGTCCTTAAATAAAAATAGTTGTTTTACCATGATATGGACAGTGCAATTTTTATAAACTAGATTTTTGAAGTAGGGCAGTGGGTATGGATTTTAATATAGTTTTAATGCTGAATCAAACAACACCAATTTTTAGGTGATAAGATCATATGAAACTGCATAGCGGCTTTCATATTCAAGCTTAAAAGCTTTTGTATATAATTCTGTGGATTGATTCGAAAAGGGCCAAAGTTTTACCGGTTTTTTGTGCATATTGTAATGTAGATAAAAGTATTACCTACTGTTGTCTCTATTCACATACATATGTTGCTGTAAGTTTTTTATTTATATTTATAGGGTTCTGTGAATACGGAAAAAAATATTTCTCAAACCAAGAAAATATTATTTCATAAGAATATATAAGGAAAAGGATATTCTCTCAAAGTAAGTAAATATTTCTCCAAACCAAAAAAAAAATGTCTAGCAACAACAATATATTTGCTTATTTAAATATGAAATAATATTTTCTTGATTCACGAAATGTTTTTTTCTGTGCATTGTATCTGAGGTAAAAAAAAGTAACTCTTATGAGATCGCTCTCCTGTCTGACTGTCCGTCTGTTAGTCTGATTTGACGAAAAAAGTTGAAAGGGGTTTGAACTTTTTTGTATAGAGGCTGGCCTCACCTGGGCCCGTCAATTAATTATTTTTTTCCGAAAGGCGTCACACGATAATACCTTTATATTTGATAGTGGACATACAGACGAACAAAATTTTATAGGACACAATGATCTAAAGTGTCACGTTACCGAGATAATTTGAGTTAAAAACTACTATGGTAAACTGAATTATTTTCATTTAATCATAAAAAACGGTCAATTTTAAGCTATAGGTGGACGCAACAAAAATGTCGCATCGTATTTCTTCGTAGATGGACCGCTTCAAACGATTCTGACTTTAATGTTAGCGACATAAAGTTGATATTGAATTGTAATTGGTGTCGATTAAATTCGGCCACACAAAAAACTCGATGCGACAGTTTGGTTGTGTTATGTGAGATCATTTTATGTAAAAAATTTGATTTGTATTTGTTGAGAAAAGATTTTTAATGGTTTGAAGCACTGTTTGATTGCATACCTTTTGTCGTATGCATGGCATTAATTAAATTCAGACAAATCTGATGATTATATTTATTTACAAGGTTTAATACCATTACTACATATATGATGTAAAAAGAATATTTTTATTCCTCAGGGAACATGTTCAGTATATAAACGAGATATTTTCATGAAATTAATGTATGTATACTATACACTTTTTACGCTCATATCATGACATAATAATTTATTTTTTTAAGATAATATAATTTGAGTTTTATGTCTTATAAGAAGGGAGCAGGAGCACGCGATGGACTTCCTTGATGTCAAAGCCATGCCATGTCAGAGAGAAGACCTTGTATGTCCAAAGTGTCCAAACAACAAAACTCCATCACATAAACGAGATTATCTCACAAACTGTGCAAGATTCATTTACATACATGCTTTTCATGGACACCGCTGGATGGCCTAAAATAAAAAAAAAGCTTTACGAGTTATTCTTTGTAACAAAGCAAAGAAAAATTAAAATTAAAAGAATGACACGAGGTCTTCACTCTACAGCGTCGATATACCAAACTATGCAAATGACATGGGCATAGCATCCAAGTGTTCGCATCCCTACCAAACAATTCCAATAATGTCCTATTATTCGATTTCTGCCTTTTAAATGAAATATCCATCAAAATATGTCAAAATATTCAGTCATGAAGGTTTCAATACGTACGGGTGCCGTTAGTAGCCAAGGTCGATGATCTGGGCCGATGTCTTCTAATTAACGGCATGGGTGGCTTTCTGAGCGGAGTGTTTTCTGCCGCAAATGTTGAAAGGGCAACGTCAGAACAGCCACCGCCAAGATGAAGTGGACGTGATTTTGTACCTGTGTCGCTATGGCGCTAAATGCAATTTCCACGTGCGTTTGTATATCCGATGCAGCCAAAAGATGCGTGCTTTGCGTTTACCTATGACGACCGTATCTGCCTCTTCCAAGAGTTCTTCAAGCTGCGTGTTTAAAATTCTCGATTGATAGGACGGGATGTATATACCTGCGATGGACAATTTGATACAGACGCTTTCTATTTGTTGTCCGACATCTTCTAGACTTTCTGTTAGCGATGTCTGGGTCCATTTAAAGCCTTCAAGCATGTATAGAAATGCCCCAAAATGGGCGGTTCGATATTTTTCGGGCGTGGAAACAATACGATTATATCGTGTTTGCATCTGGTTGCTATTTGCTTCACTTTTGTTATTTTGGCCTTCAGGTCGTTAAAATTGCATTGCACGATCGTCAGCTTAGCCCTTGACGGGGTGAGTCTATTTCATCACTACTAGTTAGGTGATAGTTTGGAGAATGCTTCCATCTTCGCTTTGACCGGAGATGATGAGGCCTAGTGCATTTGTGATGTCGACCGATGCGCTCGTGCTCAAGGAACCAGTTGCATTCAGTCTACATACTAGTAGATCCACGAATTGGATCGATCTGTCATTGGTCGATTTGTTGTTTATTGACGCGGGACGGATTTATTAGGCTTTAACACGTTTGAATATGATTTTTTTACTAGAACCCCCTGGTTGGGCTCCCTTTGGCACGCAACAGTCATGCTAGCATTCCGCTCGCATTTTTCCATCATAGTCCTTACGTCTTAAAGCTATAGGGTATTTTATTGAAATACCTCATATATATTATACCTTTATCTTTATTGCTAATGTACAGTTGTTCATACTTCTATAATTTCATATACAATATTTTTCTTAACTAATTTATGCTATTCATTACAATCCTTTTTGTCCTATTAACAATTTTTCTTACAATTTTTAATTTAATGCTATGTTTATTATTTTCCCACTTCCCAATATATTTTCAAATATCCAATTTTATTCAAGTTTCTTAGCAACCTTTTTCAGTCCAATAGACCATAAAAGCCACTATCGGTAGCAGCCTTTTTTTTATCCTACTACCGAAAAAAGTCATCAACTGGTTTTTCAGCTCCTGTCACTCTGTGAAGCTGCCCCAGCACCCTCAATCGTTCCCAAGGCTACGAAAGTTCCCAAGGCTCGCGATAGGCCTTCGTCGTAGCATCAGTCCGGCTCCGAAGCCTCCGTTGGTGTTCAGTGGAACACCAGCTCGGCGGCGGCCAAAGAGGCGGAGTCGAATCAATGGCAGGCCCCTCAAGATGAAACGAGAAGCACCTCGATAGTAAAGAATCCAAGACGGTCGTTAGTGTATATGAAGAAAATTCCAAGCAAGAACGGGAGAAGCTGAGAACAGGTATGCACCGTACGAAAATATACGATACCACAGAAAATCACAGAAATTCACAGGAGCACAACGAAAACGGTACGGAACGGACGGACGGACACCGGAATCTACTGCTTCGCGCAAGCGCTAGTGCGCAACTCGGTTTTAAGTTGGATACTGCAGTCCAGCGATTCCAGGACATTTAAGTGGTTCTTGCATACATCTTGTATTCTTGCATAGGACACCCCTGGTATAGTTAGTTGCGGCACTTAAATTTTGTCATGTCCTTCTTTTACAGTGCCTATCATTTTGTTTATTCTTTTCGCAAAGATTTTAGTCTGTTCATTTCACCCTGGAAGTGTGGAGCTTTACGCTGGCACGCCGTATGCCCCTCGATCTTGCATTTAGAACACACTTTGATTGTTTTCGAATTGTCTTGCGAGATCGATTCTTTGCTATCCTTGCATGGATTTAACCGGCAATGTTACGCAATGTGACCAAACTCGAGGCATCGTTTGCACTGTGTCACCTGATTGTATATTACTTTATAAGGTACTACTTACACGCAGTGGTAAACGATGGATGTGATCTCTTCCATGCGAGTTACAATAACGTCTAGTGATTAGCAAGGAAGAGTACGTTGTCGTTATTTATCTTATAACCCGCTTACCATAGCGTCCGTGGGTGTATTCGATTATTTCGTCTTCCTCAACGCCACAGCTATGCATTCGTACGTAGAACTTTTTTTGTCTTCTCTGTAGTTGCAATGCCATGTGTAAGTACAGGATATTAATTCGGCGGAGTTGAGTTGAGTTTTTCGGCGGGTTTCGGATGCGAGTCGAGGTTCGCACTCGTAGTGTCGCTTTACCGCCTTTTCACACTGACGGTAATTTTTTTTTTGCAATACCTGTGAGATGCTTGATGGTCTCCAGTTCGTTCATAAGAGTAGAATGACGGTGTATGCCGATTCTGATTGTGTATATTGATGTCTTTTTGGGGTTGACAGTTATCGAACCCTACTGCGATTGTCTCGGTTGTTGTATTTCTTTTGGAGAAGTTTTAATTTTTTTGCGCATCTCGCGTGGTGCCCACGTAGGTTTGGAATGAGCTGTGAAGTATGTGATTATGTGATTTACTCCATAGGTTCAACTTTATTCGTACTGTCGTCTATTTGGCAGTCATTTAATTATAGTTCCACAAAGAGATTTGAGGTATAAATCGGTTCGTTTCCGTTTATTTTAGACGGCTTAAGTGGTGTGAGGTGGTGACGTTCACCTTTACATGCAGTTGCCGTGCTGTAAGTCGATGTTGTATCGGAGTCATTGACCGTGCTTTCGACGTAGCTTTCCAATAGGTATTTTTTTCTTCATTCATTTTTTCTTCGTTCTTGTTATCGATGATGAAGCAGTTCCTCACATATTTTTTTCAAAATATCTGTGTTGATTTGTCGCTTCTCCTCAAAAAATATTGGAAGTACTTGGCAATTTCGATTTAGGTCTTTGCGCATCGATTGCAAGTAGACCTCATTTATCGTAACCAGCTATGATGCGAATTTTATCTACGCAATTTTCTGAAAGCTTGTCTTTAAGCTTCAAAAGCAGCTGTGGAAAAGAAGAAGTTAGTTTTTGCGTTATTTATTGTTCAGAATCACTCATAATTATTCTTCTATTATTAATATGGGTTATTTTTTTGTTTAGCACGTTTCTCTTTCTTGCTTTGATTTTTTTCATTTCTTTCTTTTTGCCATTTCTTCTTCACTCGAATCACTGTCATTCCTTAATACCTTCTGTTTTATTATTCGCTTCATTTCTTCGAGTATCATTTTTCCTTTCATATTATTTATTTTTTCTTCTTTCTTTTCAATCCAGTATTGATGATATTTCTGATTAGTGGTAGCAAACGGCAAACTTTTTTTTAACATTGAGTTTGATGGCCCAGTATGTGATTGTCGAAAATTGCGCTAATTTGTGCTTGTTTTACAGCTATAATAGCTGGTATATGCTTTTCGATAGTAGATTTGGTATTTACATTCAAATCACCAAGTCCAGGAATAGGTGTTTGAGTAATCCTGTCAAAATTATTGGTTAGTGTATTTAGTTCAAGAATTCCAGGGTTGATGGGAGCATTTAATTCAATCGGAAAATTTAGACAATTTGAAACAGGAGTACTAGACCTAGTTTAAGTTTTGGGCTCAATTGGATGATCTGAAGTTTTTCATGATAATGGTTTCATCGATGGTGACAATAAATCTGATGCGGTATTGTTTGTATTGATTTGTCTGTATTGTTTGGACTGTAAATTAGCTGGAATTTTTTTAAATATTTCATAACTGGGAAACCATTCTCGAATTTTAAAATTTGGCCTGCAAAATATTTAGTCGTTTTTTTGATCGGTGTTTCTCCATATTGTTTTTATTTTGTGCAAGCTTCGCTTCTACTTCATTGATAAGGCTATCGGTCTAACCTACTTAGTCGACTCATACGTCTTCTGCCGTTCACGTGGTCCATAATGGTCATTCTTGGAATGACATGTGTTTGTTATTCTCGGTGACCCACTCAACCTGCAACTGCTTACTGATAGCTATTGTTTAGAATATTTTAGGTTTTTTATATGTAACTTCGTCCCAGTCCACATATTGATGTTGTTTATATATATAAAAAAAAAAATATTTATTTTAAGTAACTGCAAAAAGTTTGTCTGACTTGGGCTAAGTACGGCAAACTCAACTGAGTATACCGCATTTCTTCTAGAAGCAATAGACTCGCTTTGCCATTCGATATTTTAACTCAAAAAGTCTATGTAATCTTACATTTTCAGAGCAGCAAATAACTTCTTATTTTCACTAGTTAATTCGGATAATGATAATAATAATATCTGGGACATCCCACACAGCGCCATCTATATATGGGTTACTAGACAACTAATATACATACTTAAATATTCTTTTTTTTTAAATTCTATTTTCATATATACTTTTACATTCAGGCACGGAACAAATAGACATGTTAATGCCCACAAATATTTGTCCCAGACGGGAATCGAACCTGCGACCCGCAGCTCCGCAATTAGGGTCTCTATCAAAAACTAAAAAAAAAATACGACTTCCCAAATGTGTACGATACTGGTAAAGCGCCATCTATTTTTTAAATATATAACTATGTTTTTGTAGCGTGAATGCAATTGAATGCATCATCAAACTTAAAAAACTAGCCAGTTTTTTACGCAAATGATGTACGCACTTATCCTGTAGACGCGCTTCGACCAACTGACCTTACACATATTTATTGAGTAATTTTACATTTACGATTCTATGGGAGTTTAAACGTCTAGCGGTGCCTTAAGGAGTAATGACCTAACGTGAGAACGGAACTCGAAACATCCTTTCCATTTTCCTCTCGGAATACAATATCTACATATATTATACGATATTATTACACTAGTATGGATAAACTTAAAGCTCATGTCTCGGTCAACGGATTTTCATGGATGCACTACAGCTACCAGACCAGATCAACCAAAAAAATAATAAAATATTGAAATGTAATTTCCTGTAATATTAAATGTTTTGAAATGTTACAAAAAACTATGAATCATATACATATGATTTTATTTTATGCATCTTAAAAATAAGTTTAAAGTATGTAAGAACCTAAAGTGTGCTTTTGGTTGATGTCAAAAGCACACTATTTTGTAAGCTTTTAAAATCTTACGTTATTATCAAAAATAACGAAAATTAAAATCTAGTACATAACTTTTGACACCGCTATTTTTGCTTGCACTTATCAATTTAAATATGTTAAATTACTTTAAAAAAGTATTTATTTAAAAGTATTAATTGTAAATGTATAGTGATATAATTTAAAATGTATATTTTTTAATGATTATAACTGTTTTAAATTGTACAATAATAAATGACATTTGTTGTTGTTGTATTTATTTGTTGTAGCTTTTCTTAATACTCAAAATAAGTTATATTTGTTCAGGTAAATGTCTTCTCCACATCGAGAATGTCAAAGATGTTTAGCTGGGATACCTATTTAGAAATCTTTGTATTATTTTGCTTTAACATCTGTAAAAAAGTATGGAAAATGTAAAATGGCACGCCTCATATCCTCATTTTAATACCGCTCGCTCGCTCGTTCGACTAAAATCCCCTAGATCAGTCCCCCAGGGAACTATACAGCACTCAATGTTCCAGTATGATCTCTTAGGGGACCATAAAAACTTTAATTTCCTATAGAATCCTCTAATTGTTTGAGAACCTTATTATTGAATTGAAACCTATTTACAGTGCAGCACTGGCTAATACCTGGGTGGGTTGATAAAAACTTAGCCTAACCTAATTCTAAGTACGGTAAATAAAAAAAAAAATACTGTACTGTAAATTGCTTTTGTGACTGGCCACATGACGACCGCTTAGCCTAGTGGGTAGCGACCCTGCCTACGAAGCTGGTGGTCCCGGGTTCGAATCCCAGGTCGGGTCAGTATTTATATGATGAATATTGATACTGGTACCGAGTCTTGGCTGTTATATGTAGGTGGTGTCTTCGCTTGGTACCCAAAACACAAGCTAATGCTTAGTTTGGGGCCTAGACGTTGTTGTGATTATGTTATTATTATTATTATATTCAATAAAAAGGGAGAGTGATTAAAACGCCGTTATCTTTTAATAAAACTTATTTTATTTTTCAACGTAATCACCTTTTAAGATAATAAACTTGATGTATCTTTTTCTAGTCTTATAATTTCTTTACTAAAAAACCCTTAATCCGGATAATCGTGTACTGTGGCGACCAATGCCTCATCGTCCTCAAATTTTCGACCTCAAGTGTCCTTTAAACTGCATAAAGAGATAGAAATCACTAGGGGGCGAGGTCCGGTGGGTGAATATGGAAAACTAGCGACCGCCCGCAGCTTCGCTTGCGTAGACTACACATTCCTGTTTTAGGTAGTATTAACTTTCGAAATGGTTTATACGTACTTTTTGCTGAAACGAATATTGGGTACACCCATTCAAACTTTCAATCTTCATTCTCCCCACTCCTTTAGGAAAACCGATACTCCCATACTTTTCACCTCCCGTTTCCCACCCTTAAAATGCGGAAACCCAAAAACCCTGAAAGACATCATTATTTACTTATGTCAAAATTTTTATGTTTCTAACTTTAAAGAACAAAGACTCATACAAAGCCCTTCCGTCCCTCCCTCCTTAAATTTGAAATTTCCAAATATTCCTTTCATAAAAAATTGATACGTTATAAAATAAACCACTGTTCCAAGTTTCGGCTTCCTAGACTTAGTAGTTTCGGCTTTATTTACGTTGATAGATCAGTGAAGACAAACGACAGACAGACGCAAAAAGTAGCTGATGTCACTCTTGATAACCTTCTTTCACGTCTGCAAAGTTTCATTAAAATCTGTTGAGCCGTATTGAAGATTAGCTTGAATAGACACATAGACGTACAGACAAACAAACGGACAAAAAGTAGCGTATGTCACTTTTGACCACCTCCTTTTTATACCCGTGAAATTTCATTAAAGTCGGTTTAACTGTTTTGGAGATTAGCTCGAATAGACAGATGGACATACATACAGACATACAAAAAGTAGTGTATGTCACTTTTGACCACTTCCTTTCCATATCTGTGAAGTTTCATCAAAATCAGTTTAGCCGTTTTGGAGATTTGCTCAAATGGACAGACAGACAGATAGTATTATTTTATACATATAGCCTATAGCCTTCCTCAATAAATAGACTATTCAACACAAAAAGAATTTTTCAATTCGAACCAGTAGTTCCTGAGATTTGCGCGTTCAAACAAACAAACAAACAAACAAACTCTTCAGCTTTATAATATTAGTATAGATGTACCAGCAATTCAAAATTTAGCATCTTCAATGGCAGCCATAGCTACTCTGGACATGTGCGCGGGGGCGTTATATTGGTGAAATAAAACAACTTTAGCGATTTTGTCACACCGTGTCTCGCGTAAGTATTTCGTTACGTAATATTTTTGTTTATCCTGCATATAAAGTCTTGATTGAGGTATTCGGTCATTATCACCTTTAGGCTGTCCCAGAAAAGAGAACCCATCATTTTATCGACGGACGGAATTGCCTTAATTTCATAGGAATTTGAAATGACAGTTTGAAAAAAAAAATACTTTTACCACTACATAATTAAAACAAAAAAAAAAAAACAAATGGGGAGAATCCCCGTTTTTTATTTCTTTAGTTAAATAATTTTATAAACTACTTAAGTTTAGATGGCGGTTTTTGAAATAGAGCAACATCCCTGGGCCTCAGGCGTTACTTATTTTCTCAGAAATAAAATATGTGGGATCAAGTAGTGTTTGTATGTACCAATGTACCTACCCACTGTGCGTGTATGCATACCTGCTAGCTTAGACCGACGGCCAATTTACAGGTATTAAGCTATGAATATGAGTGTGAGCGTGATAAATAGATGGTTTTCTAAGATAGCTTTATTACTTATGTCATTAACGGTTAAGTTAAATAAAGCTATGTTATTAATTAACCAATATACAGATAAATTGGCTTTAAAATGCCTCAAAAGTTAATCCTCGACAAATTGTATATCAAATGATTTTATTATATTTTTGTGTACCAAAAAATATCTAGGAATTAATGAATATGAAGAAAGTAGACGTGTTTTGCATAAAGAGATTAGAGTAGAGGTACCAACCATAATTTTTCTCTTTGTAAAGCGTACAGAATATTTCCCTTTTTTTATGTCTACTTATTCTATTAAAAAAAAAAACTGCTGAAGCCAATGTTTTTCACCAGAAGATATTTACTTATTATTTGAATCGACTAAAGACATACCTGAACGAAAAAAATAGTGTTCGTCTTTAACTCAAGGACCTGAACCGACAGGTTTGAATCTTATTGTTGAATTTTTTTATTTGCCTGATTAAGTGCCTATGTTACAGTTTCGTGACCTACAAATACGGAAATGCACATTATAAGATTTAGCATTATGACAATGCTTCCGAAGCTTTGCTATAATTTCTCAAAAATGAACCTAACTAGCGTTTAAATAGATAACAAATTGTGTTTCAACGGAAGAGCATAAAAAAAATAATTTATATTTTAGGGAGAGAAAAATAATTTTTAAACACGTTCTTTATTACTTAGTTATGTACAATGAAATATCAAATATTCAAGTGTTCACTGGGCAAAATATATTGGCTATTGAATACCTATTAGATTGCATCGCTTTTTCTGTCACACATTGAGGCAACAAGAGGTATCTAAGTAAAAGGGATAGTAGAGTAGGTATCTAAACGAAGAATAGAAAAGAAGAAAGGAGATCGAAACCTACAAAGCCGAAAGATGAAGCCGAAGTACATCGATGGAATCAGCTTATTTTCTATAAAGTCACCATTTTAGAGATTGTAACAATGTAACATTAATATTATATCAAGTTGACGCCCTTGGATTTGTTTTTAATAGAAAATTTCTGTTATGCAAGATCACCTTGTGTCATACAGTCACACAAACGATCGGCTTATTGCCTGTTTTAAGTCTAAATTTGTGTCTATAACTTCATTGTTCATAGTAAATAAAATATAAAAAGTATATAACTATAGAAATCGCCTTTCAAGGCGATAGGCTTCCCATACAAACACGAGTCCTGTGTATGTTCCTCGCTCAATCTCATAACAGATTTCTACAGAAAAAATATACCCAATAGAGAAAACCCTGTTAAAGGGTGGTGTGTGTATTTTTTTTTCGAAATCTCGTTTTGTTGTTTTATAATAAATTTTAGAAAAAAACATGATTTTCTTAGAATTTATTGTTCTGCAAAAAATGGTTCGTAAAGTCTATATTAATACCAACGATTTTCATAAAAAGGAAAACACACCGTCCTTGGGATGTTTTTTTTTTTTTTTTTATATAGAATATACTCATTTCAGGAGTGGAAATAGGCCCGGCTTGCAGACTGTTTTGAAGAGTATTTTATAAGTATTTTTGGAAATTTGCTCTTGTCATCTCTATCGATGCTAAATCGAAGCCGCGGAGAGAAAGACTATCCCCTTAAATTAGGAATCTGCTATTTGAAAATGTTAATTGACCGGTAATATACCACAAATATTTAAAAATATGCAGACTAAATATTTAATTTTTTTATTGAGCTAGATTTTCGATGTATTAAAAATACTATTTCTTCTCAGTTTGAAATTGGTAGATTATTTATGTTCCAACAGTTCAAATAAAATGGTCTCGGTTTTTACACAATAATATCATTTTCATATATGCCTGCGACACGAATTAGTTTTTAACAAACGTCAAAGCCCAAAAAGGCAAACGCACCAGGACTATACATCCTTGTTTATGCAACTGGGAAATAGTTAATGGAACATTTACCAGGGCAAGGCCGTCAAGACTCCTACTGTAATAGATGCCCACGCGTCGAAATCGAATAAGCGAAGGCAACAAATAAACAGTTTAGTCACATTGTCCACTCGCAACTGGCATGACTAAAAATTATATTAAAATAAATTAATAAACAGAAAGTCATTTTGACACAGTCACGCGAAATTGCCGTTATGTGTGTTTGATTCGTGTAATTTTGGAATTGTTAATTATATAGTTTCTGGGACTTTCGTGTGAAATTTTCGTGATTCTAAAGTTAACGAGTATGTCTTCCACAATGATCTTCGTCGGTCTGCCTGAAGAATCTAAAAGCTCTATTACCAGGTAAGTGCTTATATTAAGACCACCATTAAAACAGGTATTCATATACAAAATGGATTAATTTCAATAACTAATTCGTAAGATATTATTAAAATGATTTTTTATTACATAAAATACGAATTTAAAAAAACAATATAGATTCAAAATCCGTCTTTAAAATACGGATATGGGGTGATGCAGTGTGTGATGCCGTAGAATTAGGGTAGGGTAATTATTTGAAAGTTTACGAGATGACGCCTCCTGGATGGTGAGGTCACCTGTTAAAAGTTTTTGTTATCTATGGTTACTGTTATGTCGTTTTTTCCGTAAGTTCTAAAACAATTTTTAATCTTTTAATTTTGGCTATTGTACAGATGTCAGTATAAAAATGTTCCATTAGTAATCCTTTTTGATTGGCATTTCTTGATCACACATCCCATTGGCGCCGCCTGCTGGTGAACTCACGCGCATTAGCCCCCATGCAATTAAAAAATAGTTTTCAACCGAAATCCAATATATATATATATCGTAAGATCTATAATTCTATAAGATTGCAATAAAAGTTTATGAAATATACAGCGCCTGAAATTTTAAGGTCTCATTATTGTGCGATTTTGCTGTTACAATAATTAAAGGCGTTATATTTAAGTCTACATTCATTGGCACCTTCGCCCCCAAAATGTTGGAATTCTCCGTATTTTCTATATAGAAAGGCCATGATAACTAAATTTTATACATCTATAACGTAGACCGTTGGAGCTGTTGGACTGTTGACCACAGAGCTAAAAAACAGAATAGAGTAGGGGAGACCGGGTACAAACGTAACACTTTGTATTTTGACACTGGTTTCTAACTAATTATCATATCTTTGATGAAATGAATATAGCCACGTATAAATTTCGTTTATGCTCTACAAATTTGTATTTAAGTTTACTTCATTACTTGATGTTTATTATGAATTGGAGAGACTTAAAAATAAATTGCCGATTGTTACTTTCGATCCCGAGGTCAGGGCAAAAGTAACACAGCGTGGGTCGAAAGTAACATGATAAAGGTTTATGTAATAATTATGAAATGCAGTATCCAATTAAGTTATTATTTATTAGAAAAATATGTTTTATTAAAGGAAATGTTTATTTGTACTTTTAACATTTAAACAGTACCTACTTCTTTAATGAATGAACAATATAAACAAAACAAAAGTAAACAAAACAATTATTGACTTCTCATTGGTAATTATTCTTAATCACAATACTTAATAATGTGAACAACTTTTATGAAATTCATTCTCTGTTCAGACTCGCAATTATGGCACACATAGTATGCATCATCGTTGATGCATGTAGCATGTGACCAATGATAATGATATATAATGATACATTCAATACACTGTATCCACTGTTCGTTTTGTCGACTATTGCTAATAGGCTCTAAACAAACGAAACAAAAGCAATTTTATTCATCGGATGAATTTTAATTTTCACTGTTTTCCTCTCGTTTATTTGCCTTCTTTGTCTTTTTACTTTTTCGTTCCTTTTTGTAGATATGTATCAGTATTACGTTGTAAAAATTTTTCTTCGCATTCTTTCTTTGCATTTTTCATCAATCCAATTTTTTCGGGCGTGTCAGTGAAAATAACAATTTCACATTTCTTACGCCCTTTATTCGTTAAATTTCTCGTACCTGCTCGCTGAATAGGTTTACAATATTGAGGTGAGAAAAGAATTGGCTGAGAAGAACCCACTTGGGCACTCCTGTCTCGTCCATGTTCCCAATATTTCTTGGCTCAATTATACCTATCTATAATGTGATTTTTTTTATAGCTGTACAATGTCCCATGGCAAACATTATATTTTTTTACCAGGGCTCCAATTGTTCCGATATCATTTAAATATTTGTCAGCAGCAAATCTGTACATTTTCATGTCAGTGGTCTTTCGTGCTGTCTTTCTTACCCGTTGTCATGGCATTCTGTTGATATAAAAAAAACATATTATGAAACTAAACCATAAGTAAATCATACTCATCACATTACATAGCACTCCGGGGACAAAAGTAACATGTTACTTTTGTCCCCGTAGCGCATGTTACTTTTGTACTCACCCACGTTTTTGACAAATAATGAATGCCTACCTAAAAAAGAAACTTGCTACGCAAAAATATATAGCAACACTGTGTAACCAATGTAATCAAGAATGACTATACAAATAGGCACACTGATATCATCATTTTAATACTACTTAATCACTAAATGAATAAATGTCAAAAAACTTACTTTTGGTTCGCAAAATCACAGGACATCCTCTAAACATCCTTACAACGCAGTGCGTGCGCGGCGACTAAGTGAAAGCCGGGGAAAGTATTGTTGGCTATCTCCTGACAGTAGCGGGGCCGCGTTTCGACTATTGGATAAACCTACAGAGCATTTGTTACTTTCGACCCGCCGTTACTTTTGTCCCCGGTCTCCCCTATGCGAAATATCGTCATTTATGAATTCTGCGTTTTCCTATAAAAGTTTGAACTATAAAGCGTACTGCAGCACAATCATAGCTTACTAAAAAAAGAAAAAAATATTGTCATGGATTAATCAATGGATCAATAATATTTACCTCCATACAAAGTCTCGCGTACGTACGCTCTTGACTGTTCGTGATACACTGAATTTAACTTTGAATTTAATAAATTTAATAAAATTATATATGTAAATTATATATCTTGAGAAATGTGGATCTGGCGTGAACTCAAGCTTCGGGTGTGGAGAGGGGCGTGCGAATGTCACCAAATGGTTGTCGTCAGCTGTCGTCGCCTACAATGTGCACACCACTGCACTGGGGTAAAGGTGATTGGACGGAACAATCGAAATGCTGTAGGTATCTAATTTTGAGAGTAGTTTAGGTCATCTACTCCTTTCAGGTGGAAGTATAGGTACGGGTGTAGGGTCCCACCTGTACACGGTCATCTTCTCGTCGAGGACACAGCCCGTAAGCGGTCGTAATCTTGGGAAGTGTGGATCTGACGTGGACTCAAGTTTCGGGTGCATGAAGAGAGGCTTGCGGGTGTTACCAAATGGTAGCTTTAAAACTTTCCCATTGCATTAGCCCTTTTTATACCCCTCCAGGGGCTTAGGCTTCCCCTCAAGATGAGGAGGCTTGGAGCATAAATCCATCACGCAGCTCCAATGCGGGTTAGCGGATTGTAACGACCGTCATCTATTGACAGCGACCGGGACCGACTGCTTAACGTGCTCTCCGAGGCACGGAGTCAGTGATAGTTGTTGTATTTAAGTCAGGAAAAACTCATTGGTACACGCCCGGATTCAAACCATGGCCACATGGCCTTATAAATTAGAAACAGATTCGCTGCGTTCGGGCTATCACGACACTTTGATAAAACTTTCCCGCCATTTCAACTAATTTAGCACTCGAGTTTAATCAGACGTTTTCATAGAGTAATTAGAATATCTAGACATATTGATTTTCAAGAAGCTTCCTACTTATAGAGGATGTTTAGAATCATATTGATTTTTTTTTTAAATACGTAAAAATAATTTCAAAACCTACTTTTCGCTGGAAGGCGCTAAAATTCTCTCAAACTATTGCTTATTCAACCGTCGCGTACTCCTCGCACCGACCGGGTCGTATAAGACAACGATAACAGACAGAAAAAAGTCGTCTTTGACGGGCGGCCTTAATTCAAATCAATCTCTCCCTCTGGTAATCTACTGGAAGTATTTTCCCTTATTAATCTGTTAAAATCTGTTTGTGTCGTAATAGCCCAGAGCGCAACAAACCTGTCTCAAATTTATAAGGCCATGGTTCGAATCCGGGCGTGTACCAATGAGTTTTTCTGACTTAAGTACACAATATCACTGACACCGTGCTTCGGAGGGCACGTTAAGCAGTCGGTCCCGGACGCTGTCAATAGATGGCGGTCGTTACAGTTCCCAACCCGCAGTGGAGCAGCGTGGTGGACTTAAGCTCCAAGCCCCCCTCCTCACCCTGGGGGAGGCCTAAGCCCCTACAGTGGGGTAAAAATGGGCTGGTGATGAATCTGTTAAAACATACAAATTACTTCACAAACCTCAGTCACTGTTACCTTGCAAATAATAACTGAACTAGTATACGTATAAAGAGTTCCGTACTCTATTACTACATAATTTTATAACCGACTAACTGCATAATAGACCTGTGGGTGTTGTTTGTCGGTCCGTCAAATTTATTGTTCGCAGTCGGGCTAGACGTGGGCATGTTTGACTCATACCGCTTTTTATGGTAAGGCCGTCTGCGTTGTTTATGTTGCGGGTCATTTAAGGTCTGTAATGTAACTAGAAGGTTCTAGCGCTAAAATAACCCGCATTGTGTAGTTGTTTGCAAGTGTGAATAATGTCTGCAGGTTCAGGTTATAAATGGTAAGGTACAGCGTGAGACAAATTTAATATTAGATCTGAATACGAGGCGAATGTGACAACACCCCCGCTCTCGCCCGTAGACACCTGAAATTTGCTATCGCGACGCTAAAGTATGTCCATTATTTTAACCCACATCCTTTGAGACGCCGTTAAAGCACTCAGACAAAAAAATCACAAAAAAAACCGTCGCACGTGCCAGCCGTGACAAAAGAAACCGACGGCTTGCGCGTGCAGCGTACAGTTTAAGCGAAAGTTTATCAGTTTATATCGACGCTTCACAGAGAAACTAAATCACAAAATAGAAAGTTTTATTATAAACACAGGTGATGATTCGAAGGATACGTCGAGTGATGAAGAATGTCATAAGTTTTTGTTTCGTGTGCAGCGAATGTAATAAGTTTTTGTTTCCTCTAAATAAATATAGTTTAATTTGTCCATTTCGTTCCTGCTTTACCTTTTGGTGTACCGAGGTCTAATATAACGGATAGACTATACATACTGGTATTATGTTCGGATACGATGGTCATGTGGCCATAAATTTTGGCGAGATCTGCAATCAAATTGTCGAATTCTTATGAAAGAGTTACACTGGCAAACCAGGTTCTCGTATGTATTCTGTCAACTGGCAATGCTTGATTTTTTCGAAACAAAAAAAAATTCTGAATGTTTCTAAACAGGTTGAACTGGACTTTACATAATAATATACGGATTCCGCTCATCAAGTGAATAAATTTTTTTTCAAACTATTTTTTCCTCAAATCTACATCAAAAAATATTTTTAATAGAGTAAAAGAAAACATGAAAAAAGAAACCGGCCAAGTACGAGTTGATCTCGCATACGAATGGTTCCTCACAATTACTGGGCATTATAAAAAAACACTTTTTTTGTACGGGGACCCCCTTTGATTTTTAACTTTATTTTATTTTTGTTATTTGTTGTTATAGCGGTTATAGTAAAACACACTCTGAAAATTTCAGGTGTCTACATATTACGGTTCAGACACTGTTCAGACGATACAGCTCTGTGACAGACGAACTGACGGATGGATAGCGGAGCCTTAGTAGTAGGGTTCGCGATGATACCCTTCGGGTACATAACCCTAAAATTGACTCAAAAATAAATATTGTTTTGTTAAAAAAAAAAAAGTATATAAAACCATTCCAAAATTATCCCAAAACCACTATACAACTAATCCAAAAGTATTCTAAAACAATCTCAAAACCATTCTATAAATCTCTTCTTAGTTTTAACATTGATTCTTAGTTTTAACATGAAATAAAACAAATTCAGTTTCAAAACCTACTCCTACAAGTTATTAGGTACAAACAATGGGCACTGCCCAAAATTTTGTAATATGGTCTAAAAAAATTTGTGTTTTATTTATAAGATTAGGTGTTCTTATTCTACAGAAAAACATATGAAATTTTTGGAGTCTATTATAAATATAGACATTAAAAAAACCGGAAAAATTAATAAGTCGCCTCTACTACAAGCAACGGTCGACGCTCATACAAAGAAATGTAATAAATTAGAACATCGTAAAAGTATAATTAGTAGATGACTTTTAACAATCGATTGTTCCTTGAAAATCCAGACTAATTTTAAAAAAAAATGAAATATTAAATATTGACCTTAGTTTCATAAAAAAAATCTACAGATTTCACACTACGCGTAACTATCGGCATTGGAAAATGAATTTAGAAATACTAAAACTCGGGAAAAAGGAAGTTTAAATTCTAAACACCTGTTTATTTATCGGTGAACACGTCTCTTAGTATAGTAGAGGTAGAGCAGGCGAGGTAAATGACTCGTCGAAGAGCACGACTCATAGACGCCGCGCGCGAAAAAAAGTTACATTTTTCCACGTTAACCGCTCTACAGCCTCAACGGCTCGACCGATTTTTAAAATTTTGGACTTATTCGACAGCCAACTAAAATCGATTGACAATTTTTTCGTTGTATTGTACGTGGTAGATACGGACCTGATATAAAAAATAAAATGGCTTTTATTAATTAAAAGTAATCCTTATTTCTTAGGGGCCGTCCATTAATCACGTGATCTTTATTTAAGCATTTTTTAACCCCCCCTCACCCTTGGTGATACATGGTGAGGTTTAAGACTACCCCCCACCCCCCACCCAGCATCACGTGTATTTTAGTATCTACAAAAAATCTTTAATTTTTAAGAATATTTTAGAATATTATCTTAAATACAGGTATAAAATATAATCTTATTTTGTTCTGAAATTAAGGACCACGATAAAAATGTCTAGACAGAAAGGTTGCAGGTTGTTTTTGATTGGCATAAAAATAATAATAAACGAATGGTGTACACTACACGCCGCTTTTTGATTTAAAAACCGCGCGTTTGAAAAAATAATGAAAAAATAAATACACGTGATATCTTACTACACCCCCCTCCCCCCTTGTGATATTTCGTGATTTTCGTCAAGCCCCTCCCCCCTTTCAAGCCTCACGTGATTAATGGACGGCCCCTTAAGTGTATACCTATGATTGCATTTTACTTCACATTTTGATATCCTGTCGCCATATTGGATGTCGTCGTGAAAGTTTTGTGGTGAGGTGCAGGATCTGTACCACATATAATTTAGGAGTTAGGTGACATAAAAAATCGTGAAAAGCTAAACCGATTTGATGCAGCTTTTACATGTGAATAGTAGTTGAAATAAAGAAATGAGCACACTAACTTATCCCGGTACACCTTCTTTACAGTATAAAATAAAATATTATAACATGTGAAATTGCACTAAAAACAATATTTGTGGAAAATTGGTAATTCTGCAGAAAAAATTACGATTAGATTGTGATTTTAATGTTTTCGAAAAAGTTTGAATATCTCTGTAACTTTCAGGCAATGCTTTCAGGTGTTTGCTAAAATCTAGTTTCGTATTCTGTTCGATAATGAGCTTGTATGCGAAGGTTTGCCTTCGGATTTCAGGACAACCTGTTCATGATATTTGTACGCGACCACGCTGCTATGTGGGACGAAAAGTGATATAAGTAGGGGTTACTGAGATGTGCAAGAAACAGTTGCAATATAAGAAATATGTGTTAATACTGATGTAGGTTAAAAACTTAGATAGCATAATAATAATGATGAGTGTTTCATACTACGAAATGATCGAAAGCGTGAACAAAATGTCAGACGCAGTGATTTGACAAACCTTATGTCTTTATCGTTGTTTTGAAGAAACGTTTTGTTAAATTATTACATGGATACAATACATAGGACATACCACACAGCGCCATCTAGTTCCAAACTAAGCAAAGCTTGTACTATGGATACCAGACAACTGACATAAATACTTAAATAATCTTTATAATATTTACGCATAATAAATAGATCTTTTTACACCCAGACAGGGAACAAATATACACGTTCACGCACACAAATATTTGTCCTGGCTAGGATTCGAATCCATGACCCTTGGCTCCGCAATTAGAATCTCTTACCACTCGGTCAATCGGTCACTCAAATTCAGTCAGTAAATAACGCATAAAATGTAATTTCAGAATTTTTATTTTCTTTCAACAAACGAATGTTACATTGTGTATCACATAAAATTCTACTTTACGGCAAATATTTCATAACATTAACTGGTGTCATATAGATTTTGGAATAGGTAGGACTGTATGTATGGTCAAATTTTAAACTATGAGAAATCTCCTAAAGTGTTCAAAGGGAGAATCATATGACCTAAATTTGTGAAACAACAAAGACTGCATATATCTGTTACTTTAACAAGGAATCAAACCACTTGGTTTGTTAATCTATATATATTAATACGTGAAGAGAAAACTTTGTACAGTACCCTGTCGTAATTTATGCACACGAGTTCTAAAAAGCGGCTAAGTAAAAACAAGTTTAAAAATGAAATTATAAGTAATCCTGTAATTTTTTATTTAATTATAATAACGTCAAACAATATGGTTTTGTAATTAAATAAAAAAAACGATAAGAATACCTATAGTTTTATTTTTAAACTTCTTTTTATTTAGCCGCTTTCTAGAACTCGTGTGCATAACTTACGGCCGGGTACTGTAACTCTTTTAAAGCATATTACTGGTACAGAGGAGTGTCAGATTTAACATTGTTAAAGTTTATGCGGAGTTGGAATGCAGAAAGGTAGAATTGTTAAATATGTTTGACGACCGCTTAGCCTAGTGGGCAGCGACCCTGCCTGCGAAGCTGGAGGTCCCGGGTTCGAATCCCAGGTCGGGTCAGTATTTATATGATGAATATTAATACTGGCACCGGGTCTTCGTTGTTATATGTATGTGGTGTCTTCGCTTGGTACCCAAAATACAAGCGAATGCATAGTTTGGGACCTAGACGTTGTTGTGATTGTATGTGTTATTATTATTATTATTATTATTATTATTATTATTATTATTATTATTATTATTATTATTAATATTATTATTATTATGTGATATAATTACAGTCAACCACACGAGTGTACTAGTCTGTTGTTTGATGCAATTTGAATTGACTTACTCTTGCCCAATTATTATTGGTGGTTTAAAAAAAGTGATTACGATCGAATTTCGACCACTGGGCGACCACTAATAAACAAGCACGGTTAAAAACGAATCAATCTAAAACCTGACAAGCATGCAGTCAAAAGTATTCGAAACACTTAGCGGGAAATATAGTCGACTGTGGCGAAAGATTTGAGTACAACACTTAACTGGTGATTTACCCAATTCTCGTAACAGCCAACCAATGGTGCATTGTTTATTGTTTGCGGGGCCTTAAAACACTGATACCATAGTTCCAGTTGGCCCGGAGTGTCATTACTATTGTGAAACTCTCTGTACATAACAGTTTGCATTTTCTTTGATTATTTGACGCAAATAATATGCTAGAGCGCACAAACGTCGGTACGGACAAAGAGGTTTTGTAATAAACCCTACGTAGAACAACGGCACTTAACAGCTTCTACAAAAAGCCGTTCGGATTCGCCGGTCGGGGGTCCGTAGGACAATATAACCACCTCACGGGTTACGTGCGCGATAATTACCCTCTTGTTTAGGGGCCGTCCATTAATCACGTGATCTTTTTTCAAGCATTTTTTAACCCCCCCTCCCCCTTGGTGATAAATGGTGAGGTTTAAGACTGCCCCCCGCCCCCCACCCAGCATCACGTGTATTTTTAGTATCTACAAAAATCGTTAATTTTTAAGAATATTTTAGAATATTATCTTAAATACAGGTATAAAGTATAATCTTACTTTGTTCTGAAATTAAGGACCATGATAAAAATGTCTAGACAGAAAGGTTGCAGGTTGTTTTTGCTTGGCATAAAAATAATAATAAACGAATGGTGTACACTACACGCCGCTTTTTGATTTAAAAACCGCGCGTTTGAAAAAATAATGAAAAAATAAATACACGTGATATCTTACTACACCCCCCTCCCCCCTTGTGATATTTCGTGATTTTGTCAAACCCCTCCCCCCTTTCAAGCCTCACGTGATTAATGGACGGCCCCTTAGGTATTATGCATTAGCATAATTGATGCGTTCGAAAAACCAAAGTTATGCGGTACCTAATCCTTTAAATAGTTCCGACTCTACGATAAATACACAGAATATGTCTTTTCACATCTAGAAATTTAGATGTACCAGTCGTGATATCCGATTACCGCCAAAATACCTTTTTATGGAGAACGTGTCGTTCAGTTAACCTGGAAAGTTTACAGCATAATTTCGACATATTCAACTCTAGCATAGCATCGGTCAAAAGGTTGCTTAGTCTGGAATTCTTTCAACAATTCGAATGAAAGATGATTAGCGTACTATGACGAAATAATAATAATAATAATACATGGGACTTCCCACACAGCGTCATCTAGTCCCAAACTAAGCAAGTATTATGCTTGTGTTATGGGTTACTAGACACCTGATATACATACTTAAAAATATTCTTTATAATATATACATATATAAATATTTTTGCAAAGACGCCACACACATATAACAATCAAGACCCGGTACCAGTATCAATATTCATCATATTAATACTGACCCGACCTGGGATTCGAACCCGGGACCTCCAGCTTCGTAGGCAGGGTCGCTACCCCCTAGGCTAAGCGGTCGTCAGACGTGTACTACATGACGTGTACTACATTTATTGTAAAGTGGGAATAATCTCGCACATTTTATTTTTACCTATCATTTAAGTACTTACTATAAAATAGGATAATGTTTCAATTCACATTATTTACACAGTCTGAATTTGTATTAGTGGGGATCTATAATTGGCTGTATGTCACTACATTAAATTTTTATACTTTTGTTATGGCTGTTGGTCCTCCGAAATCACAGACAAGTCAACCTTATAGACCACGCTTTGACAGGGAGTAGCATTCGCCAAGGCTATGTAGTGACACTACATAACTACGTCTCTTGTGAGCGGTCAGTTGGAAGCACGTCGGAAGCCATTAAATTGTCAATTTTGAACGAGCCAATGAAAACTAGCCGACCTCTCCCCGCACCCCACCACTTTTTGGCGATTTCGTTTTCGTACTGACGTTTATTAAAGCGTGGTCTATAGGTTGACTGGTCTGTGTCCGAAATAAATAAATAAACAGATACCTACATTGTAAAAGAAGGATTTGTATTAGACGATTCATATACATTGATGCTTGTATTCTTTGTCTAGTCTTGCCATAATCCCCATATTGGTTAGCTTATATGCGAGTTGCGTGCGGTCGGTGCGGTAGGCCGTTGGTGTATTTAAGCCGCTTACTGCCACTGCAATGTCTGCGTTTTATGGCTTCTTTATTTTTAATGCTTACGTACAATGAAGGCATTCGTAAAGAAAATGCTAAAGCCAATGGAAGTCGTTGAATTCAATGAATGAGTAATTTAAAAACATAATTGTTGTGCTCATGTCAATATTTCTTTGTGACAGATGTCTTACATGCTGGATAATAAAATTCTGGAGCAGTCCTTGATATAGTTAGTTATGTGCACTTCTTTGCAATTTATTATTAATAAATAATTAAAATAAAATTATGTACACCTCTCCATAAATAGTTCGATTTCAGAAAATACGGTGAAAAACAAAACAGGCGATAACTAATTTCATCGCATTGGTCTGGAAAGCGCGAGAACGTTAAAACCTGCTAATGTATAAGGCGGCGAACTTGACAACCAAAGTATATAAGATTTTAATGATCGATGACAACGAGTTTTTTCAAAATGGCGCATGTAGAATGTCGTAGTTCCATGTGGCATTTTGAAAAAACTCCATATTAACCGTACTACGTTGCCTGTTTTCATTATTTTTCAATGAAAATAGTATAACTCTCATACACTAGACATTGGCAGAATTAACATATGTTAGAACGCCATTAACCAAAAGAAGAAGAAGAAGAAGATCGATGACAACGAAGAAATACGAATACATATTGCCAACCAGTGAGCGGCAATATGTGTGGATTTAATGAATGTGGTGTGATGTGGATATTGGTAGATTCTTTTAACTATGTATCTACTATTATTCAGCGAAATCAACGTCTGAAGCACTGGCTTTGAGTTTTACTAAACGTCACACAACATGGAATCATAACAATTTCCCCATCAATGAATATGTATTAACGGATACTTGATACTATACAGCTTACTGTGGGCTCGTAACCAAACGAAACAATGCGGCGCTCCCCGCGGATGCCATTTCACGGTCCGCCAGACGCTACAGTCTGCTGCGTGGACGTATCTGTGTGCTGATGATCCGCGAATCGTTTTCATCGGTGATCTTGAATTTAAGGTGCCCCCGCACACCGAACGGAAACCTTCAAAACCATTTAACTTTGAGTCAGTCGTTTTGTCATACGGTGACGTATCTACGTTATGCGTAGAGAAATGAAATTGCAAAGTAAAATAAATTTATAAAGTTTTAAAATAAAAAAAATATACAAAATAAGCTATTGGTCCTTTATTATTACCGTATCAGATCATTATTTATGCCCCACTGCAGGAAGTTAGGCTTCCCCTCGGGATGAGGTGCTTGGAGCTTAATCCACCACGCTGCTCCAGTGCGAGTTGGTGGATAGGTTTTTTACAAATAAGTTTGATTTGCATTTGTTTAACATTACATTTACATTTGTTCTGCATTTGTTTGCATTAGATGTGATAATTTATTATATTACGTAAGTTTTATTCACAGAAGTCACCTTACACTCGTTTTGATGACCGGTTGGCCAAGTGGTTAGAGACCTTATCTGCAGAGCCAAGAGTCGTGGATTCGATTCCCGCCCGGGACAAATATTTGTGTGCATGAACGTGTCTATTTGTTCCCTGTCTGGGTATAAAAATTTATATCTATATTTGTTAATATTATAAAGATTACTTAAGTATTGATATCAGTTGTCTGGCATCCATTGTACCTACAAGCTTTGCTTAGTTTGGAACTAGATGGCGCTGTGTGAGATGTCCGAAGTATTATTATAACATATTTCATTTTAATATCGCTTATATTGTAATGCAGGAGTATGTCCTTTTGACTCATTCTCTATTGGTAGGAATAGAATGAAGTTTGGCGTTCATCATATTTAAATGTTGTATCATTGAAATTAATATTTTATCGATTTTTTCCATTTTCATTTTAATATTTGTTTTCTCGGTTGGAGTGTATTTGGGAGCTTACGCCTTGGTGCAGTCTGCGTTGGAAACGGCACACTATATATGCTCGTTCCTTTGACCTTTGCAATACAATATCAATAAAAATTACAGGCCAATTTTTACATACTTGTTTGTGTGTATAAACCACACACTCTCGCTACGCTATACTACTATGTACAAACAATCTCTGTGTGCGTGAATTATCACCGAATAGTTAGGTGATATTTTTATCTATGTTTTGTGACGCCAACTTTGTATTCAGACATTATATAATTCAGGGTTTGTTCGTAGATGGATGAAGTGAATTCTTCTTTATTCGTTAATTTCTGAACGAGACTCTTCTTTGTGTCTCTTTTATCTTAACTTTGGATTCTGGGCTTACCGCTCTTTTTAGTTTAGGCCCAAACCCGCTGTTAATGCGCAAAATATTTTTTATGTTGTTTTTAAAACGTATCGGTAAGAATTAACCGTAAATGTTGTTTGTTTTTGATTCATTTTTAAATGATTTTATGGCAGATTTTATCATTTTTGCCCTTTGAATTACATACGGCCATAATTATTAAACGATAGGCCAACAGAGTTTCATAGACGACCATGACGACCGCTTAGCCTAGTGGGTAGCGACCCTGCCTACGAAGCTAGAAGTCCCGGGTTCGAATCCCAGGTCGGGTCAGTATTTATATGATGAATATTGATACTGGTGTACCGGGTCTTGGTTGTTATATGTATGTGGTGTCTTTGCTTGGTACTCAAAATACAAGCTAATACTTAGTTTGGGGCCTAGACTTTGTTGTCGTGTATACGTTATTATTATTATTATAGACTAAATTTTATTAAAGCATTAATCTCCCTCTCTTGGTACTACTTTATATGTATAGCATATTATCGTTACCTAAATCAATACATTTAAATAAACTATGATCCGTAATTTGTAAAACTTTTACATTCGATACGTAACCGAATAAAATACTCTAACTAACAGAATCGATTTATTGCTAATAGGTTGTAATCGAAGATCGAATACAAATCGATAGCTGTCAGTGTATGGTCATTGGATTGTTTGTTAGCAGACAGTGCGTGCACTCGTTAATTAAACTAGACACGGGTTTAATAAAGACCGATAGTGTCAATTAGTGCCTTTATAGTGTAGGAGGTACTTTCTTTTGTTAGTTAATTAAATGAATTAAAACGGATGAAAAAAAGGTGTCTATGGTAAGAACTGTTAAAAGGAAATGCGTTAAAATTATTACTTACATTTTTGTTCATACAGAAAATCTGTTGAATAATAGATGTTACGTTAAAAAATAAAGGTTTTACTTTGGTGCATTATTACGTTAAAAAGGAATTAGGTTTACCTTTAAAAGTGATGTAAGCCTAGCGTAACAATAAAATGCATGCTCTAGTCGTCGTGAGGCGATGCTAACCTCGTAGTTTGCTCGGATAGGTATCAGCAGCGGAGCTCAGACCTTTGGTTCAAGGACCGTGCTGTCGGGAAGGTAACTCGCCGTCGCAAATGAAACACCACCATACAAAGAAAGGATGTTTACTATATCTAGATCAAATATGAGAATAAATAATAAATCTAATTACAAAAATGCACCGCGCCTTCGATGGTCTCGTCGTCAGTATGTTTGCGCGGGCGTTCAGGTTATGCTAATTTACATAAAATTAAATACTTTGCACTGAGATTGAATTTACGTTATATGCGCATATAAAACAAAAAGAAACAGGCCTTTTACGTTCCGATGTGAAGGGGCGGAGGTACATTTCGCTCCTGCCGTCCAGTGTCGAATTCGGTTTCGCCGCAGGGGCGGCGGGGCTGGCGTTTCGTCTGGCGTGGGCCGGCTGCGACGTCCCGCTCCTGGGCTGCTCCGTCTCCTCCTGGTCTTCGGGCGGTGACTTTCTTTCGGCCCTCCTCCCAGGCCGTGGGTATTTGAATAAGACAATTACCGAAGATACAAATGTCGAAAGAATAGGAAGCCTCTTCAGTAGACGACCACGACGTCGAGAACGAGACCTTTCCCGTCCATCCTGAAGGACGTTCGGGTACTTGGGGCGCGGTGTGATATACCAATTTTACTTGACTATATTATAAACGGGTTGGTGTTCGTGGGGCGATCGTCCACGTCACCCGCCATTTTGGTTCCTCCTACTTTCTTACAATTTTACAATATCGACCTTCTGCTTCGAATGTCTGATCCCAAGTCCCCTGCGAAATCAGCTTTTTCAACCTCCGAGCGGGTCGCTGGCCGTTCGTTCGCGAGGACGCCATCCGTCGACATTCCACGTCGCTGCGTTTCGGTGCGCGTCTGCGTTCTGCTTTGCGATTGTGGTCTGCCAACAGGTGGCGCCCGCGACCTATTTTGCCGGGCCATGGATTTTATGTAACATAGACTAGGTAATAATACACAAAATCAGGTTACAGAGATTGGTTAAAAAAATATTTTTTTCTGCTTTTCTGTAATTCGGGAGAAATTTTTCGCATCGTTAGATATAGGTTTGTAAAAGATTTTTCGGAAAGTAATAAATGTACGTTTTTAGGGTTCTTCACTTCACTTCTTCACTTCATCAGTCCATTTTTTACCCCACCGCAGGGGCTTAGGCTTCCTCCGGGGTGAGAGGGCTTGGAGATTAAATCCACCACGCTGCTCCACTGCGGGTTGGGGATTGTAACGACCGCCATCTATTGACAGCGTCCGTACGAATCTAAAAAGGAAAAAGAAACAATGAATCACTTTTTTGTCCGTCTGTCTGTCCGTTATGATCTTTTATCTCAAAAACGCGTGAAAGTATCAAATTGAAATTAACATATTAAATACCAAGATCCACGGTCCCTTGGAGAAGTGAAAAATTAAGCTTCTAAGTAAATGCAATCAAACAATACGGTCAATTATACCGTATATTTTGACATTCGCAAGTAAATCAAGTGTCGTGATAGCCCGAGCGCGCAGCGAACCTGTTCAAAATTTAAGCGACTGTGCGGCCGTGGTTCGAATCCTAGCGTCTACCAATGAAATTTTCTGACTTAAATACATAACTATCATTGACTCCGTGCTTCGGAGAGTACGCTAAGCAGACGGTCCCGGTTGCTGTCATTAGATGGCGGTCGGTACAATATAGCCAACCCGTGTTGGAGCAGCGTGGTGCACTTAAGCTCCAAACCCCCTCACACTGCGGGGAGGCAAAAGCCCCTGCAGTGGGGTATAATGGGCTGATGGAATGGAATGGAAAAGTAAATCAAAGCTTAAAGTATTTCCCGTTGACTTAAAATCATGAAATTTGATTATTAGAAGACCCTAAAATTGTTAATCTGTAGTTACGTCAAATATTACGTCAAATATACGTCACAATATTTATCACATTTAAATTGACGTACGTTTTCGTGCCACTTGGGAGTGAGTAGGTTAATACGTCAATAAAAGTGCCTATGGATCCCTCAGGGTAATATATAATAATAATAACACACACAATCACAACAACATCTAGGTCCCAAACTAAGCATTAGCTTGTATTTTGGGTACCAAGCGAAGACGCCACATACATTTAACTACCAAGACCCGGTGCCAGTATTAATATTCATCATATAAATACTGACCCGACCTGGGATTCGAACCCGGGACCTCCAGCTTCGCAGGCAGGATCGCTGCCCACTAGGCTAAGCGGTCGTCATCGTATCGTACAATATATAATAATGTGTAATAATATTAACGCTGGACGTAATATTTTATGTTCAGGGAATATCGCCATACAAATCTAGGATTGTGTTTTTATCTGAATTGTGCCAATAGTTTCCGAGTAAAATGGCTGTGACGCACGGATGGACAAACAGTCTGATGGTAAGGGCGAAACGATTACGGTTTTGTTCTTTGCCATTTAGGTACTGAACCCTAATAATCATATTGTGGAGTGGAGTGGAGTCCAATTTTGGCTATGCTGAGTTCTTATATATGTATATAAAATAAGACTTTTTCTTCTTGTATTGATGCTATTATGTTAGTTTATAGTTTTATATATTATTTAAGTTGTATAGCCAAATAAATGATTTTTCTTTCTTTCTTTCTTTCTTCCTTCATATAACATGTGTGGGATGATGCAGGTTGCTTGTGTTGATTTGTTTGAGGTCACCGTATATCTGACATGCGGGAAGGAGTCTTGCGGGTGGTTGCCTCGATGCCTGATAATTTAGATCTCCCACATAAACGAATCTAAATAATCAGAAGTTAGGTTCGCGCGTAAAATGAATAAGTAATAGAGTCTGGGTTTTCACTAATTTATTATTTGATAAATTTATAGCGTACAGACTTAATTTAGCGTTTTTCTATATATATTACAAAGAATGGAAAGAGCGAGTTGAGTAATTACGTCGGCAGACAGTATCGATTCGCGACTTGTCGTGCTGAGCTTTGCGTAACAACTATGGTCTCCCGAATCGTCATTGGTCGAGATGAGATTCTAGGGGTTCCTAGTAACGTTAACTGTTAACGGTACCGTGGTCGAGTAAAAAATAGGTCGGCATCGCTTCTGTGAGGGATGCCGCGTTTACTACAAATAGAATATCGGTAACATTGTGCAAGTCTAACGGTTTGTTTGTAAAACGTCCGTCGACGTCAATAATCGTAAAATCTTTGATTTTGCAAAGGAAGAAAAATATTTTAAGCTAGCATGCAATTTACACTATTAAATAAGGGATCTTACAAAGATAAAAATGTTTGTACAATTTGCGAAATACCGACAAAGGAATACCGACTATTAGCTAAATTAATATTACATGGCTTAGGTACTACTTAGGTACTACTTAGGTATATACATTGTTCTTATATAATATGTTATAATGTAAGATAGTGTACTGCTATCGCCACACATGTATGTTCATTGGGTCTTTTAAACAAACAATGCGGTTCGCAAATTATTATCTTTATGGTAGATCTAAACTAGCTAATTGTAACATTTTTCGGGTTCTTATCATAATATAATATCACTTTTATGGATGAATGTCCATCGTTCGTGATCCGGATTGCCTCTGGCGCCAATCGGCTGCGAAATACGCGAGTGGGCGAGCCAACTCGCTCGGCAAGTCTCGTCTAGAGCTTACCGTAAGCTTCGAACAAGACTGTGATTATCACTTTATTCGATATAATGTCACATACCAATTGTATAACAGCGAAAGTTTTTTTTTTTAAATTTCATTATGTCGTAACGAAGCAACGAAACGCGTTTTTTTTTGAAAGGACGAGAAATAAAATAGGCTAGTATAAGGTTAACAAGAGAAAAATAATTAAGATGTGCGAGAACAAAATAGTGAGAGTAGAACTAAAAAAGCGATGGGCCGGCTTTCAAAAGCTATTAATCAATACACATATTGCAATGTAAAAATGTATTTCTCATGTTATGATATCGTTACGGTATCGTTTGACGATAAACGAACGACAATATTGCTTTTCATAGTTTGTATCCCAAGAGCAGATAGGACATTAGGTAGGACATTTTTAGGAGAAGAGCTGTATAGAAGTACATAGTACATCACGCTATGTTGAGGCAATTTTTACTTTCACTCCCTCTTTATATTTTTTTAATTATTATAAAATAATAAATATTGATAATATTATCTGGGACATCGTACACAGGGTCTGTCCCAAACCAGTATAGATATAAATAATGTACTAATTTGTATTGTACTAAAAAAATTATATAAGTATTTTACAGCCAGTCACAGACAATTAATTTGTGCACATAAATATTTGTCATGAACTGGGTTCGAACCTTTAATTCTGCATTCGGAGTCGCCGACCATTAGACCAATCGGTCAATCAAACTGTTATTATCAGAGGGCCAAGTGCGAGTTTTTTTACTATTAACTGTGTTGTATGCGTTTTCCGTAATTTGTATGGAAACTCGTATTACTTAAAACGACTGCTAGATGTGCTGTACCAGTTTTCATACAAATTATGAAAAACGCATACGACACCGTTAATAGTAAAAAACTCACACTTGGCCCTCTGATCCCTAATTTAAAACGCACCGGTTAGTGGCTATTAACCTACTCGCATCCCACAATCACAGAACTGTCACCTCACAGTTGTCGTACTATAGCGTTTACGCACAAAAATATTAAAAAAAAAAACATTATTTTGCTTAAAATATTGATAATAAAATTAAAGTACAACAAAAGAGCTTTTCTATTATATATCCCTTGTCGCTTTTGGTAAGTAGAACAACTTTTTGGGTGTAGTCCTTTTAGTACGAACAAGGAACGCTTTTGAACTGTGGGTACCAGTGTATAAAGCCAGATTTTTAAAAATATTATATAATTTTAATTAATATTTATTTAAATTAGGCAAATAAAAAAGTTAGCTTAGCAGTTAGTGTTTTGAAGCATATTTTCACATTTTTTTTATCAGGTATTGTTAATATCAATACATGTGAAATGATATTAAATTAGAAAAAATAATAAAGCCTATAATATCAATAAAAGAAACAAAGATAAATTTGGTGATCGTGTTAACATACTCATAAAATCACAAAGTCTTTTCAAGGGCAATGTATAGATATATAATTTTACAATAAGACCTCAGTTGCTAGACAGGACATCTTTTGACAAAGCTTAATTTAATGACAAAACAAAAGCTTACTATATAATAACTAACTACTCAGATGATATAAATCCATGGATGTCCAATCCATAATCCATGGATATGAATGAATCCACCGCTCGTTTTTTTTTCAACAAAATAAATATTTAAACGATTTTCGTTAAAACAATTATTTATTCGACGACCGCTTAGCCTAGTGGGCAGCGACCCTGCCTACGAAGCTGGAGGTCCCGGGTTCGAATCCCAGGTCGGGTCAGTATTTATATGATGAATATTGATACCGGTACCGGGTCTTGGTTGTTATATGTATGTGGTGTCTTCGCTTGGTACCCAAAACACAAGTTAATGTTTAGTTTGGAACCTAGACTTTGTTGTGATGTATAGGTTATTGTTATTATTATTATTATTTAAAAAACAACGCTTCTCAGTTTTTTGCGTGTTTTTCGGAAAAGAAAAGTTTTTGTGCCCGTAAAAATCATAAATTAAAATACTCTTATTTTAATTTCTTCAATTTATTTAAATACGTCAGTGTTTAAAGATAACTTTACATAATTATGAAATAAAGATATTTGATTGATTTATTTTTCGAAATTGGAACCTATTGTCTTTGGAAGGGAATTCTTACTAATTAAACACGAAAGTTTGTTTTTATGGATGTTTGTTACGCTTTAACGTAAAAACTATTCTATGGATTTTAATGAAACTTTACAGTAATATAGCTTATACATTAGAATAACACATAGGTTACGATTTATAAAGATACTAGCTTTCCGCTTGTGGCTCCGCTAGCGTGGACTACACAGTTGTACCGGGACCGCTATAATTTTTTGAATAGATATAGTTTATAAACTGGCGAGTGCCATAGGCTACTTTAATCTCGTGAATAAGGGTCCCGGTACAACTGTGTTGTCCACGCGAGTGGAGCCGCGGGCGGAAAGCTAGTTTGTAATATATATTAAAACTGCGTCAGTACTTCATTGTGGGAATTTCTATGAAAATATTAGAAACAGTTTTATATGTAAATTCGAGAATATGACAGTATAGCCCACACCCGTAATAAATGCGATCCGTTCGATGTATTAATTACTGTCATACTAAACCCCACGAGCTCGTTAGTGCAGCATTAATACCCATTTCTCTTTTTGTCACGATCGGCTACCCGGTTTTGTGATAAAGCATAAAGTTTATGACATCCTCTTAGTAACTAATGGTCTATACGTTTGAATTATTCGAGCTTTCGAACCATAGATGCGGGAATCTCAGCTCTGGGTGTCCTTTTATGTAGATAGTGTTAGTTACGATGATTAGTGTTTCTTTCTAACGAATGTTTACGACGTACCTGGACGTCTTTCGAGTGTAAAATGTTTTCTCTAATAAGTTTGCTTAAAAATAATATACTGGTGATTGTAACTAGCCTTATTAAGATCCCGTTCCTGAGAAAAAGAGTGTCTGTTCCTGATCCTGTTCCTGGGAAAAAGAGGGTGTGCGTGTCTGTGTCTACGTGTTCATGTTTAATTTTAGGTACAAGGTAAAAGAAAGACAAAACTTACGATATTTTTGTCGATTACTTAACCTACCTTCATCATCATCAGCCCGTGTCTCTCCACTGCAGGATATAGGCCTCTCCCAAGGCTCCTAGGAGCCTAACTTACCTTATTTTCTTTTATTTCAGGTTTTTTTTACTAATTTCTTTACCACTTCATTTTAGTATGTTGACATGTACAGATGAGGTTTTAATGACCAGCCAAATTTTAGTATAATGGTCTTTGGTAGAAAACCGATAGCCGTCTTGTTTCCTTTTAGTCTCTCTAATATCTCAATATCTCAATATTTTTCTATAGAACGATTTCTATTGAAAAATATTGAGATATGACTACACAAACCTTTCCCGAAAAAACTTATAACTCTAGTCACCATTCATGCCTGCCGCCCCATTTCGTTTCAAGGCTTCGGGCGCATACCTTTACTATAGCGTTAAGAAGGCAACCAAACGTTGTAAAATAACACTGTAGATAAAATAATTTATTATGAAAATGTAACCCATATTTTTTATTTACGCAATGAGGTCTATTGGTGATACCTAACATCTAGAAAAATTTAAGCCGGTTACTAAAATCTCATCTTGTATATTGCCGAGGAGACCCCAGAGGGCGCAGATTATTTAGTTGGTATTTCGCATAAAAGAAAAAGTAAACGTATATCTAACAGTGTCTACAGACAGACTTAAATTTTTTCACATATACCTGTCAGGTAGTTTTTTGTTTCACAAAAACTGATATATATAAGAGCTCAACAGGAGAACACACGTTTGACGGCATTTTCCATACATCCAGATAAAAACCTAATTTTAATGACTTTTTTAAATTCCAATTTTTCCTTAATTTGACCCTATACATTAACACAAAGTTAGTGACCGCGTAACGCTTCTGATTGCACCTTGAATAACGGTGAAAATGGGTTAATTTTACAAAAGTAAAAACGAATTTTATTTTGGAACTTAATTTTTTTGCTGTATTTGAGCTGAGAAGCTGACACTGCTGGCAGAAGGTTTAAAACTTTTCACCTCACTTTATCAGCCCCTTTTTACCCCACTTCAGAGGCTTAGGCCTCCCCCAGGGTGAAGGGGGCTTGGAGCTTAAATCCACCACACTGCTCCACTGCGGGTAGGGGATTGTAACGGCCGCCATCTATTGATAGCGTCCGGAATCGACTGCTTAACGTGCTCTCCGAGGCACGGAGTTAGTGATAGTTATGTACTTGAGTCAGAAAAACTCATTGGTACACGCCCGGATTCAAATCATGGCCCTATGGCTTTATAAATTTGAGACAGGTTCGTCGCGCTTTGGGTTATCACGACACAGGTTTAAAAAGGTTTAAAACACATCCGGTATATGCTCTAAATTTTTTGAATACTGCTATGTTGAATAGAAATTATCAGTAGGCTTGTAAAATGTCTAAAATGACAATGTATTTTAAACACTAAATGAAAACTGAATTGGCATGATGTACCTAATAACACGAAGTTCGAGCCGTGTTTGACCGGCTTTTTAATTACTCTCATATTGAACATGTCTGAAGTTTATCTGAGAATGTACTTTCCAGAATAAAAAAAGTGCACTGCACTCATCTCGCCAAGTATATCTTGTAGCCTTGAATTTTATTATTATTATTACAAATAATTTAATTTAAATTTTTGACTTTTACGAAGGCCAAGCTATGGGAGCTTTTTATTTTTTAATAATACCAAAAAAGAAAATTTAAAAACGTTTAGATTTAATCATTTCAATTATAAAAAAATATATAATATAAATCATTAAAGTTGCAAACTTTCGATCAGTTTACCACTGTAAAATTGATTGCGAAAAAAAACATCCGCCAGTTACTTCACGGTAATTGGTACAATTTACGCAATTAGACCTAATAATACTTTATTAAGTCGAAGATACTTTTTCCATACAACGACGAGGCGGTTGAACGAAAACGGCAACTGAAGCTTTCGCGTGTTTAAAAAAATAATATGATTTATGGCTTAATTTGAGAGAAAATTGAAAGCTTTATTAGAGTAGCTTTTATATTTGATTTTCAATATAATAATATAATATATGGGACTTCCCACACAGTGCCATCTAGTCCCAAAATAAGCAAGTATTATGCTTGTGTTATGGGTTACTTGACAACTGATATACATATTTAAATATTCTTTACTAGCGACCCGTCCCGCCTTCGCACGGGTAGCAGAGCATAATAAGCCGTAATGTTTTTTTCTGTCGTAGTGTTATATCAGCTTGTTGCGTCGAACATGTGGATTGGATTTAATTACCTTTAAATGAGACGTAAGTTCATCCTACTTGGGGTATTTTTAAAGTATTTCATTTCCAATTCTATAAATATTTGAAAAAGTAAAAAATAAATACACATAACTATTATCATATTACTTTAAAATGTATAGTGTAAAGGGCAGTCATTATCTGCATGAAATGCTGAAGGTAAATAACGTATTTAATTTGATAAGGATTAATACTGTATCCGTATAAAATGCTTTCCAATTACCTCATCATATGACACCATTTTTTTAAACATAAAAATAGTTATAGTAAGCTATCCATAAAAGATAGACATATCCCATGGCGGATTTTTCTTTAGTACTATATAAGATACACTATTCCTCCATACATTATTTTGGTATATCTCAAATGGATTAGGCAGCGTTTTCGATGAAAGCTCCCAACCGGCTTGATTTTTTTCCGACTTCTTGAACAATAATCGCCATATTTCAACAAATTTGCACAAAACATTAATAAATTATACACGTAAATCTTCCTGTTGAATCACTCTGTCCATTGGTGTCCACAATATGCCAACCCGTTTGGTAGTATTTGAGTTTATCGCGTTCAGACAGACAGACAGACGCGGCGGGAGACTTTATTTTATGATATGTAGTGATAATATATACATATATAAATATTTTTGCAAAAACACCACGTACCTTAACAACCAAGACCCTGTACCAGTATCAATATTCATCATATAAATACTGACCCGACCTGGGATTCGAACCCGGGACCTCCAGCTTCGTAGGCAAGTTCGCTACCCACTAGGCTAAGCGGTCGTCAAATATATATTTTCATTATTTTGGTCTGACCGAGGTATCTTTTATAAGATCGCTTCACTATGTGTTTTGTTTTAACCGAGTCCCTATTAAAATAGCTGCCCAATGATTTTAGCTATTGTGAAATCTAAAATGTGAACTTTCATCAAAATGGGTTCAATGTTTCTCTATTTATAGGCGTTACTAAAATACCAATGAGTTACTAACAAACGAACGAAAGAATTTAAATAACGTGTATAGGTTTACGTATACGTATACATAGTGTCGTGATAGCCCAGAGCGCAACGAACCTGTCTCAAATTTATAAGACCGCATAGGGCCATGGTTCGAATCCGGGCGTGTACCAATGAGTTTTTCTGACTTAAGTACACAATATCACTGACACCGTGCTTCGGAGGGCACGTTAAGCAGTCGGTCCCGGACGCTGTCAATAGATGGCGGTCGTTACAGTTCCCAACCCGCAGTGGAGCAGCGTGGTGGACTTAAGCTCCAAGCCCGCCTCCTCACCCTGGGGGAGGCCTAAGCCCCTGCAGTGGGGTAAAAATAGGCTGATGATGATGATGATACGTATAACGTCTAGGCCCCAAACTAAGCATAAACTTGTGTTTTGGGTACCTAGCGATGACACCATATACATATAACAACCAATACCCGATACCAGTATTAATATTCATCATATAAGTACTGACCCGACCTGGGATTCGAACCCGGAACCTCCAGCTTCCAGCCTCCAGTGGGCAGTGTCGCTACCCCCATCGCTACCACTAAGCGGTCGTCTTTGTTAAGCGATAACTTTTGTGTTCAAAGATGATTGATTAATAATATATTTTCGTACAATACTTTCCATGAGCTGACATAATTGCGTTACAATTTTATACCAATTTCCATAGATGATAGTCTGGTGTACAGCAAGCCTCCTAAAAATGAAAAAATCAAACAAATTACAGTTTATATTACACTTTCATATTTATTATTTATATTACAATTTTAGATGTAAAATATTCAACTTTAAAAATGTTGTTTATATTCCTCATCTGTTTATACATAGCCTTTAATCGGACATGACCTATAAATTGGTATAAATTATTTCGTTTGTTTTGATCTTAATGACCGATCATAATTAGTAAATTTAATTAGATAATTAAATATAAATATAATTGACTGCCATTATTGTCACGATAAACTGTTCTACGCCAACGACTTCCAAAGACATCTAGTCACACAAATCTGATTTATGGTCGTGAAGGTACGATTAGAAACGTAGAGTAAACAGTCTCGCGGGTGGCCATACGCTGGCGTTGCGGGCGCATAGCTTAAGTTGGAAACCACTTTTCACTTTGTCTAATGAGGTGTAATTTCTATCACTGTGAAATTCCACGCGAAACACTCGGCATTTTATATATTGTTACCCAACTGCGCAAGCTAGGCAATGTTTTTCGAGAGTACCTATGTATGTATATAACCTAGACATTTCCTTGAAATGCACTGTAAACGACTCTAAACGTTCAATGTCGTTAGATTAGTCTTAATTTGGTATGTAAAGCTTTTTTTTCTAATGTATTAAGACATCTAGCTTTCCGCCTGCGGCTTCGCTCGCGTGGACTACACAGTTGTACCAAGACAGTTAAAAAAACGCTACTCTCCAGAACATTGTAACATTTTCTAGAACATTCTGAAACTTTACTTAATAAATCTCTATACGTAATTTAATAAAAATCCATTTAGCCATTTTAGCTTAAAGAATAGCTATCCCACAAGTCGGTCTCAAAAACAGTCAGCCGTTTTGGAGACTAAGTGGAACAGACAGACAGACTAACAGACACTACGATTTTTTATATATATATAAAAAAATTGCTTTTCACTCCTGACAATGCCCTCTTTAAAATTTCAGTTAAATCGGATCAGCCGTTTCGACGATTAGCCCTAACAAACAGGCAGACCAATACACAGACAAAAACCAACTTATGTCACTCCTGATAAGCTCCTTTTTATGTCTGCGAAAATTCATAGAAATGGTTTAGTCATTTTGGAGATTACGGAACAAAAAGACAGATAGACAACCACACGGACGAAAGTTACCTAAATCACTCCTGACAACCTATTTTTAATGTCTGCATGGTTTCATTAAAATCTTCAAAAGTTTAGCTCGAACACACATATAGACAGACAGACAGATAGACAGACAAACAAAAAGTAGCGTATGTCACTTTTCACAGCCGTCTGTTCACGTCTGCGCAGTTTCATTAAAATTGGTTTAAATGTTTTAGAGTTTAGCTCGAACGGACAGAGAGGCGGCCAGACAGACAAACAAAAAGTATTGTATACCACTCCTAACAATCTATTAATCACATTTGTGAAGTTTCATTGAAATCAGTTCATCCCTTTCGGAGATCACTTTGAACAAACCGACTAACGAACAGACAGACAAACAAAAAGTATTGTGTGTCATTTTTGACAATTCTTTGAACACATCTTTGAAAGTTTCATTGAAATATGTTTAGCCCTTTCGGAGATCAGTTCAAACAAACAAACGGATAGACAGACAGACACATAAAAAATGTCGAATGTCACTTATGATAATATTTTTATCATATCTGTGAAGTTTCATTGAATCGGTTTAGCCGTTTCGGAGATCAGCTCGAACATGCAGACAGACGGACAGATAAACAGACAAAAAGTTGCCTATGTCATCCCTGATAATGTCCTCTGTACGTCTGCAAAGTTTCATTGAAATCGATGCAGCCGTTTCGGAGATTAGCCGGAACAGCCGGAACAATTGAGAATTGGCATCCTGTGACAGTGACATGTTTTTTGTTTCTACTTGGATACTAATATCTTACCCACAAACTGTCATAATATTAATGTGAAACAGAGGTCAAACAGTTAAATTTGTTTTCCTTGAAATAATTACCATCTTACTGTTTTAGGAGTTCTTAATACCAAAACATGGCTAAGAAATAATTTATCTCAAAACGGTTTTGGAATTGGCCTAATCCATTTTGTTTTACTTTACATGCCGCATTGCAATTTGACGTCTGCGAATCAACACTATTTATTACAATAAAATGGGTATCAAATGAAAGACACATCTGATATAGATTCATTCTTCAACAGGAAAAAATTATTAATACTATAAAAGTACGTTTACCGTCTAACCACTAATACTCTAGCTAGTTGGTGCTAGATGGCGAATTTGAGTCTGAGTTTCAGTGCGCCTGAAAGTCCCTGATCGCCGGTTTTCGCCCTGCGAAATCCCCGCGCGCCGGTCTTCAACCCCGCAAAATTGCTTAATATAACTTAGATACTGTGAAGTGACATCGTATCTAAGTTATATTAAGCAATTTTGCGGCAAACAAGTCTTAAATGACTATTAAAACCAAACGCTGTTGTTAAATTAATTTACTCTATGAAAAATAGCGATCTCGGCGTCGTCGTCGTCGACCATGACAGCCAAAATTTGGACGTATATTCATCGCAACTGATTACAAAAATCGTTTGCAATGGCGCCCGAAATGATATTATCCATGGTCGGTAATTTAAAGTCGTACTTCAGATAATTTTAAACACCTCAAAATTTGAAACAAAATTACGACATGAAGTTGTTGATGAATAACATATTTTTTCCTAAGTTTTTAAAGCTAGGTCTCACAGATATTAACAATTTGCAGTTAAAACAAAAAATTAAAAGATTTATAACATTTTTTAATTCAAATATGCGTTTACGTTTACGCGTACGTATACGTTTACGTACAATCTGGAGGAGATTACCGATAAATACGTTACATAACAAATATGGAACCTTCGAGTCGCGAGTTGGACTCGAATTGTCTGTTTTTTTTTTTTTTAATTACTCCTATAGCATTCAAATCATGAAAGTACTTATGGCTAAACGTAATCTTCGAGCGCTGGACCCTATGGAGCAAACATGAAATAAGTTTGATGTGATGTAACGAAAGTCAAATATGACTCGATAATAAAATTCTACGATAGTTATCTCGTTTTGTTGCACTCGAACACATGTTTCTTCCTTAAATATTTGCAACACGTGTTTAGATTAAAAATTGTTTTATGCTTGCTACATAAGATGCAAACGATGCATACGAAAACGAAGTTACAACAGTATAATATACTAGCGGTCGTACCCGGCTTCGTCTGGGTGGACTACGGAAACATTCCTCTTCCCGTTCCACGCATTAGTACATTGCACCCCTTCGAAATCGGGGTAGGTTGCTATTCCAACCATATATTATCATTACACTATGGTATCATCGTCATCATCCAATCAAATAAATTATCTGGCGCGTCTAGCAACAAATTTGATTGCCATTAAAAAGGTTATAGTAAGTCAACCATAAAAGATACACATATGCTGTCACGGACTTTTGGTTAGAACTTTTAAAGGGGAACAATTCCATAATACATGATTTTTGTTTAACATCAACCGTTTACGCAGCGCGCGTAACGGAAGCTCTCAAAAGGAATAATTTTTCCCGTTTTTGCAACATTTTTCATTGATGCTCCGCTCCTATTAGTCCTAGCGTGATGTTATAATAGCTTATAACCTTTCTCGACAAATGAACTATCTAACACAAAAATAATTTTTCAATTCGAATGGGTAGTTCCTGAGATTAGCGCGTTCAAACAAACAAACTCTTCAGCTTTATAATATTATACAAGTATAGATTTACACAACGATATAGCAGTATGATCGGTCATCATCATCATCATCAGCCCATTTTTACCCCACTGCAGGGGCTTAGGCCTCCCCCAGGGTGAGAAGGGGGGCTTGGAGCTTAAGTCCACCACGCTGCTTCACTGCGGGTCGGGAACTGTAACGACCGCCATCTATTGACAGCGTCCGGGACCGACTGCTTAACGTGCCCTCCGAAACACGGTGTCAGTGATATTGTGTACTTAAGTCAGAAAAACTCATTGGTACACGCCCGGATTCGAACCATGGCCCTATGGGGCCTTAATAAATTGAGACAGGTTCGTTGCGCTTTGGGCTATCACGACATTCCTCTAATCCATTCCTCTATTTCTTTCTTATTTTCTATGTTTTGACACTTTCAAAATATAACAAAGAAAATTCCAGATTGTTTTAATATTATTGTATTTGTAACGACGAAATTATGATATAATAGCCACTAATTATTTCAGTTAATTTTATTGGGTCACTCCTTCTTGGGAACTGTAACGACCGCCATCTATTGACAGCGTCCGGGACCGACTGCTTAACGTGCCCTCCGAAGCACGGTGTCAGTGATATTGTGTACTTAAGTCAGAAAAACTCATTGGTACACGCCCGGATTCGAACCATGGCCCTATGGAGCCTTATAAATTTGGGACAGGTTCGTTGCGCTCTGGGCTATCACGACACTATGATCGTATGACAGTATGACAGTATGATCGGTACTGAAGACAAATAATTTCTTATAAATCATTATACAATATAAACAGATCCAACACTAAAGGCAGTTTTTGCACAGTTATAGTGAGTTATAGAGTATTTTAAGAAACATTATTGCTCGTATTGACTAAATTACCGACTACACTTACCGATTAGCCGAATGGTTAGAGATTCTAACTGTGAAAACAAAGCTCCCGGGTTCGGTTACCGTCCGGGACAAATATTGTGACCACGAACATGTCTATTTGTTGTGTCTCTGGCTGGATGTAAAACTATCTGTACCTATATGTAGGTATATATTATAATTTTTTTTTATGTATATCAGTTGTGTAGTACCCATAACACAAACATATAAAACTTTCTTACTATGGGACTAGATGACGCTGTATAGGCTGGCCCAGATATTATTATTGTTATGTAAGTTACAAAAAAAATGGTGCAGAGTTTTTGAACGAATAATCAAATGTTTTTATTATTAAAATCTATTTTATGCTCACATTATTTGTCTACTTATCAACTATATTCATTTGGCGAATTTACATTAAAATAATGAAACCTCTTTATAATTCATTAAAATTATATAGATACATAAATTTCTATCTGAAAAACGTACATTTCTATAGAAGGTATATACAACCAAGATATATTGCGGGTAATTTTATAATAAAATAAATCAAAGATATCCATCTTTATGTAATGGAAGGTATGCGACGAACGCGCTAAATAATTTCTCGAAAGTTTAATTAATCGATATTAAAGTGAGCTATAGGAAATTGATTTGTAATTGCTAACCACGAGTAATGTTGAATTTCCTCTTCCTATACGCATAGAATCACACCAAGCAGATTATCAGAAAATTATACTAAAAGCAATTTTGTAGTGATTCAGTTTAAAAAAAGATAGCTTGTTGCAGGCGGGAAACTCGTGTGTGCGGAACTTTATATTTATAAAAGCAATAGAAAGGAAAACTTGTAATTTATTTCAATATTTTCGTTTATTTTATGAAGATGTAATCTTGGAAACCTAAATGAAAAAAAAAATTGTCTGATGAAAAGCAACGTAAACGTATCGTTTTATATTTAAAAAAAATCTTATTTGAAAAATTACATAAAATATAAAAAGGAATCATGAAATTGCACCAAAAAGTTATGTTTTTATTATTCCTTTCAAAATGGTCAAATATGGCCAAAATTAAATGGCAAAGAATTTTTTTTTGCGTGTATCGGAACGTATTTCCATTTACTTTCGCCTAAATATATTGCGTTGAACCACCACCGTGAAATGGAACGATTTTGCTTGTTTGACATAATTGTTGGATTTTCATATTCCGTTTCTGTTTCTATAATATTTCTATAACTCAATGCTATAATGTAGTATTTCTCAATACTCAGGTTAGACGGGGCTAAACTAATAATATTATTATCTATAGAATATTAGGATCATAATGACATAAGTTTCGTTAATATATGTTACGTATTCAGGGTCATATAACAGAAAAAATATCACCTTTCTATGCCAAAAACCAGATTATTTTCTTTATACGATAACAAAATTTATAAACAAAATTATATTCGGTCGAAAAACATGCAAGTTAGAAGTTATTAAAATTTTATCTCTTTCTCTCTTTTTTGTAAAACGAAATTTAACATTATTATAAATGGCCTGGCGTCACAGCTATGTATACGCCTTGCGGTATTGCTAACTCTGTCTAACAGGACATTTAAAAAATTTTTTCTCTTAAGATATATTTAGAAAACTCTTTCAAATAAATTAATAATAAAATGTCATCTAGGTACCCTATTATTTTTGACGCAGTCGGTTTAAATTTTTTTTAATTACTGTCTGTTGTTATTTCAATTAAAAAAATAAATCTAACTCTTTCAAAGATGTGTAAGCTGAGTTAGCTGAGATTCATAACTACCAATCCAGTGTGGTGCTTTGTAAATTGTGGACGTCTTTAAGATCTCTATATTTTAAAAGCTTGAGGCGTCAAACGTCAGAGGCGTCAAACGTCATATATAATGAATACTAGTTTGACTTTCTATTTGAAATAAAGCCTACAGCTTCTAATATATATATATAAATAAAGCCTACAGCTTCTAATATATATATAAAGCCTACAGCTTCTAATATATATATATATATATTAGAAGCTGTAGGCTTTATTTCAAATAGAAAGTCAAACTAGTATTCATTATATATGACGTATATATATATTTCATATTTTGATAGCTATATTTTTGAGCTTTTAACTTTGATGAATATATTTTTTTTTTAGTACAATACATTTTAAATAAAAAACTAGTTTTTAACAAGGTTTTTTTAAATCTTCACTTAGTTTGTTATTCTTGTGATATTTATTTTATTTTAATTAATATATAGTTAAATAACTATCAAGTTAAATAAATAGTGTGATTACCAAATCTTATATAACAGGCTCAAATGTATCCAAAAATTTCATAACTACTGTATTGTTAGTATGCTCATAATACGTAAATGGATGTCTTTTCGCTAGAACGACGATTTTTAGTGGTACCTAATCGAAGTCAGGCTTCGTGCTGCCTTATGTTCAGATGGGTGCGTGTTTACAGTGGAATGGACGTCACGATTTTTTTTTGTATTTTTACTTTCATTTATAAAAGGATCAAAATATTAAATAAAATTTAAGTGTTGATGTCAGTTTTTTATTACTTTATTTTTATTACATATATACATAGATATAAGTCGTGTCTCTTTGTTCACGCTGATCTCCAAAATGGTTGAACCGATCTAAATAAAACTTTGCAGATACGAAAAGGGGGCTGTCATCGGTGATATATGTTACATTTGTCCGTGTCTCTTTATTTGGGCTAATGTTCGAAACGTCTCAAGTATTTATTCTTTTCATCATCATCATCAGCCCGTGTCTCTCCACTACTGGATATAAGCCTTTCCAAAGACTCGCCACCAACAACGCTCCTTCGCCTTTCGCGTCTATCTACCTTCGGTAGGGTGCTTCGTCTCTGTAGAAATCACGAAAACCACGCAAACGAACTAGCAGGTGATCGCTTATGATAATAATGAGAATTTGTTAGTTCTTAATCAATTCTAGTTAATACTCATTCATCAGTTATAAATTGTTCACCGCCATTTTTTTTTAACAACCAATTGAGAAAAAAGGTTTTAAAAGGGAACTACGTACGAGAAAGTGACTTCTAAATTGCCGCCCCCGACCAGTTAAACAGATGATCTGAGAGCGAAAGCGGAAGCTATGTACTAGATGATGAATGCTCAGGACCGTAAGGGATTCATTGGGTGGAGCCTAAGTCCAGCAGTGGATGTTGATTATAATTTTATTTAAAACTAGCTTTCCGCCCGCGGGCTTCGCTCGCGTTGAGCACAGTTGTAGTGGGACAGTTAAAGGAACGCGACGCTCTAAAACATTGTAACACTTTCTAGAACGTTCTGAAATTGAACTGCCTAAGAAATCTTATGAAATTTTTATGAAATTAGGTAATATGACATGGTCACATAGATTTCGTCAAAACATCAAGTTTGAGTACCAACACGATAAACTTGCGATTGATAGTTTCGAAAATATAAGCATTTAAAAATTTGGCCACGTGGTCACATAGATCTCGTCAAAACATCAAGTTTGAGTACCAACACGATAGGTCTGAGATTGATGGTTTCGAAAAAATAGTCATTTAAAAATGTGGTCACATGGACACATAGATCTCGTCAAAACATCAAGTTTGAGTACCAACACGATAGGTCTGCGATTGATGGTTTTGAAAATATAAGCATTTAAATATTTGGTCACGTGGACACATAGATCTCTTCAAAACATCAGGTTTGAGTACCAACACGATAGGTCTGAGATTGATGGTTTCGAAAAAATTGTCATTTCAAAATGTGGTCACATGGACACATAGATCTCATTAAAACATCAAGTTTAAGTACCAACACGATAGGTCTGCGATTGATGGTTTTGTAAATATAAGCATTTAAATATTTGGTCACGTGGTCACATAAATCTTGTCAAAACATCAAGTTTGAGTACCAACACGATAGGTCTGCAATTGATAGTTTCGAAAATATAAGCATTTAAATATTTGGTCAAATGGACACATAGATCTCGTCAAAACATCAAGCTTGAGTACCAACACGATAGGTCTGCGATTGATAGTTTCGAAAATATAAGCTTTTAAAAATTTGGTCACGTGGTCACGTAGATCTCGTCAAAACATCAAGTTTGAGCACCAACACGATAGGTCTGCGATTGATGGTTTTGAAAATATAAGCATTTAAATATTTGGTCACGTGGACACATAGATCTCGTCAAAACATCAGGTTTGAGTACCAACACGATAGGTCTGAGATTGATGGTTTCGAAAAAATTGTCATTTCAAAATGTGGTCACATGGACACATAGATCTCGTCAAAACATCAAGTTTAAGTACCAACACGATAGGTCTGCGGTTGATGGTTTTGTAAATATAAGCATTTAAATATTTGGTCACGTGGTTACATAGATCTTGTCAAAACATCAAGTTTGAGTACCAACACGATAGGTCTGCAATTGATAGTTTCGAAAATATAAGCATTAAAAAATTTGGTCACGTGGTTACATAGATTTCGTCAAAACATCAAGTTTGAGTACTAACACGATAAGTCTGAGATTGACAAAAAATAGCCTTTGTCACCCCGATAACGCCCTCTGCACGTCTGCGAAGTTTCATTGAAATCGGTACAGTCGTTTCGGAGATCAGCTCGAACAGACAGACAGACGGACAGACAGAAAAACAAAAGGAAGCCTATGTCACCCATGATAACACCCTCTGCACGTCTGCCAAGTTTCATTGAAATCGGTTCAGCCGTTTTTGAGATCAGCTCAAACAGACAGACAGATGGACAAACAGACAGATAAAAAGTACCCTATGTTACCCGCGGTAATGCTCTCTGCACGTCTGCAAAGTTTCATTGAAATTGGTTTAGCCGTTTCGGAGATTAGCCGGAACAGACAGACAGACAGACAGACAGACAGACAGACAGACAGACACTTCAATTTTATTAATATAGATTATCATCTAAATCGTGTAACAATGGATACTATCTCGCTACGACTGTAGGCCGTCCCGTCGCGTACTGGCACACGTCTCCACTCAACCGACCGATTTTCGGGCCGCGGCGGGTCGATAGCGAATATTGTTCGTTTGATTGATGACATCGCCACAGTAAATACCGAGTGAAAGAACTGATTTTACAAACATACAGTATCCAACCTATTGGCCCTTTTGTACACAGACCTGGTTCCAAAACCTCATTTTCTTAAACTACTTCTATTTGTAACGTAAACGAGAACGTTTTTGCGATTGATGTAAGCGAGATGTTTATTTGTATCAAATTTTTATATTTTTATTTATACCTATGGAACTTTACGATTACGTTTTCCGTTTCAGTTAGCGTTTGTGAATGTCGTTTACGTAGGTATAAAATTGATTGTGGTCTAGTTTTAATATTTTTTTTGCCCTAGATAACGTCCTAGACAGAAACATTGCCACATAGCAAGCCACATCTGCCACGAAGTGAGTCGTGAAATGTCGTGGCACTCACACGAACACTGTATCAAACGGTTTGTTCCTTTAAGGACAGATTCCGTTTAGGACAGATCACCTTTAACAGGCAAGAGAAAAGGTTTCGATTTGTCCCGTTAAGGACAGAAATGTTTTTAACCAACGTCCTCTAAATACGCGTTTACGAATAAGAGACTTATTTATGAGCTATTATTATTAAATTGTGAAAACTCCTTTCAATTTCTGCTGACGTGGTACTATGCTCATGCTATGCAGAATTTTGATACCTATGCGTATTAATAGAGCGTTGGTTGGTAGTTGCTGCATATTTCATTGATAGATAGTTAAGTACCAAGTAAAAACAGGAAAATGACCCCCTTCTTCCTGTTGTCCTAAATTAATTTGAACCCAGTGTGTAATACTGAGCCAGTAGAACGATTTGGATTTTTGTTCATATTGTTCTACCGTAAAGTAAACTTCCTATTCGTAAACACTTACCTACTACCTATTCATGGGACGTTGGTTAAAAACGTTTTCGTTCTTAACGGAACAAATCGAAACTTTTTCTCTTGCCTGTACAAAATCTGTCTTAAAGGGAATCTGTCCTAAACTTAATCTGTCCTTAAAGGAACAAACCTATCAAACGGCTACATAATTTATGGGTCCAGAGCACTATCTTTGACGTAGGATGCTTTTGCAAATGAAATATATAGAAAAGGTCATATTTGACTTTATATTATTCTTAAATATGACATGTTCAGACAATCATACTTAATTAGTATCTAGATATGATAAACCAAGCTTTATATTACGGAAATGGATCCCTGAATCGAAATTTTTTTTTTACAACGGTACCCGCAATTTTTTTAAAGACCTATGCAGTGATATCTTGGAATAGACACAATAGAATAGAGAAGTAAAAAAATCGTTACCGCTTCGTAGACGTAATTAATATCTATAACAATGCCAAATTACAGATTTTTTGCACCAAAAGTTTCTGAGTTAAACCGCGGACAGACGGACGGACAGATTGACGGATACACGGAGTTGGCAAAAGTATATGGGCTTCTTATTAGGTACTACGACCCTGAAAATATAACCGCACTCAAAATTACTTCGTATTATTTCATTAACTGTGTTGAATAACTACAAAGTGTGTGCTGGCAACCGCCCAAACCAAAATTTATAGCACGTTCATAAAGTGCTGAATGTTGTGATACATATATGTTTTTAGAATTTTCTAAACAGTAAAACACAGTCCAGGAATAAGCCGCTATTCAAATTTAAATTATTAGTTATAATTTTTTTAAATAATTTTAATAAAGTAATGTTAAACCTATGGATTAACTGCATATTTTTGTATGTGAGAGACATGGAATTCTGTAATATTGTAATAGTGCAAAAGCTTTTATAACCCAGTCAGGACACAAACACGGTCTCAGGGTCAGCAAAACCCTTTACATCCTAGCTCGAAGTGGATCAGGATTTCGAAGCATAATAATTAGGACAAAACGGATTGTGCAGGGAGAACTAATTCGTTCAGATTTGGACTATAAAAGACCAAACACAGCAAGGATTTGACTTGGTTGATGTCGACAAAGCTTAAATTGAACGCTTCTTCGAATCACAAGCTCTTTGCTAACTCGTTTTGTTGACATCTCGCTGTCAGATCAAAACCTCTGAGTTAGCCTTCTTAAAAGCAATGCAATGTTTCAAGAGATAATTGCAGGGACGTTTGCGCTTTCTGCTGCAAGCACGTATTAGTTTTCACTGTTATATGTACAAGTTTACAAGCTAAAGGCCGTTAACAAACTCACTTGCCACTTATGATAAGTGGCATGTCTATTCGTATATTTACTAACTCCTTCGATAATCTATTCGATAAATGGCTTATCGAACAGATTATCAAAGGAGTGACACAATAAAATTAACTGAAATGATTAGTGGTTATTATATCATACTTTCGTCGTTATAAATACAATAATATTAAAACAATCTGGAATTTTCTTTGTTATATTTTGAACGTGTCAAAACACAGTCATTTTCAACTATGGGAAAAGTCATTCTGAGTTTTTGTAACAAAGGTTGGTCATTTATAAGAATTGTAAATCACTTGCGACACTTTAAAGATATGGTCATGAATGCATCAAGCATTTCAAGAAAGAAACAGAGGAATGGAATGGTATGATATATTTTTACACAAATCAAAGTTATATCTTTTACTGGTACCACTAAATGTCTACACCTGGCTCATGGTTTATGGTAGTAGATGTAAAAGTTATCTATATCTATCTATACATCACAGATTAAATGTTTTGATGTGAATTTTGATGCTTTGGTATATTCACTGTGAAATGGAATTTAGTTTAACGCTCGTATAAAATTCGTACTGGAAAAACAAATAATTTCTCAGAAATTAAATTTCATAGGTAATTTAACAAAATTTTAAAAATGATAATATCGTATATTCTGTCTGTTTTCGATACTGTATTTCACTCGAATTTTCGATTGTTTCAAATTGGAGACACTTTATCTTGTTTATTCTGGTAACTAAGATCTTACACCGATTCGGGTATATTCAAACTGAACTAGTATTATTTTTCTAAATGAAAATACATTCATAACTTAGAAGTGTAAAGTGGACGTAAACAGGACTTGCAAAGTAGCACCTGATTACGAGGCTAAGGAGAAGGAATTAAATGGTCCGAGAGTTGCTAACGCAATTTAGAGTAGTTATTTGAGGTAGCATTAAACTTTGTGTGAAACTTGTTTAGCAACGTCTGAGCATAAAATTAGAGGCCTGGCTGAAGGGTGGTGGCCCATTCTTAAACATTGTTTTTTTTTTTATAGATATTGTTTTTTAAATACAAAAAAATCTCCCTTATGACCTGTATTTTGGAAAATAAGTTTTTTATTTATAAATTATTTTATCCAAGCCTCAGCTTGCCACAAATATTTTTTCTAAATTAACAACTTTCAAATTTGGAACCGACTGACAATTTTAAGCCCGATTTATTGGCTTGTTCATTTTCTGTTTTATTAAATTTATATAAAAATATATTATAGTTTCAAAATGCTTAATTCAAAAACATCAAAAGATAAAAATTGCAATTTAAATAAATTCATGGGTTGACACTGATCACGACCCTTCAGACAGGTCTTCAGTTTTATGTTCAGTGTTAAAAAGTTTTACACAAAGTTTCGTGTTGCCTCAAATACCTGCTCAATATTACGTTAACAGCTCTATTACTACATATAATGACACTAGTCCAAGAGAGTGCATTGCGTATCAAATGAGGGAAATTATGCGGATCATATCTTGTTTGAGAGTTGCTGATTACTTGGTTAAATATAGAAAACTATTATTCTGATCGCCTTTTTAGGAATCCGTAGCCAAATGGCAAAAAGGAACCCTTATAGTTTCTTCATGTCCGTCCGTCCGTATGTCTGTCTGTCTTTCTGTCTGTAGTTTTTCTCGGAAACTATTGGCATTATATAGATGAAATTTGGAAGGTAGGTGTAATCTATGAACCCCTACACAAGGACGTAGTGAAATTAATAACTTTTTTTTTTGAGATAGGTCGCCATACATGTAACTGAAGTACGAAAAAAAATAATTCATCGTATATTAACGCGAGGGGTACCAAACGATAGGTCTTAAAAAATGATATTAAGGTTTCAAACAATTTTTTTATTGAAGTCAACAGTTGTTGAGTTATGCACTCCTAAAGTCCTCATTTTTGTTAGAGTCATTACCAGCCAAACCGTTGTTTTTGGATACGTGGAATAAATGAATAAATTTATGACAAGAGTATATATTATGTAGTTAAAAGGTAAACTATCACAGCTAACTAGACTGTATTATTTAACCAGTAATAGATTAACTTATAAAATGTACTGTTATAAGTAAAAATTTTGTAAAAATTCCATAGGAAGCAACAGATAGCGTTTAGCCAATAACCGAAAACTAAATGCATTTTACCTTTGTGAAGTTATTGTAAAAAAATATTTAAAAAAAAATTATGATAAAAACTACATTGTATTACTAGGTATTATAAATTTACGCTTTCCTTTGCAGAGCTTATTCTCTTCACAATTGGTACTAAAAGTCAAAGGTTCACTGTAATAAAATAAGAAATAAAAATTGTCTCTAGCTATCAGTGCACTCATGTTATTACTTTTCGGATTAGCCAGAGAGGATCGAGCGCCTTCTAAATAACTAACGAAATAAAAATGAAATATATTTATACAATAATTCTTAAATTACATAAAAATAACGATTAATGGTTAAGTTTGATTAACGTCGCGCGTATGGTGATACGGAACCCTTCTTGTGCGAGTCCGATTCGGACTTGGCCGGTTTTTTGTAATCAAGGGCGAAAAAAAATCTAATATTAGTGACAAATATTACGGTTGCCTTGTATTAATTATGCGTTAAATAAAATACATAATAAGAAAAGATGAAAAAATAATATAATTAAATAAAAATAAAAATCTTTTTTCAACATATCGATTGTTTATGGTTAACCTAGTTTATGAACGGCGGAAGTTGCGCCGGTAATTAGTTCAATAATCTAGGTCAAACGAGATCAATGACGGCAATGAACCATTTTAATGTGCATTATTGTGCCACTGCGTTGGTGTACGTACACTCGCCATACATGCTAATCATAACACATAGTTTAAAAGAAATCAAGTGGATTTCTTTTGAAATTTTTTATCTTTAATAGATTATTTTTAGACTTGTTAGTCGATAAATTATTTTCTATATCAGTATGGCCGTAGATAAAGATAAAACTTTTTATTTTCTTATCTTAAATAAATAATCTTAATACACCTGAACTGAAGTTTTATATCATATAAAAATTATACAATGCACTTTTTTAACCATCTAATATCAGACCAAACTAGACAGAGCCTGTATTATGAGCACAATACAACTGATATACATATTATGATATATTTTTAGAATATGTACATATATAGATATTTTATACCCAGACACGGAACAAACAGCATGTTCCTACACATAAATATTCCGGGCAAGAATCGAACCCACGACCTTTGGTTCTGCAGTCAAGATTTCTAACCACTCACAAAACGGGTAGTCAACCAATTAGTAGTAATGTAGTCACCGTCATCATCATATCATTCCATTATGCCCCACTGCAGAGACTTAGGCCTCCCCTCGGGTAATATAGTAACGCGTTATAAATCTATCTCTACGATTTCTAGTTCACTGTATTCGTACAAACGTTGCATTTTAATTGAATTCTGATGCTACTCGTCGCTATCTAGAAGCCTCTACTGCGGTTAACATTTAACCACATATACTCTGGCTAGCTGGTGGTACCCGTTGCGAGATGGCGAGTTTCAGTCCGAGTTTAGTCTGCTAGGTGCCAGCGCGCCGGCCTTCAACCTCGCTAAATTCCGTTTGACGTTTTGGATGTTGTGAAGTGACATTTCTGACTCTATTAAAAACAAACGCTACTGGCCAATTTACTTATTCTATGTATTTATTACTAAAATTCCATTGTTTACAAATCGTTAATATCATATCGCTCCAATTAAAGGACCACAAAGGAAACATTATCAGTTGAAATTTGGACTTCATATTAACTAATTATGTTTCTAAATGATAAATCCTTTAAAAAGCCGAATGAATTGAAAAGATACGTACATTTCAAAATTTGTACAGTCGCGAGACAGTTGTGAATTATAAAAAAATAAATTATTATTTTTTAAATATTTAAGTGACAGGGTAATTTATTGAAATTTTTTTTAGTGTCATATTGGTATATATTACTGTAAAATTAAATATTTTGAAGACAGTTTGATTACGATGTTGTATCTTTACAATGGATTTCGAAAAGCAATTGAGAAGAATTACTACAAAGAAGACAGATATTTTAAATCGGATCGAGAGAAGTCAATAGGGAAGTGCCAAGTAAAAATTAAACCTTTAGAGCAGAATTTCCAAACTAAAAAAAAATGCCAATTATGTAAGTGAATCGAAATTACAGTAATCAAAACAAATATTGGAATATTTCTTACTGTTATTTTAAATTAAAACTTACTGAAAAAACATTTTTTAATTCGAATTGCGTATTAGATGGGGTGGACAACAGCAGACTGTGACGTCACGCCTACATACGTGAAACCTCGTTTGAAAAAGATAGACGAAAACTTTGGAAAAGTTCTTTATTTGTTAACAGGATTATATTTTGATATCAGATTTTCAAACTGCGATATTATGCTGAAGTTCGTTTTTAGTGACAATACAATCAAGTAACGTTTGAAACCGACGCTGTTATGCCTACTGTAAAGAATGTAAATAAGTTGTTTATTGTATAAATGCAATGTATAAATACCACAAATGTAAAAAATAATTTCTTTGAATAGCATATGTATTATTAAAAAATATTATCGATGAGAATTTTGGATTCTTAATAAATGTATAATTTCTTAATTAATTCACATTTTTAAAATAATAATAATGACATTGATTTGTGTAAACGTATAATTATTTAAAAAAATATGCAAATAATTGCATGTAAAATGTGTTCAACAGTTTTTATTTAATTGCAATTCGAAAGTGTTTGATTTGTATAAATTAAAATTAAAATAAAAAACCTTGGTTTATTATTGCTATGACATTCTAACGCGGATTTCTGGTTATGCCAGTTAGTTCTATCTACGAATATGAAAATCATTTGAATGTTGCACGGAAGCTGGGGACGTTGTTAAAGCTCTTAATGATACAGATAATTGACACTAATTCCACTAATTAATGGCATCCGTAAGTTTATATCTGGATGCAGAATTAATTTTAAATGTCTCATATACCTTATATTTTATAAGAAGAAAAAGAAAATTGTAATAACGTACTCGTTATTTGGAAAATATCAGCACCGTTTTCTTAAAGCATGTTTATCATACCATAAGCCCATTAATATCCCACTTCAGGGGCTTAGGTCTCACCTTGGAATTGGAGCTTAATACACCACATTGCTGCAGTGCAGTTTGGTTAATTTTGACGACTTTAACCGGGACCGACGCGACGGCTTAATATGCTCTTCGAGGCACAGAGTCAATGATATTTATGTACGTAAGTTAGAAAAACTCATTGCTACATGCCCTGGGATTCGAACCCGACCTTCTAAACACGAAGTCAGCTCGCTACCACTCAGCTATCACGACACTATGTTACTAAGCTGTTATTTTTAACATTCTCCTATGTTGTAACAAATAATTTAGTGTCCGCGTTCTGCTTAACAGCGTGTAAAAACATTATCTGCCGATCGATGAAAGTTACAATGATGAGTTTAACAAGTGCACATGTGTTTCTCCACTTACGGTCTAGTATTGGGCTGCGGGTGATCGATCAGCAATTCTCATCATTAGGGATGTCTACCAATAGTTATGATTTTCTTTAGATGTACGCAAAATCGAAGTATAATTTCAGGAGAACATTGTATTGCTACTCAATCGTAATCAAGCCATTGACGAGTTTCTCAATTATTTTCTACATACGCGTAAATGTATTTTAGTTCTAATTAAAAAAAAAAAATTAAATTAACATACCTATCTCACACATCCCTATACCTATCTGGGTGGGTACTAAACAACTGATATAGGTACTTAAATATTTTTTCTTAGATACTATAATACATACATAAATATTTCATGACTTGCCCGTGGTCCAACCAGCGTTGTCCGACCAGTTGGTCCACGGGGGATTTTTTTGCCCGTGGACCAACTGGTTGGACAACGAAAGATAAATCTTACACCCCGATATATATATGTATACTAGCTATGATGTAGGTACTATATATGACTAACTTCTGCTGCTCAGTTTTTTTTTATTTTATACAATGATTTGTTCCTTATGGAAAATTAGAGTAAAGGATGCAAAAAAAAAAAAACTAATTATGACTACTTACTTTTTATCAAAAAAGAGGGAATCTCCAAAAGAAATTTTTGTTATACCATTTACGGTTTTAACGTGTTGTCATAGAGTCCTGTTTAAATAATCCAATCTGTATGCTATGTATATACTATACGGTGTGTTCGGCTGATCGCAGTCTAAACTTATATAGCGTGTAGAGCTTACCAAACTAAAAAAAATTAAAAAAGTGATTAAAAAATTTATTTTTAAACATGTTTTCTCGGTAACTGTTAGTTTGCGCCATCTGCCCGCTTGAAGCTTTTTGTTTAGTTTGGTAAGCTCTACATGCTTTATAAGTTTGGACTACGTTAAGCAGAACACGCTGTATAGTATATTTATAGCATACAGAGTGGATTACTAAAGTAAATTATTATTTAAACAGGTCTCTATGGCAACATGTAAACCGTGTAGGTATATCGATAAATTAGCGTCGGCTTAAATCGTTGTTTATATTCGTATTTTAAGACATGTGATGATCGGGTGGTAAAGCACTCCGCCTTTGATAAACACATGGGTTCAGTTCCCATAAAGTCAAATGAATATCACAAGCTTCGTAGACATCATCACCTCGGAGACGGTAGATATCAACTGCCCCCAATCCTCACGTGATGGGCTTGATCCAAACTCCTTAACTCAATATTGAAGAAGGGCTGTTCTCTAGAAGTTTAGACGCAAAAATGTAATTAAAATCCCTAACATCTCCTACACCTTAAACTCCCTGGATTCTGGATAGGTTGTAACACGGATTGTAATAAAAACAGAATGACACACCAATTTTAATTAAAACTTGTCTTTAAAATCTTGGGTTCGGGTGTGTTGTGTATTTACAAAATGTGTGTGCTACAACAACCGCTGGACGTGGTAATATTTATTTGTTTGTTGATTTATGGGATGTACTTGTTAACGGTAGATCACTAGGTCAAAAAAGTGAAGCTGGTTGAATACAAATAAGTTGGTTGAAAAAAATCGTTCCCACAAGGCCTTTTGAAGCTTTTGGCCGAATTTCAGAATTCACTTTTTATGACCTATGGACGTCTGTAACCCTATTTTGTATATATGTAAGTGGTCTGGAACGCGCCACGGGCTCAATTCTACATTATATAATTTAATCCATCAGCAGACAAGACTCGGAGCCGATCCGCTGACTACTTGAAGCGTGATCGATTAGTAAATATCCAAAAGTCTTTGCATTTGCGATCTATATTAGTAAGCGTATATTTGACAATTAGCACTTAACGATTTCTTTATGTTGTATAACAAAATAAGCATAATTTCAAAAAAGCAGGAGACCTAGGCTCCCTTAATTGAAATAGCGTTTTCTTTCATTTTGCACAATAAAACACTTGGCAATAATATTTTTTAATGAATATATCGAAAATCCAAAGACAATTTTGTTATACAACTCTAAAAGGGAAATTTCTGTGTGTAATAGGCAGATATAGAAAAAATCTGTCGTGAATCTGCCATTCTGTATTCGTATATGTACATTGGATGATAATTGGATTTAATCGTTTATTAACGTATTGATTTAAATCTCGATGGGAAGAAAATACAATTTAAACTTCCAGGTGTTACAATTTATTTTAAAATGGGAAAAAAATATAAATTTTAATAAAATGTGTTTTGCACTTATTTCGCAAAACTCAATTTCATTATTTTTTTTTTCATTATTTATATGTCTAGAAAGAGCTACGCAGAGCTACGTAATAAAATTACAACAAAAAAGGGACCAAATTTTTAAACTTGTGTGTTTGACTAAATACGCCACATACTCATACTCACCATATGCAAATGCAATGGCATTCGAAATCTACGAAAACTAATATTTTTAAAACCAGAATCAAAACACCAACTAATGAGAAAAAGTGTACTACACTGGTCACACTGCAGTTAAACCCAATATACGCAAGTTCCGTTTCGTTCACAGAATTTGCCTTCACAAACAATTTAACTTACATGAACGTTTTTTTTTTAATTTTTGTGTTCTATTTTTTACAGTGATAAGTTAATTAAACTAAGTGACTTTTAAGCTATTTTTTTTGTAGGTGAGTAATTCGTATACATTTCAAAAAACCGCGGTCCATTTTGAACATCATTGTTTACGAAGAAAAAATTGTTTTACTTTATTCGTTAATTTATCGTAATTTTTTATAAAATATGTTATATTTCCATTTATTAGACTTATTATGAGTAGTTAAAATTGACGATATATGCTTATTAAATTCAACGATTTCTGAAGTTCAAAATAATTAAATATTATATTTGTTTTATTTAATTAATACGTGCGACTGTACCTGCGCGACTTCGTGCATAGCCAACTTCCAGCGGCCTTTTAGATAGATGGCGCGTATAGTACATAAAGTTCCAAAAGCATATTAGTGGCCGTACATATGTTCATAGTTTTGCACATTCAGTTTACTATATCAGTTTCTCAAAGCTCGTTTCCTAACAATCGCTCGTCAGCCCTGACTTTCGGACTGCGCGTCGACAGGCTTCGACGCTGATTAATTTACGAGGTGAGCGCGCGCGTTCCCGTGAGAGCATCGAATCAACCGACTGACTTGCACACGATGCGGTTACATGAATTTAAACATTATTAATTTTAATTAAAATGCCATATTAATTACATGAAACTGTTAAATTTTGAAGTACTTTTGTAATGTCTCAATATTTTGAGGTAATAAAAAAATTTAAAGTCGCAAGAGGATTTGTGTGAATATTTTATACTAGCGACCTCTCGTGGCTCCGCCCGCGTGGACTACGCGTTTGTATATATCGTAATAACATTAAAAAAAACATTTAAAAAAAATTGAATATAATGTATAGTTTATGCCCATTCTGAAGGTTTATTTTAAACTAGCGACCGCCCGCAGCTTCGCTTGCGTAGACTACACATTCCTGTTTTAGGTAGTTTTAACATTCGAAATAGATTATACGTACTTTTTGCTGAAACTAATATTGGGTACACCCATTCAAACTTTCAATCTTCACTCTCCCCACTCCTTTAAGAAAACCGATACTCCCATACTTTTCACCTCCCGTTTCCCACCCTTAAAATGTGGAAATCCAAAAACCCTGAAACACGTCATTATTTATTTATGTTAAAATTTTTTCTAACTTTAAAGAACAAAGACACTCATACAAAGCCCCTCCATCCCTCCGTCCTTAAATTTGAAATTTCCAAATATTCCTTTCTTAAAAATTAATACCCACTTTATTAAATAAACCATTTATTTATTTAATTTAATTTTGGCTTCCTAGACTTAGAAGTTTCGGCTTTACCTACCCCGATAGATCAGTGAGGACAAACGACAGACAGCCACAAAAAGTAGCTGATGTCACTCTTGACAACCTTTTTTCACGTCTGCAAAGTTTCATTAAAATCTGTTCAGCCGTTTTGGAGATTAGTTCGAATAGACACAAAGACGTACAGACAGACAGACGAACAAAAAGTAGCGTATGTCACTTTTAAACACCTCCTTTTCATACCCGTGAAATTTCATCAAAATCGGTTAAGCCGTTTTGGAGATTAGCTCGAATAGACAGATGGACGTACATACAGACATAAAAAAAGTAGTATATATCATTTTTGACCACTTTCTTTCCATATCTGTGAAGTTTCATTAAAATCAGTATAGCCGTTTTGGAGATTTGCTCGAATAGACAGACAGACAGATAGTATTATTTTATATATATAGCCTATAGCCTTCCACAATAAATAAACTGTCCAACACAAAAAAAAATTTTCAATTCGAACCAGCAGTTTTTGAGATTTGCGCGTTCAAACAAACAAACAAACAAACTCTTCAGCTTTATAATATTAGTATAGATGTTGATGAAAGAATTTTTGAAATCAAATGAGTAGTTTCGGAAATTACCTCTTACCTACATCCACAGACCAGTCAACCTATAGACCACGCTTTAATAAACGTCAGTACGAAAACGAAATCGCGAAAAAGTGGCGGGGTGCGGGGAGAGGTCGGCTAGTTTTCATTGGTTCGTTCAAAATTGACAATTTAATGGCTTCCGACGTGCTTCCAACTGACCGCTCACAAGAGACGTAGTTATGTAGTGTCACTACATAGCGAATGCTACTCCCTGTTAAAGCGTGGTATATAAGGTTGACTTGTCTGTGCTAACATCCAAACTTTGCCTCCTTATAAAAAATGTTAGTTATTGTAGAAGTATTATTTTCTATTTTCAAGAAATATAGATCAAACTGAGAATCCAATTTAAATATGTATTTTATTTTTCTATATAGTTTTTATGCCGGTCCAAGTAACAGGGGTACATACATCAATGCGGCTTTATCGCTGGTTTTACAGATGTTACTTGTTACATGCCCGATATTTACAGAACCTAACCTAGTAGATGGATCAAAAAAAACTGTTTTAATTTCTGCGAAAAGAAAGTGTAACTTTCTAGGTATTTCATAGATTTTAAGCGAGTAATTTCTTGGATCGGTCGTTATTGATAGTGTTTAAAGAAACGCATGTTTCTGTTCAGGAAAGAAACAAGATTCTAAACTTTCACTATCCAGTATTACCTGTTAAAATTTGTGTGCTTCATTTTTAGGCCTTCACTGCTAGGTTTTCGGTTTTATTACAGAAGAATAAAATCTAGTCCGAGTACAGTAAAAGGTTGTCGACAATCGGAAATCTTTTTAAAATAATACGATAGTAGAAAAACACGAAAACTGTTCAGAATGAGCTAGGAAAATTTAAGGTCTAGCAATAGAAATCGCAACAGCACACTATGTCTGTTAAGACACCTGACTATTGTGAAAATCAAAGAAGACCTCATATGCCTAGCGTGTTAAGAAGTTGAAAAAACAATCTTCCTCCTGGTAGCAGTATGTCTCATCCACGCAATACACAGATGGCAAATTCTAAAAGATAGTTGAACAAAAGCTCGCCGACATCAATATTGGGCAACTGGTAGATTTCTGCAAGACAACAAGAAGGTTTGAGACGATGCCGAACCACCAGTAACTCATTAAGGGATTCGCCAAATGAGGTATCGGGTAAAATAATCCACACGGTCGGCGTCCCTGAAGATCACTACATATTATAAAATAAAATCCCCCGCCGCGTCTGTCTGTCTAAATGCGATAAACGCAAAAACTACCGAACGGATTCAAGAAGAAGGTTTGTGTGTTTAATTTATAAATTTTTTGTAAAAAATAGTAGAATTATGATGATTATTGTAGAAGAAATCGGAACAAAAAATCAAGCCGGCTGAGACATTTTATCGAAAACGCTGTCTAATCCTTTTGAGATATAACAAAATAATGTATGGAGGAATATGGAGGAATAATTGTCTTTTTTATAGGACTAAAGAAAAGTCCGCGATGGCATATGTCTATCTTTTATGGATAGCTTACTATACCTATATTAATGTTTAAAAAAATGGTGTTATATGATGAGGTAATTGGAAACCAATTTATATGGATATAGTATTAATCCTTCTCAAATTAAATACGTTATTTACCTTCAGCATTTTATACACATTATGATTGGCCTCTACATTATACAATTTAAATTATTGTCTTAGAAGCTATCGCGAAATAAAAATATCGCGTGACTAGGCGGGCGCCGCGCCCCGCGCCGACCGGCCATAGCGGACGTCGCGGCACGCGACGGTTAGGTTATAGGTGGATTAGGATATATGTATTTATTCTTTACTTCTTCGAATATTTATAGAATTGGAAATAAAAATACTTTAAAAATACTCCAAGTAGCATGACCTGACGTTACATTTGACGACCGCTTAGCCTAGTGGGTAGCAACCCATCCTACGAAGCTGGGGGTCCCGGGTTCAAATCTCAGGTCGAATCAGTATTTATATGATGAATATTGATACTGGTACAGGGTCTTGGTCGTTATATGTATGTGGTGTCTTCGCTTGGTACCCAAAACACAAGCTAATGCTTAGTTTGGGGCCTAGACGTTGTTGTGATGTATACGTTATTATTATTATTTAAATGTAATTAAATCCAATACACATGTTCGACGCAACAAGCTGATATGACACTACGACAGAAAAAAACATTACGGCTTATATGGTCTGCTACCCGTGCGAAGCCGGGGCGGGTCGCTAGTAAAATAATAAATGATAGATAAAGAAAATGTGAATATGTACTAAATTAACTTCCTTCAGTAACAAATAATATCGTGTGTAAAACGCCCATGGCGACCCCCCGCTGAAGTGCAATGCGGTTGTGAGTGTTGTTTGTGACATAAACGCACCGCTATGGTGGCCGTGTTAAACGCATGTTTGTGGTTATTTATTATTAAGCAATATATTTATCGATTCTCATAAATATTCTACTGTTTCAAATCGATATCAAAGAATATATCCTGCCTAACCTCTTACTTTTTTTTACTTTAAAACAGCGACGCTGGTTCCTATGTAAAACTAGCAAATAGATTGACTAGTTTTCTTTGAAATCGGGGACATAAATAAATTTCGTTTTAAGTACAAATGTGTGTGAGTATTGTATTGATCAAAATCTAAGCGAGTGATTTACGAAACGTCAAGTTCGTAGGTCAGTCTATTGTGCAACTTGTAACAGTATTTTACTTCGGAAAAGAAAGCTCGTCTAGTGTGAGCTTTTGATATGTTACTGTATAGTATTAGAGTTTCGCTCGAATATGTATTGGATACAAAATGAATTGCAGCTGCGAAACTAAAGCGCTAACCTGTAGAGCTAACAGCTAACATGCATACCGCGATAAGATTTCGTCAAGGTATTATCTAGTGCCAAAACGGGGTAGTTCTATATTTGACATTTGAAGTTATCTCGTTTTGGCACGAATTAATACGTTGACATAATTTTGTCGCAATGTGCTTGTTAGCTCTGCTGTACTTACTATTTACCTCTTCCTGCTATGCTGCATACAACTATATTTTTGGTGTAAATTGGAATTGTTGTTTGATAGTCAAAATCAAATAACGTGACACAAAAGTTCATTGGCCTTACCGTATACCGGTACTTCGATATGAGTTTTCACTCTTCTTATAGCGATAATTGTCATTTACCTCTTAGACCGTATCAACATCGGAAGCTAAACATTCGCGGGCAAAATTTCTAATATAATAAAAATATTTCGCGTATTTTTTTATAATTTTGGTTTCCAATGGTGACAGATCGGCTCATTGAGGGTATTTAATGACCCTCCAACCTCCAACTCCAAAATCCAACGCAACCTCATTAACAAGTTTTTTAACAACGTTTCTAAACTCACAGCTTTTCTATATTGTGTATAGAAAATATTCAGTTTTTTACTTACACTAAATAATTATCCAACCGAATGTCTGGAGAGCCTTGTCTATGAAAGGGGGATTCCCCGACGGCATACGGAAACAATTCACTTGATCTAATATTGAAACGTGAGATGACACTTTTTGAATATGGAGGGAATAGAGGAAAGTACTTGGAAGCTGCTAATACTTATGTAAAGTCAATTCAACATCCCCTCAATACCCTCAGAGTCATTGGTTGTCCATATATGATGACATCACACAGTCTGACGTAAGGCTACTTGGTATATGCTCGCTGTGTATTCAGGAGAAATTTGGTCGAGGTGTCGGACAGATGTAACTTAAGACAAACTTACAACGCAGCTATAAATATTTGTGATACAGCTCGAGACCGACGTTTGTACATGTTTCGTTCTCGTTTAGGTAATATTAGAGCTTTTGTATGTGAGTTGTAAAATATAAACGCCCGGTGGAGAAAATCTTGAATAATTTGATCTACGTAATAAGATATATTGCTTGTCACTCCTGTATGTGATATAAAATATTTAAAATGGGCTTTCGGGTCGAAAGCTTCATATTAAATTATTCTGTTGAGCAAGATGGTAATGCATATTTAAGTAAGTACAAATACCTACAAAATGCTTCAAAAAGTTGCATGAAAGGCGTAGAGTTAATGAATTTGACAACAGGTTTTAATAGAGTCAGAAATGTCACTTCACAGTATTTTATGATAAATTTTCGGAAATTTCAAGCGCAATTTCGCGGGGTTGAATGCAGGCGCGTGCGAACCTCGCGGACTAAACTCGGACTGAAACTCGCCATCTCGCAACGGGTACACACCAACGGGTACCTAGAGTATGAGTGGTTAGACGGTAAACGCAGAAGAGGGCTTCTACACAATTCGTCCTTTTATGATGAACAGTGTACAACTTCTTTAGCAATGTCTGAACATAAAATTGAAAACCTGACTGAAGGGTTATGAGGCATTGTCGACTTTTGAATGTTTTTTTTTAAAGTTCAACTCTAATGACTTGTCTTTTAGAAAACATGGTTTATATGTTTATAAACATTATTCTGTCTAAGTCTTAGCTTGCATCAAATATTTTTTTTTTCGAATATAACAAAATTAAATTTTAAAACCGCCTGTCAACGTTTTAGACCCGATTAAAAGATTTAGTTTATTTATTTTATATTATTAAATACAATGATTATATATTTTAAAATTTCAAAATACCTCAAGCAATAACATTTTGAAGACATTTTAAAAGGGTATTAACCAGTAATAACAAATACAGCAACGATAATATTTACAACTATAACGAATATAGAAGACAATATAGAGTGAATAACTTAGCTATTTCATACACTATATGCCGCCCTTTCATACGCTTTACTTTAAAGTAAAAATATAATTTTTACTTTTTTTAGTTAAAGTTTGAATAAGTTAAGCTTTCCCATGAGTAATACAGATGAGAACGATTGGTAATATTATCGTTTGTTAAAAGCTATAAACCGACATTACCAATTTGGTGTAGGTCATAAATAAAGATTTAAAAAAAAATGTTTGATATACTTCACTTACTTAGATGTAAACTGTATTATTATTTGACCCATAAAATCCAAACCTTCTCTCAACGCGCTGACTTCACAGGATCTATTACAGGAAGAACACTTAGTTAAACCAATGACAAGCCAGAATACATTAACCACTTTATTGCAAATAATGTCTAACCTAAACGATAGTAATATCCTTTTGATCTGAATGATTAAGTCGTTCTATTAGTCGATCGTCGTGCATGTGAGTGGATTCAATAAACTCGTGCGCTGTCGCTTCCTAGATTATCTATATGTGAATTTAATAGGACATTCCTATGATCCATACCCTGTATCGAATCGTGGACGTCATTGCAATTCTAAGAATAAATTGGTGCTAAACAATATAATGTATAATTTTTCACGAGTAAAATAAATTGTTAATTTTCTGTTTAGAGTTTTATATGCGGCTGGGTGTTGTTATAAAGAAAACGTAAGAACATGTATGTTCAATTTAGATTTTTTTTTAAAATCAATGGTATGACGAAAAACTCAAATTAGTTGACAACCGCTTAGCCTAGTGAGTAGCGATCCTGCCTACGAAGCTGGAGGTCCCGGGTTCGAATCCCAGGTCGGGTCAGTATTTATATGATGAATATTGATATTGGTACCGGGTCTTGGTTGTTATATGTATGCGGTGTCTTCGCTTGGTACCCAAAATACTATAATACAAACAAACAAATAAATAGGGCCTAGACGTTGTTGTGATGTATACGTCATTATTATTATTATTTTAGTTAATAACTGTAAATAAGTAGGCTTTTTCACTATCTATATCTTTTATTAGCATCGAATTAAACCCACTATAAATTTAATCCAAAATGTGAAACGTTTTGAAATGTACACCTACTCCGTATAGGCCCTTTCTCATTAATGTTTAAGGATTTGGCTGTTCCAGTGAAAATATCGTAAGAAAAACAAAAACTTTGAGAAATCACAGGTTTTTCTTACTGGAAGAATCCGGGTACATTGAAAATGATAATACAAAATGAAAAATAAATCGAAATTCAATATGCAATTCCTAAGGTTCTGTCTGTCTTTCAATGTCTGTCTGCATTGTATATATGGAACTTGGAAGGTAGCTATGAATTAAAAAACTTAAATGAAATTAGTAAAATAACGTTAAATAAAATAACAATAATAATTAGTATAAAAAAACCACATTTTCGATATCGATCTGGCCTTTCTTAGCTTGAACTCCGAAGATCTATCTATTTTTAAAAAGAGACGCTTTTATTTGAAAAATGATTACCGTCTAAAATGTCTCGACATTCGCATCCGGTTCCGAGGCCAGATAGTTAATTTACAATCGAAAGTCTTGTCCGTGCGCGTACGTGTAATCGTTTTAAATTATAGGGATTCGGCTACTAAGTTACGCTCTTGTGATGTTTAGAATTTTGTTTTGTGAGAAAACGTTGTTTGTTGAAACCATGGATGTTCATAAAGATACCGCGTTGCGACAACAAAATAATTTATACACATAGGCCAAATATATTAGTTTTCAAATATTCGATGTTAGTAAGATTTTGTGTGACCCACGTGTACCTACTCGTGTTTTAAAATAAAATAAAGATTTTTAAATTACATTTCATGCGTCATCATCATCAGCCCATGTTACCCCACTGCAGGGGCTTAGGCCTCCCCCGGGGTAAGGAGGGGGTTTGGAGCTTAAATCCACCACGCTACTTCACTGCGGGTTGGGGATTGTAACGACCGCCATCTATTGACAGCGTCCGGGACCGACTGCTTAACGTGCTCTCCGAAGCACGGAGTCAGTGATAGTTAATGTACTTAAGTCAGAAAAACTCATTGGTACACGCCCGGATTCGAACCATGACCCTATGGCCTTATAAATTTCATGCGTAATTTAACAAAATGTTTCAAACAAATAATGATAATTATGACTTGAGGTTTATCTAATCTCTGATTCTATCATTTTGTCGTGTTTTGTCGATCGTTTAGAAGTATATAACGTTTCATCTAGATTATTTTGTTATCTAAGGTTCTATTGTACGTGGTATAATTTTTTTGAGCTACCGTATACACGCACAATAGAATATCGGGGATTAACTGAAATTGCATGCATTCATGGTCACAGGTAGATTTAAAGATTTAACATTTTCATACTAGTATTTACTTCAGTGTAGTTTTCGGGCTACGGAAAGTGCAATGCTTGGAGTCTCTTCATGAGGTAGAACAAGGTAGTTAACTATTTACTTTTTTAAATTTTTTTTAAGTGAAAGAGTTTTTTAAATAATGTATTTAATAAGAGTGAAATAATTAAAAAAAAAGTAATTAATACCAAAGTTATTAATGTTTATATAACGTCCAGAGGGGGCAAAAACGCACCGTCTGTCATAGAGATAAACTTTTAATAGCTTAAGCAGAAGTTTCATACTCTTACCGAATATAATTTTGTTATGACATTGACTTTTATATTTTCTTGATAAATATAGTGTTTTCAATATTACTTAAATATCTTATTATTGAGAAAATAATGAGCTGTAAAGCTATACTATAAAAACAAGTTGCTGAAAGCTATCCCTGAGCTGCTCATCCGGCACTTATTTGCAAACTTTAAACTGTAAATTTTTCTGCTCTATGAAATTGTGAATGCTACACAATGGTTATGTACAAATACCTGTAATATTAATTTTTAAAAGATACACTGTTGTATTTCCTTGGTGTTACTTCTCAACGGTGTTAATTTTTCTAAGTGTTGGTAGATTTGGTAGACAGGTACCCTTCACAGGCCTGTGTATAAAATTTAAAAAAATCATTTCCTTTCGTAGTGATTTCGTAGTGAATTTACAATGGGGTCCTCATATTATGAGGGTGGCTGGTAAACTGAGCTCTGCTGTTTTTGCAATTAGGCAAATAAGAAAACTAACTGATGTGCCTACAGCGAGGCTGGTTTATTTTAGCTACTTTCATAGCATAATGTCATATGGCATTCTGCTATGGGGAAAGGCCGCTGACATTCAAACAATATTTGTTCTGCAGAAAAGGGCTATTCGAGCTATATATAAATTAAAATCTAGAGATAGTGTAAAGGCTTATTTTAGAGAGGGTAATATTTTGACAGTCCCTTGTCAGTATATTTATGAAAATATAATTTATGTACATAAAAACATAAATGCTTTCTCTAGGGTGGGTGATGGCCACAACTTAAATACAAGACATAAGCATTTGTTATCAATTCCCAGGTTCAGGCTCTCAAAGGTTAATAATTCTTTCATGGGAAATTGTATCCGTTTTTATAATAAAATTCCAAAAGAAATGTTAGACTTGAATTCTAATCAATTTATAAAGCGAGTTAAAGTCCAACTCATGAAAAAAGCTTACTATTGTATTACCGAGTATTTAAATGACAAGTGCGCATGGACATCATTGTAATAGTTGTAAGACTTTAAATTAAAAAAAAACAATTAAGAAAGACATATATTAAAATTAAATAAACAGAGAGGAGTTTCTTGCCGGTTCTTCTCCTCCTAGTTTTTGAACCGGTACCTAATCAATTTTTACGACTTTCAATAAGTGTGTGCAAACATCTTATATTGAATAAAAACTTTTTGAATTTGAATTTGAATTCGTTATCAGTCAATCTCAATTGAGTTTAGTTGATTATATTGGATGTCGTGTTCTAAACGTTTGGGAAATGTGCTACGTAAAGGCTTTAGTGCCTTTATTTTACAAAATTCATTATGTCAATTTTCAGACGTGATCGTAAGCCAAGATACATTTTAAGCCCACCGAGCTTTGACTTAGATCAGTAGAGGAGTAATGCTAGCCGTTTAGTTCAAGAACCAAAGTTATGATGCCATGTTAAGAAATGTAGACAGGCGGAACGCTTGGGTGGTCCATATCATTGGTTACCTAGATGATCTTCGCTCACCGCGTCTTTGTATATTACTGTGTGGGCAAATTATTTTTTTTTTTTAAGTAAATAAGTTGGACAAAATTTGTCAACTTTGAGTAATGTTTGAGTAGTTGAGTTTAGCACGCGTGCACACAGAAAAAAAAAATTCTGGTATCAAGAAAATATAGTCTTCAATATATACAAATACGACATATTCTTGGACCAATACAAATTGCATTGAATAAAGAAGTCTTTTTCTTCTGTGTACACATTCTTTGTTCAGTGCAATTCGTATTGGTCCAAGAATACGTCGTATTTGTTTATATTGAAGACTATATTTTCTTGACACCAGAATTCTTTTCTTCTGTGTACCTTCTAGTCTCCTACATTCTAAGTTCGGTGGTATTCCCGAATCGTATTCTCAATAATATATTTATGTACATCAAAATTGACGTCACGAATTTGGCGAATATTTCATATTATTTATATGAAAATAAAACGTTTTTATAAAAATGGAACAATATTAATTTATTCTCGTTCTTCACTTCTTCCTTCATCAGCCCATTTTTTACCTCACTGCAGGGGCTTAGGTCTCCCCCAGGGTAAGGAGGGTGGCTTGGAGCTTAAATCCACCACGCTGCTCCACTGCGGGTTGGGGACTGTAACGACTGCCATCTATTGACAGCGTCCGGGACCGACTGCTTAACGTGCCCTCCGAAGCACGGAGTCAGTGATAGTTGTGTACTTAAGTCAGAAAAACTCATTGGTACACGCCCGGATTCGAACCATGGCCCTATGGCTATGGGGCCATATAAATTTGAGACAGGTTCGTTGCGCTTTGGGCTATCACGACTTATTCTCGTTACATAAAACATATAAAAATAAAGTGTCCACTCTACACTAATATCGGTAAAGCTTCAAGGCTGTTATAGAATTTTAGCTAAGTTTCTAAAATACTTTTAGAAAGTATTCAAAAACTTTATGTCAGAATTGCCAACATACGATGATTACGACTGAGATAATGAAAAATGAAATGTATTTTATTTCATTAATAACAAATTATCAGAAACCTAGTAATAGATAGAGATCTAAATGAATAATAGTCCACCTTTAGGTATATATTTTCACTTGGAACTATGTCCGGAGTATGAACATATTATTTATTGCTCAAACTTAATAGATAGTCTGTGGTACACCCATTGCATAGATGACAACCGAAAGTATTAAAAAAAACCGGTCAAGTGTGATTAAGAGAATCGTAGAAAGGATTCCGCACTCATAAGTCATTGCATTATACGCAGTCTAAGGAAAGTTGGTACGAAACAGGTGAATTAGCTTGTTCGAGCTTTTATTGGACTACCTATAATTTCTGTTTTTTTTTTTATTAAGGCTAGAATTTGACATCGAATTTTTTGTTTATATAGGCTACTATAGTAATTATTAGATCAATGTTGACTTTATTAAACGTAGTCAGTCCTTGGTGAAATCAACCAAGACATTTAATATGCATTTGACCTTCATGTATATTTTCCATTTTTTAGTAAACTATTATATAATAATAATAATACCTGGGTCATTCCACACAGCACCATCTAGTCCCAAACTAAGCAAAGCTTGTATTATGCGTACCAGACAACTGTTAAACATACTTAAATATTCTTTATAATACATACATACACGGTGAGATTTTAGTCACCGGCTAAAATTTTTCTAGATGTTAGGTATCACCAATAGACCTCATTGCGTAAATAAAAAATGTAGGTTACATTTTCATAATAAATTATTTTATCTACAGTGTAATTTTATAACGTTTGGTTGCCTTCCTAACGCTATAGTAAACGTGCACGCCCGAGGCCTTGAAACGGAATGGGGCGGCGGGCATGAATGGTGACTCGAGTTATTGGTTTTTTCGGGAAAGGTTTGTGTAGTCATATCTCAATATTTTTCTATAGGACGATACTAAAAGGAAACAAGACGGCTATCAATTTTTTACCAAAGATCATTATATTAAAATTTGGCTGGTCATTAAAACCTCACCCTGTATATAGATACTTTTTACACCCACATATGGAATAAATAGACATGTTCATACACACAAATACACTGAGGAAAATCCTTCGTACAGACGAACTTATATTTCAGAAATATACAGTCAACGCATACTTTAGACTTAAATACATACAATATAACATAAATTTTATTTATTAATTATTTTATTTATTTATGAGCAAGGATAACATATTAATACGGATACATCAAAAGTACACCTACAGACTTGTCCTGCAGCTGCATGGTGTAATATACAGTGCTACACTAATTCAAGTAATACCACGATTTAATTATACAATATCCTTTTTTCATGCTGAAATTTTTCTCACTGTATTTGTCCCGGGTGAGAATTGAACCCGCGACCCTTGGCTCCGCAGTTAAGGTCTCTAACCACTCGGCCAATTGGTCAGTCATTCAAATTATTTATTTATTAGTCATTTGAATATTAAAGTTCAACATTTGAATTTTTTTGAAATTTTAATTTCAGTAGTTTTGAAGTTAGGGCTCTCCCTAAGGCATGCTCAATTTTCGATTGTATTGTTGTATTGTATTGTTTCTAAAATGTCTTTTAAACTGTGCAAACTTTCTAATTATAAATATTTTATACATATATTTACTTTGCACAACAAGCCCTTTCATTTGATATATTACCTGATATACTTAACAAAATTTAAATCTTTTCAATTAAATTTAAACTTAACTCGAAATATTACAATGGTGTTCATGCGCACTTATCATTTAAATATTCGTTAATGCAATAGTACGATTTCTTCATGAGTAGGACTTTAACTCGCTTTGTAAATTGATTACAATTTTGCAATACTCACCTACGAGAAAGCATTCAAGTTTTTATGTACATAAATTACATCTCCATAAATGTACTGACAAGGGACTGTCAAAATGTTACTTTCTTTAAAGTGAGCCCTTAGACTATCTCTAGATTTTAATTTAGTTATAGCTTGAATAGCCCTTTTTTGAAGAATAAATATTGTTGGAATGCTACAGCGGCCTTTCCCCAAAGCAAAATATTATGTGACATAATGCTATGAAAGTAACTAAAAAAAACTAGCCTCGCTGTAGGTACATCGGTTAGTTTTTTTATTTGCCTAATTGCAAAAACAGCAGAGCTCACATGAGGACCCCATTTTAAATTTGAATCGCTAGTAAAGCCCAAGAACACAGTTTCATTAATTAAATTTAATGAATCCCATACCAAGTCTCAAATTAACATCAACTTGGCGAACATATCAGTCATATATGGATGAGTTATATACCCATACAAGCACTATGTCTCTATGTATTCCATTCCATTTTGTACCCCACTGCAGGAGCTTAGGCATCCACTCAAGATGTAAATGAATTTAAATCAGGAACTGTTGATATTGAGGTCGATTCTCTTCAGTAGAACCCACTTTCCGAACAGTTATCTGAAAAGTTTGAAAGTCTGTGTGAATATAAAAGTTCTTGTGAAAACCTACTCAAGTACTACGCAGGTATTTGAGTTTTGAGATTGAGAATGTAAAAATGACGTAAACATTACTACAACTACTATACTAAATTTAGATTTTAAATCTTTTAGTTTTTGTCGGTTTTGAATTAAATTTAATCATTATTATCGATAACAACTATCGAAATATACGCCAAAAACTTTTGGATGAACTGTAGTGGATCTGATATTCGTAAATAAAGTCTAGAAAATGGACTAAGTTTGGCCGGACAATCTGCATAGCTTACGGAAGTCTTGAATCGAATCACGAAATATATTTTTTGATACATAATACATTCTATAATTAAAATAAAAATAACTTTCACCATTTAATATAATAAGTAGTCCCGGTTCGTATAACACGATATTTTAAATTTTTAAACGACTGTGAATCCAGTCTCCGAATAACGGGAGAAATAAAATAAAATAAGCAATACGTCGTACGTGTGGCCCCTGATCATAGTAAATCATAATTATTTATGATGCATCTTCTCCAAGCATTGCCACACGGGGCAGCCAGTGTACTGACGCATGCGCAACTTGTACCAGAGCTAGTGCTGATTTATAGACGCGTTCGTTTCAAGTATATTATTATAGTCTTTATTGATCTTTAATGCAGCTTAGTTAATTGATTATTTTATTACGACGACCGCTTAGCATAGTGGGTAGCGACCCTGTCTACGAAGCCGGAGGTCCCGGGTTCGAATCCCAGGTCGGGTCAGTATTTATATGATGAATATTGATACTGGTACCGGGTTTTGATTGTTATATGTATGTGGTGTCTTCGCTTGGTACCCAGAATACAAACTAATGCTTAGTTGGGGGCCTAGACGTTGTTGTCATGTATACGTTACTATTATTATTAGAAAACGAAACTTTTTATTTCCTTCTAATTCATTGCGCAACTCGACAGTGAAATATTTATAATTTTTTTATTGAAGAGGTATTTTGTACTTGATGTTTATGTTCAAAATATATATAAAAATATATAGTTATTACATTTAAATTATATAAAGTTAAGTTATAAATTATTAGTTATTATATATAGTTAACACGTTACGCAGTCGGCCCCGGACGCTGTCAATAGATGGCGGTTGCTACAATCCCCAACCTACAGTAGAGCAGCGTACTAATGGATTTAAGCTCCAAGGCCCTGTCACTCCGGGGAGGTCTAAGCCCCTGCAGTGGGGTAAAAATAGGCGGATGAACTGAAGTGAAGATTGATTATTTTCATTACACAAATACTTTTTTTCACCTTCTTAAGTATTCGCTGCGTAAAGTGAGCCTTGACAATGAAATATTATATTCTTCTTAGAAAAGTATTTGATTTTAGGGGATTATGTAAAAAAAAAAATTGATAAATATTAATATTGACAATAGATTCTTTTTGTTTATACTAATACAATGAGAAATTCCGATGGCAAGTGTTGATTAATAATAATTAAAGATATTTATTTGACAACCTGATTATCAGGATGACACTGTATAAAATTCATATACCGGTTTAAAGAACATAATGCATTACGTTCTTAACGTTATGCATTGAACTCACTGCAGGGGCTTAAATCTCCCCTCAGGATGAAGGCGCTCGGAGTTTAATGCATCACGCTGATCCAGTGAGGGTTAGTGGATTTTAACGACTGTCATATGGTGATGGCATTACAAAAAATATTTCTAGTAAAATATGTAGGTAGCGCTAAATAAGCTAGCTCTGTCCAGTGACATAACTGTTTCATTAGAAATGAATTTGTGATATATTTGTTACGTAAAACTGTTTTAGTCTGTTTTAGTTTTAGTTCAAATAATTTAGAACTGAGTATGTATACAAGGTGTCCCATAAATAGTGCGCAGACTCCCGGGTGCCGAAAACTGCGTTCATTTTCTATCAGAATAATCCAAAGTATGTTTAGTAAAAGTGTTATGGCTTTCGAGTAATTCGGACTTCTCTGAAATTGCCTAGGGTCTCTACCTTGCATCAATAGTTTGGCTGTCATATTTACAAATTTACAAATTGTTTCAATTTACTTTTTGGAAAATACTCTATATTAGTTGCCGCATCGAATGCATCAAACACATTTTTTTAATTATGAAAAGCTCCAAGAAATAACGATTTTTTTTTTCAAATTTTTAACCAAATTTAAATTTTAGTAGCTTAGTTTGAAGATCTGTGTTAAAAAGAAAAAAAAGTACTGAGCTCAATTGTCAAACTTCACGAAAAACTTGCTTGTTTATGGAAATTTTTAAATTGTAAAACATCTCCGGATTTTTTTTTTATGAAACATAAAATTTTGCAATTTTTATTTAAAAGGAGCTGATTTCCTTCAAATTAAATAAGTCGAAATATTAAATTTTCGTGAATTTATTAAACTTTGTTTGTGAATGTGACATGAAAATGAGGCTCATTTGTTCATTGGTTTTTATCATTACAGACAACAATAATTTGTCTTTTTGAGAGTTAAATTACTTTTGTGTTTCTAATAGTAAATGATAAATAAAACAATTGATTTACAAATTAATTTATCATAATAAATTTTCAAATTGACGCCCTCTTTCTCTAACATATCTATTAAAAATTATCTTTTCAATAAACCTAACCTTTATGAGATTGTTTTTTACGCTGGCTGAATTATCCTTACTCGTAAATCTCGTTCATTGCGAATTGGGTTTGGATATACCTTCTCCTTAAGGCAACCCTAATAAAAATATCCAAAGGATTAAAGACTAGTGATCGAAGTGGCCACAAACCCTATAAGGCCCAAGACGACCGATCCATCTTCCACTGCATCCTTCATTTAAAAATGTTCTTACTCGAGTGTTATAATGAGCAGGGCATCCATCATTTTTGGCCACATGGTCGATCTTAAAGTGAGAGACATCTCTTTCAGTAGTTGCGGTCCATTCAGCGTTCGTGGCAGCTTAACTGGCTTCAAAATTAGGCCATTAAAAATACCAGTCCATAAATTCACTTTGAACTGATATTGGAGTGATCTTTTCTCATATCCTGAGGTTTTTCCAAATGCCAGCTACGAAGATAGTGATTGTTTGTGTAGCCATCTCTCTTGTAAGATGATCCGTTGCACCAGAGAACTTTATTAAAGAAATCAAGATCTTCTTGGGGTTTTTGCAACATTATGTGGCAAAATGGCACTTTCGATGCGAAATATCTAGATTAAAGAACTTGCACGCGTCGCACGTGGTAAGGATGATATTTATGTAGTGATAAAAAATTTACGGTCGATGCGTCACCGCATTCGTTACCGCTTGTTATTTAGCATTGTATTGTGTTAATAATAGCAAAAAAAATAGAGAAAACACTATTTAGAGGCAAAAAAATGTAATATTTCAATTTATAAAAATTTCAAGAAAATCAGCTCTATTTAAATAAAACTTGCAATATTTTATGTTATAGAAAAAAAATCTGGAGATGTTTTACAATTTGAAAATTTCCATAAATACCTAAGTTTTATGAAGTTTTCCAAGTGAGCTCAGTATCTTTTTTTTCCAACGCAGACCTTCAAAGTAAGCTACTATGATAAAATTTTATAATTGGTTAAAAATTTGAAAAAAATAATTATTTCTTGGAGCTGCTTCATAAAAAAAAAATGTGTTTGATGCATTCAATGCGGCAACTAAAGTAGAGTATTTTACAAAAAGTAAATTTAAAAAATTTGTAAATTTGTAAAAATGGCAGCCAAACTATTGATGCAAGGTAGAGACTCAAGGCAATTTCAGAATAGTCCGAATTACTCGAAAGCTATAACACTTTTACTATACATACTTTGGATTATTCTGAGAGAACATGAACCCGGTTATCGGCCGGGATTCTGCGCACTATTTATGGGACACCTTGTATATGTAAGGGTTTGAGGAGCGTAATCTGAAAACGTTTAGTGTAATTTTCTTCAAGTCTCGACATGCGGATCACCGAAATAAGAATCGGTGTACTTAAATGTCTTAATAAAAACGTCTTTTCTTGACGTACCAGAAATAATTGAACGTAGAAACTGCGGTTCACTGCACCCACAAATCTGGTTTGGCGCGTAGTCTCGTTGCTAAGAGCGGGCAGTCTATCTCTAACTGATTTCGATATGTGATGGCTGGTGGTATCTAAGTATTATGACATATCCCAGTACAAGATGCATTCTCGACGAACAGTGGGCTAATCCATAAGCGTCTATGGCTCACAGATGACTTCTACAAAATGTGACTACTATATTTGTTCTAGTTGAAATATTCTCTTTTTGCATAGAACTGTTCAAGATCCAAGCTGTTTGCAACAGCAAGATACCAGGGGGATGATCCTCGGACCGTTTGACTTTTTGTATCATGACACAATATCAATGAAAGAAATTTACGTTATTCTACATTCTGATAAGTCGCACGTCTTATATGATTCTCGAAAATCGTAGTTTATTATATGACTTTCGAGAATAAAGAATTACGTTTTCATTAGAAAACAAATGTGTTTCATTGATATTGTCATGGTCGACCGCGTGACCTAGTGGGTAGCGTACCTGCCTACGAAGCTGGGGGTCCCGGGTTCGAATCCCAGGTCGGGTCTGTATTTATATGATGAATATTGCTTCTGGCGCCGAGTCTTGGTTGTTCTATGTATGTGTTGTCTTCGCTTGGTACCAAGCTACTGCTTACTTTGGGGCCTAGACGTTGTTGTGATGTATACGTTATTATATTATATATATTATATTGTCTCATTAGACACAAAGCCGAACGGTTTGAGAATCGCCCCCCTGGTCACGCTATAAATATCAAGTGCACGCGTACCGAACGGATTACGTAATATAGTGTGAAATAGTTCAAAGTGTATATATTAACAATGATGTTTATAATGATATTCATAGCGTCTGTAGGTATATCATATATAAGATCCAATATGTAATTTATAATAATAATAATAATAATAATAATGTGAACATCATAACAACGTCTGGGCCCTAAACTAAGAATTGGCTTGTGTTTTGGGTAGTAGGGTACCAAGCAAAGCCACCACATACATATAACAACCAAGACCCGGTATCAGTATCAATATTCATCATATAAATACTGACCCGACCTGGGATTCGAACCCGAGACCCCCAGCTTGGTAGGCAGGGTCGCTACCCACTAGGCTAAGCGGACGTCCTGTTGAATAAAATTTTTGCTTTCTCAGCATTTTTCTGATCTGCAGTATGTAAATACTTGCTCTAATAGGTAAATAAATAGAGTACTGTCACATAGACGTGCCTCGCGGATAAAAGGGTTCTCTTTATAGCACTGCCTTTTGAGGGTGCCACGGTAATAGGAGGCTTTCAACATATACTGCCTCGTAGGCGCCTAATTGTCCAGGAAAGGTCGTGATTGTCAACTGAAAAAAGCGCGACAAAATTACAGAAAACGGGGAAAAATTGTGAATATAATTTTATAATATTATTGTAAAATGGCATCGCGATCTATGTTGCCAATTTTACAATAATGTTGTAACCTAGGTCCCCCGTAATCAAACGTGACCGATCTTCCCCTAGATCTGGTCTTCACCCAACTCACTTTACATAGTTTTATTTACAAATCGACTATAAAACTGCAAACACTCCGCTATTGAATCACTTCATAACAAGAGTTTGACTTCTATATTTCATGAGCAAGTACAACTCTGAACCGGCGTGCTGGTAAGCTCGATCAGTACACGAGTCGTGGAAAGCACGCGGAACGGACAAAGAACGGTTCAATAGGCGTTTATGTCATACTCAAATAGCTGTGGATTAAAATAGTGTGTTTATATTTTAAAAACTTCGTACGCGAGGACTACACATTTGTAGTGAAATCGCGATACATTCCTACTTATATCTTCACTAGACCGAGTGTCGCCAGGCAGTAGGCAGAGAGCAGACCGCAGCGTAGCGCCGCTCGTGCCCCGTCGCTATTTGCTTCCGACTTCATGCCCTAAAATTGTACCTCCTAATACCCTAGGTGACCTATAATTCAACAAAATTATACCAAAACGTAGCTAGATAACGCAATTCTATACTAAAAATACAACTATATAAATCGGTCCAATGGGTTTCTAGTTAAAAGCACACGAATGGACGGACGGAAAGAGATTTACTATATAATATGTATACGGAAATGGCAAATGTCGTGATAGCCCAGAGCGCAACGAACCTGTCTCAAATTTATAAGGCCATGGTTCGAATCCGGGCGTGTACCAATGAGTTTTTCTGACTTAAGTACACAATATCACTGACACCGTGCTTCGGAGGGCACGTTAAGCAGTCGGTCCCGGACACTGTCAATAAATGGCGGTCGTTACTGTTCCCAACCCCCAGTGGAGCAGCGTGGTGGACTTAAGCTCCAAGCCCCCCTCCTCACCCTGGGGGAGACCTAAGCCCCTGCAGTGGGGTAAAAATGGGCTGATGATGATGATGACGAAATCAAGTAAACTTAGATTTAAAAAAAATGTTGCTTATTTTACAAAATCTAACGCTATATTACAGACGATTCACGAAAACATTCACCATCGGAAATACCTATTCGGGTATTTTATTTTATTTGTATGGAAAACCAACAGCACAAATTAACTTCTTGACACACATTATAGCTACAAAAGGCCAAAAGCAGGTTCTCACTTACAGATATAAAGTAGAAAAACAAAACATACGTTATTAACTGACAGCACAGGAAAAAGAAAGTGAACAACAGCAAAAATTGTATATAAGGGTTACAAGTACACATAGTTACACACTAAGAAATAAAGGAATCGCTACATAATGCTCGACTTGCCGATAAAACACTCGTGTTAAACAAGTTAAAATTGTATCGATTACATAACTTGTTAAAGTTATCACTAGCTCGCCAGATTAAAGCATTCCTTCCATAGTTGGTCGACATGTTTCGCAAATGAAGTGGTACGTTATTTCTGAGGTTCACTGCAGGAACCCTTAGCGATAGCTGGGATAGAAGGTCAGGGCAGTCAATAGCACCTGACGATATTTTTAACATCAAATATCTGCGATCTCACGACGATTATTTAGCGGTAGCAGATGGTGTTTCTTACATAAGGATAGGTAGTCTTCAGAGCGGTACGTTACATGGGTGCGGCTACATAAATAGCGTATAAATTTACGTGGAATGTTCTCTATCAGCGTATTTACGGAAAAGAGATAGTTTCGGAAAACGTGAAATTTTCGATGCGAAAATCTTGCATAAGACGTCGCCGGCTTAGTGAAACATTCATATTAAAAACCCAAATAGTTTTAAAATGAAACTGAATTTACATTACTACCATAAGTATGCAGTTAATCTATTACTTCATAAATATGAAATATAGCTTTCCTGTGGTTTTACTATATTTTAACAAATTCATTGTTTTGTGATACAATCATTTCAGATGGCATGTAAAATATATTATATTTAATTGTTGAAATAAAAATATTATTTTATGTTAACAGCTTTGCATAATAGAAATTTCGTACACCTATGTAATTATTATTTTCTATTTATTTTCAGGTAAGACTTCTTAAATGAATGGGAATAGAAGAACGTGGGGCGAACGGTATGTATTTATCTATACAATATTTATGATTTTCAACCATGACTTTGAAGATATTCTTTTAGCGGGATCTGTAATAATTTTCCGGAAACGGTGCGTGATAAACGAGTGACAGACGGACAAATGATAAGATTCTATCACGTCTTCAGTGCGGACGTCAAAAGTTAAACGAAATTTACGAAATTCGTTCCAAAACTCAGAATAGTGACATGTAAACACGCGTGTTGTGTAACGAAGCGCAGCGCCGCCGTTCGCGGAAGCTATGTAGTAACTACGGGAGAATATGGCTTAGAACGCATGTGGCGTTTAGACGCGCGTTTTTATAAACGCTTGATTTAAAAATATCGTTAATAATATTCGTTTTGTTATTTGTTGCTGGCTTCGTACGTGTTGAGCTGAACGAATACTTTTTTGCGAAGTCTATGGATTTCAATTACAAAAGATTGTATGTTTTCATATGGTATCTGTAACAAGTTCTTAACAAAATGTCTGCACAAGTCCTTCGTAAACCGATAAAGTTCCAAAATAATATTGTCACTGTTTGTCTTGGTATCAAAACTGACGTGATATTGCACACAATACTGTATTATACGCTGCTGTCAATTATGTTTTTTTGCGCATATAGTACCTACATACGTAAGTAGCAATCAAAGAGTGATGAACATGAAGATCGATGGATACACAAGGAGAAGCAAACCAAAAAACAGTTGATAAGAAAATTCCAACTCTTTATTATTAATACCATCTTTCACACTATCCATTTAACGGTTGTTCGGTCTTCTTCGCCATGTATTTTCAACATCTTTGTACAGTGTCCCACAGTATAGTGTATACATAAAACCTCAAACAATTAGGAACATGGCAAGTAGATGATAATTAATGATAAAAGCTTAAAAGGATATAATCATCATCATCAGCCCATTTTACCCCACTGTAGGGGCTTAGGCCTCCCCAGGGTGAGGAGGGGGTTTTGGAGCTTAAATCCACCACGCTACTCCACTGCGAGTTGGAGATTGTAACGACCGCCATCTATTGACAGCGTCCGGGACCGACTGCTTAACGTGCTCTCCGAGGCACGGAGTCAGTGACAGTTAATGTACTTAAGTCAGAAAAACTCATTGGTACACGCCCGGATTGGAACCATGGCCCTATGGCCTTATAAATTTGAGACAGGTTCGTTGCGCTCTGGGTTATCACGACAGATAAAAGGATATAATGGTATAACGAAAAAAGGTATTTCATTGCAGAAACTAGAACGCTGAGTATGTCAAAGCAATAAAGAAGCGCTTAATATTAGGGCAGTCGAGATGATTCGTCCGCCGCCGCGCCGCCGACTTCTGACAAGGAAGCGTACCGATTTAATTTCAGAGTTGACCCTTTGTTAGTCGGCCCGTCCGCGTTTATTTCGGTTTACTATAGTTTCGTAACTTTACGGCTCACTCTCCGCCTGCACTGGGCAAAGCGCACTATGATTAACGCGAGTCATTAAACTCGAACTCGGGCTAAGGTAATAAAACATTCGGCTGTACGGTTTGACGGCGCGTCTTACAGACTAGCATTCCATTTTTTTTTAATTTTATAGTTACAGTTATTCATAACAATGTTCTGTTCAAACCTCCTTTTGTGTGATGGTTCGGTGTCGTAAAAATAGATTTCCCATACCACACCATACTATCAGCCCATTAATGCCCCACTGAAGGGGCTTAGGCCACCTTCGAGATGAGGGGGTTCGGAACTTAATACATTACGCTGCTCCAGTGCGGGTTGGTGAGTGGGTGGGTGAGGTAAATAGATTTGAAATATTGAAAACAAATCCTGTTGGAGTTCATATATAGATGTACTTAGTTACCTGTGACCTTATAAGTATGATTAAAAAAAACACAGTCCAGGCCAAAAGTACGCCACTTAATATAGACATAGTACTGTAAAGTCAAATTAAGTGTGATACACATGTAAACATTGTACTGGAAATCAAATAAAGATTAGGTTATAAAATTTTGATATGGATAGATTTTCATATGGAGGATGTCGTGATAGCCCAGAGCGCAACGAACCTGTCTCAAATTTATAAGGCCATATAGGGCCATGGTTCGAATCCGGGCGTGTACCAATGAGTTTTTCTGACTTAAGTATATTAACTATCACTGACTCCGTGCTTCGGAGAGCACGTTAAGCAGTCGGTCCCGGACGCTGTCAATAGATGGCGGTCGTTACAATCCCCAACCCGCAGTGGAGTAGCGTGGTGGATTTAAGCTCCAAACCCCCCCTCACCCTAGGGGAGGCCTAAGCCCCTGCAGTAGGGTAAAATGGGCTAATGATGAAGATGATAAAATTTTATGTGTAATTCATAAAATGAATGAAAAATAGGTAATGACGCACGGTCTATCTAACTCATCTATGAATGTGTTATTTTGCTCGAATTTTTATTCGTTTCGAAATATAATAAAAGTCATCTTCATTATTTTGGTATCTAAGCTCGACAGCTTAGATATCAAAATAATGGAGATGACTTTTATTAATATTATTAATGAAGATACAACCCATGAAGTAGGTATTACTTACTATTCAATATAGTCGAACATTCACGTATTATGTACTTTTGCCAACAGCTCCGTACGCGAGGAAAATTATAATATCCCGACCACTTTCCTTTATATCACGCTCCGTCTATCCGTCCTATGTTACTTACTATCCGTACCTTCATATCCGTTTCGTTGTTCCATTACGACGGATGTGAAGAAAGTGTAAACAAACAAGACGTACACTTTCGCATTGATAATACTCGTATGCAGTTTAGATTTAATGAAGCGTTGTAATGCCTCCAATTGGAAACTGTGGTTTAACTATAGACTGTCACAACATGTTGACGAAGTGTATGTGTCGTGGCCAAATCATAGAATTGATTGTATCATTATGTGTTCGTTTTTGGATCCATTCGAAACTCGGTCTAGATAGGTTGATGGTCCACCATTTTTTAATTATTGATAAATTAGGTTAGGTTAAGTTCGATTATATTAATGCGAGGAACGGAGTGTCGTGATATTCCAGAGCGCAACGAACCTGTCTCAAATTTATAAGGCCATGGGGCCATGGTTCGAATCCGGGCGTGTACCAATGAGTTTTTCTGACTTAAGTACATTAACTGTCACTGACTCCGTGCCTCGGAGAGCACGTTAAGCAGTCGGTCCCGGACGCTGTCAATAGATGGCAGTCAATACAATCCCCAACCCGCAGTGGAGTAGCGTGGTGGATTTAAGCTCCAAACCCCCCTTCTCACCCTGGGGGAGGCCTAAGCCCCTGCAGTGGGGTGAAATGGGCTGATGATGATGATGATGATGATGAGGAGCGGAGCTTAGCGGCGCGACAAGTCACCCAGAAAATAAACATTGTAAAATTTTAATACATCATGAATTCGATAAAATGTGGTACGCATGTCAGAGTTTGTAGACAAAACTACCGTAGACGAGTAATTTTTCCAATTGGGGAAAAAGTTTTGCATGATAGCACCGATAGACATATAGAGATGTCTTGTTTCGGGACGAGAATTGCCGTCGACAAAATTTTGTCGCAGCGTGCATGTTAGGCCCGCTGAAAAGCATCAGATATGTTCATTATACATACATATAGTATAGAATTGATATTAAGTAATTAATAAGTTGTAAAAGTTGTGACGATATATATTCATGAACAAAAATCTCTTAGAAAAACCGGTCAAGTGCGAGTCGGGCTGCGCCCTGAGGGATGCATAGGTATTGTGATTGACGTGATAACCGCCAGATGGCACGCGAACGCATGCCAATTTGAGTACACTAAAAAAAATATTTTTATGTTTATTAACTACAAATCAACACGGAAAAAAATATAGGATGACAATACTATGATACCACTACCATAACGTTTAGTAGCTAGAAAAATAGTGTTTTATACTATAAATTTGTTATTTTGACAAGAAAATAATTTTAAAACAACGATTTAATTTGTAATGAATATATAAAGAAAAACTTGTAAACATGAATTGTGTAAATTTAACGAGATTTTTTTTAATTTAACAAAGTGTTCCATGCGAGTTACCAGAATATTGTTAGAATTGAAATTATAATTTCGCTGCAGTAATGTTATAGTATCTAAGCGTTACTATTCTGTTTGATGGTCACAAATAAAACTAGAAATTCTATTACCTAGTTACTATATTTTTTTTTTTCGTGAATGAATTTCAAATTCAGTCCTTTGTGCGATGAGACGTTGCTTCTTACCAAATTTTATGGCTCTGGGGCAACGAGAAGTAACCCATAAGTTTTGATTTACTAGCGAGTGATAAAATAAGCGCCTTAGGGCCGTTTTTTTTATCGAGTCGACTTAGATCATATAAATATCATCTTCTTCTACTTAGCTGGTGTATCTTTGGCAAGTTTTAGTCCGGTTTCAGTTCGCAAAGTTCCCGCGCGCTATCTTTCACCCCTGCGAAATAGCATTTAACAGTTTAGATACTGTGAAGTGATATTTTTGACTCTATTAAAACAAAAAGCTGTTGCCAAATTCATTTACTTATTAGACGCTGGATTTTTTTTACAGGTCCAAAGTGACTCAGACTTAAGTGTTCGGTATCAATTTCAACTTGGTACCTTCACCCGTCCTTGAAATGGGTCTTGACATACAGACGTAGACAGATGGACGGACAACGAAGTGATCCACTAGGGGTTCTTATTTTCTTTTTGAGATATGGAATTTCAAAAATGCACACAATTTCTATGGCTGTGCTGTCTAAGAATGTAGGTATTTATACGTGACAACAAAAACGTCAACTTCTTCGTATAATTCTGAAATTATGGTATTAGAATTATCCTTCCAGTGTTAGTTGACTTCTTTTCGCCTACCTCGTAATTTTTAACTGTTGGTGGTATTAGTCTGACTGAGTTATTGTTGTTTCATATAACTCTGTAATTTATTGAGATAACGGATCCTTTCAGTGTCAGTCAAGTATCAAATTTTCAGTGTCAATTTCAAAAATACAATCAATGTCAACCATTCATGTTGTAGCAAATTTTTTTTTCTGGGCCATTTCACACGGCAATCTATTTCTTTTAGTCCCAAACTAAGCAGAGCGCGTATTATGCGTACTAGAACATTGTGATACATACTCAGATATATATATATATATATATATATATGGGTAAAGTCTCTGTATATATATATACAGAGACTTTACCCAAACACGGAACAAATAGACATATTCACGCATACTTAAATTAGTCGCGGATGGTAATCGAACCAGTGTCTTTTGGTTCTGCGACCAGGGTCCCTAACTACTCGAATCTATGAGTATTTTGGTTTTTGTAACAGAGTCGGTGTTATGCGTAAAAAGTGATAAAAATTTGTCGTTTCTGTTACAGTTGTATTGTAGGTATTATTACAAGGAATTACTAACTAATAATAATTACGTATTGAGCCCAAGAAAGCTAGTCCCCTTTTGCGATACTCACAGCAAACTGTGTGTACAGATTTTTTTTTCATTCAAATAATTTCTACTTATACGCTAACATTTTTGAAGTTCGTATCGGACGAACTGTGTTTCATAATATTATAGGTATTCAAAAGGAATGCAAATTTAAAAATGAAAACCATGTATGTTGCCATCCTTTCATATGTTTTTATCCTCATTTCCGTGGGAACCCTAAAACATTATTCACATATTTGGCCTTTTTTACCTGTATTTTTTAGCATATCTTAAAAGTAAAATAACAGTTGTCTTATCGTTTTCGTATTGGTATTTTAAAAGCGATATTGAAAGGTACAAATTCCTTAAATTTTTGGTGATTCAACTACTTAAATCTTTCATGTCATTGTTGTTTTTTTTGTTGTTGTTGTTGTTCTGTGTTCTTTGTAGGGATTTACAAACAAATAAAGTAGATTTTTGAAAGGTTTCTTTAAAGGAATGTATACTGCTGAGATAAATAAATAGATAAAAGTATATAGGTGTATCAATTGTTTGGTACCGATAATATAAGCTTTGCTTAGTTTGGGAGTAAATGGCGCTGCGCTGTGTGGAATGTTCCAGGTATTATTAAAAAAAAAAATTATAGGACAGGAATAAAATGAGACGAACTTTGTTGAAAGAACAATTCTTGTAAATCCGTTCTGTGACAATTATTTAAATAAATCTAAATTAAATTTCTCTCGTTATTTATAACATAAACAATTACATATTCGATTGTACAAAAAGCTGTCGAAGATTACTTACCAGCTAACTGTTATTATTATTATTATTTTAAACGCGTTAAGATGGAGAATCATCTTGGATTAAATTATGTTGTTACAGCAAAAATTAAAATACCCATCGTCTTCACATTCGGGTGTGCGTCAGAACACTTTCTAACTGTAACGGATCCAGACAGGCAGGCGCTAGTCGTAGCAGCTTTGTGATCATCACCGATAACGTCAAAGATTTTGATAAATTGTCAGCGGCCGGCCACCGTTCTCGGAGGATGACGCGTCGACGTCCGACTTGTTTAGATGCATATCGATCTATCTTCGCTAAATTAGAAACGAGGACATTTCACTTGTAACTTTAATCTACATGAATATTAACGCTTACCTATCTGTTTCATCTATACTAATATTATAAAGCTGAAGAGTTTGTTTGTTTGTTTGTTTGTTTGTTTGTTTGTTTGTTTGTTTGTTTGTTTGTTTGAACGCGCAAAACTCAGGAACTACTGGTTCAAATTGAAAAATTATAGTTGTGTTGGATAGTCCATTCATCGAGGAAGGCTATAGGCTATACTACATTACGCTACGACCAATAGAAGTGGAGCATCAATAAAAAATGTTGCAAAAACGGGAAAAATTATTCCTTTTGAAAGCTTCTGTCGCGCGCGCTGCGTAAACGGTTGATGTTAACCAAAAACCATGTATTACGGAATTGTTCCCCTTTAAAAGTTCTAACCAAAAGTCCGCAACAGCATATGTGTATCTTTTAAGGTTAACTTACTGTAACCTTTTTTACGACAATCAAATTTGTTCTAACATAATGTACTATTTGCGAAGATGTTTTTTAAACGTAATATTAATCCTTATCAAATTAAATACGTTAGTTGTCTTAAGCATTTCATGCATATTATAATTGCCCTTTACACCACGCAATTTCAATTAATGTGTTAGCAGTTTTTATCGAAATATGAAAACTATAGCGGGAAAAAATAAATTCGCTGTCTGTCTCTGTCCGTTAACTTTTTACTTCCAAACCACGCAATAGACTTTGATACGGTTTTCAGTATTATCTTATAACCTATTAATCTATATGATAGAAATACTTATTATAAAGCTGAAGAGTTTGTTTGTTTGTTTGAATGCGCTAATCTCTGAAACTACCAGTCGGATTTGGAAAATTCTTTTTGCCTTTGATAGCCTGAATCTAGCGGAGGGTTATATAGGCTATATATATGAAGACGAACTGTCTGTCTATTCGAGCAAATCGGTTTCGGGCAAAACGGCTTAAACGATTTTGATGAAACTTTACACATATGGAAAGGATGTAGTCAACTTTTTGTATGTCCATCTGTCTAAACCGATTTTAATGAAACATCACAAGTATGAAAAAAATGTCATCAAAACTAACAAATGTTACTTTTTGTCCATCTGTCTATCTGTACGTGTACCTGTCTATTTGAGCTAATCTCCAAAACGGCTAAACAGATTTTAAGGAAACTTTGCAGACGGGAAAGAAGGTTGTCAAGAGATTTGACATTAGCTGCTTTTTGTCCGTCTGTTTGTCTGTACGTCTATGTGTCTATTAAATTCAATTTTATTTATTCGCGCTAATTTCCAATACGGCTGAACATATTTTAATGAAACTTTGCAGACGAGAAAGAAGGTTGTCAAGAGTGTCATAAGCTACTTTTTGTGTTTGTTTGTCTGTCTATCTGTCTGTCGTTTGTCCACACTGATCTATCAACGTACAGCCAAAACTACTAAGTCTAGGAAGCTTAAATTTGGAACATAGGTTTATTTTATAACGTGAACATGAAGAAAAGCATTTTTAGAAATTTCAAACTTAAGGATGGGAATGGAGGGACTTAAATAATGACGTGTTTCAGGGTTTTTAGATTTTTACATTTTAAGAGTGGGAAACGGGAGATGAAAAATCATATCGGTTTTTTAAAGGGTGGAAGGGGAATGAAGATTGAAAGTTTGAATGGGTGTAACCAAAATTGGTTCCAGCAAAAACTATGTATAAACCATTTCGAACATTAATAGTACCTATAACAGGAATTTGTAGTCTACGCAAGCGAAGCTGCGGGCGGTCGCTAGTCATAAAATAAATTGTTTTATAGTAATTATTTATTTATTTATTTGGAACGCCAACAGTTGTTACATCACTTAATACAAACAAATACATTTTTAACAATTTTTCAGCTAAATGCACATGCACACGAATTATATTTATTTAAGAGAAAAAAAATAAAAACTCCTAACTAAATAACTCAAACAACTTATCGATCTAAGCTTCTATATATGTTGTTCCACTGCAATCAAAATACATTTACGAAACTTGCACAATGAATCGTCATAAATGTCCAAGCAGCTGCTAAATTTAATCAAAAGGTTAAGAAGTATAGTTTTAGTAACTTTAGTATGTCGTGATAGTAGTAGTAGTAGATAGAGTAGTAGTAGTGTCGTGATAGCCCAGAGCGCAACGAACCTGTCTCAAATTTATAAGGCCCCATAGGGCCATGGTTCGAATCCGGGCGTGTACCAATGAGTTTTTCTGACTTAAGTACACAATATCACTGACACCGTGCTTCGGAGGGCACGTTAAGCAGTCGCTCCCGGACGCTGTCAATAGATGGCGGTCGTTACAGCTCCCAACCCGCAGTGGAGCAGCGTGGAGGACTTAAGCTCCAAGCCCCCCTCCTCACCCTGGGGGAGGCCTAAGCCCTTGCAGTGGGGTAAAAATGGGCTGATGATGATGATGATGATGAAATCTAGTATATAAGTGTATTTTCTGTGTATTTCTTTTATTATATTATGTTCCGTTTTTTCTCCTTTTACAAATAAATATAAATAAATAAAAAAAAAACTTGCATTACCGATGTATTGGGGAGTTGGCACCAAGAAAAGTTCTTCGAAACGGCGGTACCAGCGGCGTTAAATCTCATCTAGGATATCTAAATGGTACTCTAAATTTAATTTTTTCTAATAATTTTCGCCAGTCAATTTTGTGTCTAATAATTTTATATATAAATGTCAAGTCAGTTAAATCATTGCGTTTGGTTATAATAATATTAATAAAAAAAATAAAAATAATAATACCTGGGACATCCTACACAGCGCCATCTGGTCCCAAACTAAAAAGAGTTTGTATTATGGGTACTAAACAACCGATATACGAATTTAAATATTTTTTTATAATACATAAATGTACGGGTACTTACAGATAATTTTACACCCAGTCACGGTACAAATAGACATGTTTATTACACCCCTCAGTACGATACAAACCTTTTAAAATAATGTACATGTTAAATTCATATATATATGAATTCATATATATATATATGAATTTAACATGTACATTATTTTAAAATTTATATATAAACTACATTCAATTTACTAACCTATCTCACTACAACATCCCCTACCTCCCCCTCAATCCTACAGAAACGGGAGACGCTATTTTCGGTGTAAATAAACCCAGTTAGTTATTGATGACCTGAATTTGGTCAGTTTGTTGCAAATGTTACAATGTAAAACGTATCTACACACAATATCGGTGATATTTTGTTTGAAATGTAAAATATAGAATTTATCGTCTGACCAGATTGTGGAGAACATATTCTATGAATAATAATAATAACAACGTATACATCACAACAACGTCCATGCCTCAAACTAAGCATTAGCTTGTATTTTGGGTACCAAGCGAAGACACCACATACATATAACAACTAAGACCCGGTACAAATATTAATATTCATCATATAAATACTGACCCGACCTGGGATTCGAATCCGGGACCTCCAGCTTCGTAGGCAGGGTCGCTACCCACTAGGCTAAGCGGTCGTCTGCGAATAACTTTCGATGATTTCGACAGAGTCACAACATTTAATTTTGCGTGCAAAGCCATTAAAATTACGGCTATAAGTATAGAAATGATTGATAAAACGCTAACAACGACGACTTCCGAGTGCGATATAATAGTGGTATCCGTGACTAATGGTTGATTTATTTCGAATGGTTCGAGCTCCTCTCTAGTTGTATTACCGGCGAATGATTTACGCAGCTTCAACGGTGAAATCGCGATTAGCTTTCATCTCGGCTTTCATTATAATCCTGCGGCATCATACCGACACAGCGAGAAGTTAGGAACACAGTACGCAGACTGCTAACTCACTAAGAATATTTAACCAAAGTCGCCGTTTGCGGAAAATTGCAAGGGAGGGGGATGAAAGTCGACGATTTATCTTAGATTTTCGACTCCCACGCAACTCATGCGTTGTGCTGCATCAAGACGAATAAGAATTGATATTGAAGCTTTTTTTCCCTTGCGGTGGGAAGGCGGATTAAACTCTACAGTGTGGAGTTGCACCCACTAAACAACCGCCTGAAGCAGAATAAGGACGCGTGTCGTTGGCCCGAAAGCTCCTACGACTTCATCGAAGCGGCCAGGAGGCACACTAGGGTGTCACCGGCGCGAAGATGTCAAGAAACCCCTAGAAGTTACTCGATGCGAAATAAAATATTTGATATTGAAGCGTACGAGATACGTTAAAGAGATCTTTAATATTATTAATAATAATAATATCTGGGATATTCCACACGGCGCCATCTAATCCCAAAGTAAGCAGTATTATGCTTGTATTATGGATTACTAGACAACTGGTATACATACTTCAATATTCTTTTTTTAATAATATACACATATATATTTTACACCCAGACACGGAACAAACAGACATGTTCATGATCACAAATATTTGTCCCGGGCGGGAATCGAACCTGCAACCCTTGGCTCCGCAGTCAGGGTCTTCAACCACTCAGCAAACGGTCTGCCAAAATTTATAAGTATATTATAATTCTAATTAAGCAGTGTTGTATGTATTTTCATACGAACGACGACGGTTGACTCGACGACAAACATACGCACCGTGGAATTTTCAACTGGCGCGCATAACCCGAAAAAAATTTGAGATTCGTTTCCGTAACTTTCATTGATTTCAACACACAACCTGATCCGTTGTTGTTAACAGTAATCTATGTTTCTTCGCTGAGATATAACCACCGAACTTTGAATTGTTTCAACAGAGGAATAATACTGGCCATTTATTTTGAAAATCAAAGTTATCAAAGTTGAGCCACAGAATAAGGAAAACAGACGGGCGGGTTACGCGAACGGCCCATGCCATTGGACCTAGATGTTGCTATTGTATCTAGGTCTTCTATTACCCGTCACAACTAGTTACATACCTGGTATTGAATGAAAGGCTTTTGATAAAACCGATGGTTTTTTTTTAAAGTAAATGTTTTTGACATCGGCTTTGAGTCTGTTATAAGTAACACAATTATGGGTGCTTTACAATTAAATTTATCATGCAGTACCACCTTAATATACTTAAATCTCGCACAGCGATCTATCCACTACAATAACGCATCACTAATTAATCTTTTTTAACGTGTAAATTATGTTTTATATAGTCACGTTACTTAGGTCTTGCTGTTACTTTGGTACCGCCGGCAACGAAATAGTAAATTTATCATCGCATCAGCTCTTTCGAGGTTGCAAGAAATAGAAAGATTAGGAGAAGATACACGTATAAGGATGCGGATTATTTCAAGTTCGTTTATATTTGTCTGTTTGAAAAAGGGCTGATAATAAAGTATGTGTTTAGCTGATTGACTGCCGAAGGCAGTCTATAGATAATGTTTAAATTGCATTTGTATACCTTTGTCAATGTATCTAAGTTCCAAGAAAGATGTGACGAATAATAATAATAATAATCAACGCCTAGGCCCCAAACTAAGCATTAGCTTGTGTTTTGGGTACCAAGCGAACACAAGATATAAATATAACAACCAAGACCTGGTACCAGTATCGATATTTATTATATAAATACTGATCCGACCTGGGATTCGAACCCAGAACCTCCAGCTTCGTAGGCAGGGTCGATACCCACTGGGCTAAGCGGTCATCACGAATATAGGTTGGATGTGTGGTGGATGAATGTGACAATGAAATATAGTTTCCAAAAGTAATTTAAAGTGGATGTCCTTGCCACACCAGCCCATTATGCCCCAGTGAAGGGGCTTTGGCCTCCTCTCAGAATGAGGGTGTTTGGAGCTTAATCCACCACGTTGCTCCAGTGCAGGTTGATTGATTTCAACGACTGCCATCTCTGCTACATTCTCTCCGAGACATGGATGTCTTTAAATACTACGAATTAAATATCCAGCAGAGGAGATGTAAATTAATTAAATATCATAATTACAAAATACGATGCAATTTACTAAACTTATTTAGAAATGTTTCATACATTGTTAATGTAAGATTAGATAATTACACTTCAAGTTTAGTAATAAGTTAGGTGTGCTACGAATTATCTTAAATATAGAGTGGCGTGGGCAGAAAAATAAATTTGACAAAATATCTGGGGCTATAGGTAAGTTTTTAATTAGAATAAATTTTAAATGCGAGAAATTATAGAGGTTTCATAAGAGCTAAGGAGCGGCAGGGAAGAAATGACAAAAAAAGGACTAAAATAGAATATAGGGAGAAAAGGAAGAAATTCAGGTTATTAATTTTAAATAAGTAAAATGTTTGCGCTAATATTTCACAAACGCGTGATTCATGCGTATGATTATTATAAATATACTATAATAGTTCTGATTCCAATAGACAATAAACTATAGAGAAAATTCCTCTAAGCGATAACACTCTGATAAAACGAAATTTCACGCGAACGTAGCACGCACTGGCAGGCATGAAGAAAAAAGTCAACAAAACCCCGTTAAATTAAGCGTAAAAGTTTTGACGTTAAAGTCACCAGAGGGCGTGCGCGTGCCCAACTCCCGCTGAGCTTGACGGAAGCGCCGCCGGTCAGCGTTGACTTTTTCTGCGTCAACTTAAACGTTCTTGGAATTATTTTTTTCAAGAAATACTAGTGCTGGAAGCAATTATTATATACATCGCGTCCGTTCAACCCTTGTCGGTATGATTAATTTCATGGAAAGAGTATGTACCTGCAGTCAAACGTTCAAACGTCAAACGTACAGTCAGTCAAACACATCGGAAATATTTATGTATCGAAATCGAAATCCGTAACGTAATGATTGTTACTCATTATATTAAACACAAATCAGGAATAATGATTTTTCTGACTTGAGTACATTAACTATCACTGACTCCGTGCCTCGGAGAGCACGTTAAGCAGTCGGTCCCGGACGCTGTCAATAGATGGCGGTCGTTACAACCCCAACCCGCAGTGGAGTAGCGTGGTGGGTTAAGCTCCAAACCCCATCCTCACCCTGGGGGAGGCCTAAGCCCCTGCAGTGGGGTAAAATGGGCTGATGAAGATGATGATGAAATGGAGGGATGATCTGCTACGATTATTTCATGAATGCAAAGCGCATATTCCTTCTTTATCGGTGTGATTGTATTCCAATTAAATTCGTTCCACAGTTTTTTGCATACATTTATTCACTTTATATAGAAAATAGAAATGTTATATAATTATTGTGGATCCTGTCATAAAAGGTACAGCGAACCAAAAAAAAATGGATAAAAGGGAGGATGCCTTAAATCTACTAAAAATATTAGGAACATGAAAATTCTTAAGTACTTGCTATAACTAAACTTTATACGAGACCTACCTATACTAATTTATATCAAATCAAATCAAATCAAAATATCTTTATTTCGTAGTTATGTAACATAATCTTGAAATACGTCATAGGAGTGAATTTCATTACTTTGTGGAAGAAGGTGACCACAAAGGCGCATTCAAAAATGCTGGTTCCTCTCAGAAGAATGCGCAAGAAACTGAGGGACGCTCTTTTCAACAAAATTATTTAAAAAAATTTAACAATAAGTGCTTAAAGAATAATATTATTGAAACAAACTGATAGGTGAGCGGCTTACACCCATGGATTTTTATCATCTAAGTAGTCTGATACTTTATAATAAGCTTTTGCATAAAGCTTTCGTTTTATTGTAGTTTTAAACTTATTAAGGGGTAGATCTTGAATGTCAGCTGGGATCTTATTGTAAAAGCGTATACATTGCCCTTTAAAAGATTTCGTGATTTTATTGAGGCGGCTGACATGATTAGCAAGTTTATCTTTGTTTCTTGTATTAACATTATGCTGATCACTATTTTTTTTAAATAATGTAATATTTTTTTTACGTACATAATGTTTTCAAATATATATTGAGATGGCAATGTCATTATATTAATTTCCTTAAACTTTTCTCTGAGTGATACTTTAGGTCCCAGTTTATAAATTGCTCGAACAGCTCGCTTCTGCAACACGAAGATTGTATTAACATTAGCAGCGTGTCCCCACAGCAGAATGCCATAAGTCATTAAACTATGGAAACCACTGAAATACACCAACCTCGCGGTTTCTATGTCCGAAAGGAAACGAATCCTTTTTACAGCGTAAGCTGCAGAACCGAGCCCTCTCGCCAAGTTAGTGATATGAGGATCCCATTGCAATTTCGCGTCCAATGTGATTCCTAAGAATACAGTAGAATCCACAAGGTCCAATTTCTCGCTTTTAATAACAATATTGGTAGGTACCTGTTTGACGTTCGGTAGCGAGAATCTTATGCATTTGGTTTTTTTTTTTCATTTAGTAATAAATTATTAGCCGTGAACCATTCTACTATTTCGGAGATAGCATTGTTTACATCGTCGTAGGTAAATTTCTTTCTATTAACTTTGAATACTAAAGAAGTATCATCAGCAAACATTACTATCTCGTGATTATTTTTTACAAGGTAAGGCAAGTCGTTAACATAAACTAAAAATAGAAATGAACCAAGAATTGAACCCTGTGGGACGCCCATCGACATTGGGGATCCTGATGACCTCTCTCCGCTTACATCAACCCTCTGAACTCTGTTTCTTAAGTACGACCTCAGAAGGTCGAGCGCACGGTCTTTAACACCATAATGACACAATTTCCCGACCAATGTATCATGTTGGACACAATCAAAAGCCTTATACACTTATTTGTTCATAAACAAAATTTACTAATTTTTTATTTTTATTATTTCTTATGTATTGGGTAAAAACATAATTTCAATTTTTATTCATGTATTCTAAAAAAATATTTATAATAATATATTTTTGTATTTATTACACAAAACCTTGACAGATTAATTATTATTATATAAAGGTGTCCTCTAAATATTCAGAATAAGTGTAATAATTCTTTGTATATAATAAGTTCTTTAATAGTAAAATTTGGTGTAATGAATAAGTTTATTTCAGTTTCGTGCGATAAAACAATTTAGTTATAGCAAATAAAAACAATAAAACATTCTGTGCTATCTGTAAATGCAGCGCCCACGCACACCTAAACACATCATGCTGCAGATTGTAAGGCAGAAGGCAGCTTTGAAGAGTGCATCGGTAAAGACTTTTCTTTACAAGCACGATTTCGTCGTTGAAAGGTGGAGCTGAAATTACACTGATTAGTGTAATTTGACTTAGTCGTCGGTTGGTCTTTACTAAGGGCCAAAGGTTGACCTTCTAATATATCTAATATGTCGACTAAACGTGTCGTGATACCCCAAAGTGCAACGAACCAGTCTTAAATTTATAAGGCCATAGGACCATGGTTCGAATCCGGGCGTGTACCAATGAGTTTTTATGACTTAAGTAGGTACATAACTATCATTGACTCCGTGCCTCGGAGAGCACGTTAAGCAGTCGGTCCCGGACGCTGTCAATAGATGGCGGTCGTTACAATCCCCAACTCGCAGTGGAGCAGCGTGGTGTATTTAAGCTCCAATCCCCCCCTCACCCTGGAGCAGCGTGATGTATTTAAGCTCCAATCCCCCTCACCCTGGAGGAGGCCTAAGACTCTGCAGTGGGGTAAAAATGGGCTAATGAAGTGAAGTGATTAAACGTAATTCATCATAATATACATAACTATCCGTTTCTGTGTCATATTTCACACTCAGTTTTACGTCGTTTAACCATTATTCCTGTGTACTAAATTTAAAAATTTTACATCAATGGGATTTGAAGATGAAGATCTTTTTACGGCATTCACTTAAAAGCTTAATTTTTGGAAGGGCTGGGGCTACAGACTCAGATAGCTTTTGACCTATGTACATTGCGGATCAATTTTCGAAGGTTGGCGTCGCGTCGTGCAGTATGAAGTGAGACGTCCTTGTTAAAACATCATAGGTCGAAATGAATGGTTTTGTCGTCTATATTTCCACTTCTACCAGCCCATTATGCCCCACTGCAGGGGCTTAGGCCTCTCCCGGGATGGAGGCGCTTGGAGCTTAATCCGCCACACTGGTCCAGTGCGGGTTGATATATTTTAACGACTGCCATCTGGTGACTGCAGCCGGGATCGACGGCTTAACATGCTCTCTGAGGCACGAAATCAGTGATACTAAAGTCAGAAAAAACTCATTGGTACTACGATTTGAACCATGACTGCACGGCCTTCTAAACTAGAAACAGCTTCGCTGCGCTCGGGCTATCACGACATCGCAACGTGTATATTTACCTACCGCAAATTGATTTTAATACAGAAGTAACCAAGCAATTCACAATCGCTCAGCGTTCAGATAAACCAATCAGAATAGCGTTCTGTGTATTGAGGTCTGAAGTAAGGCTTTATGCTGAGGTCATTTCCATTTCTTTCTGGCGTGAAAGTGACCAGGAAGAAACGCTGGTCTTGCCTTCCATGATTTTTTTACGTATGGTTAGGTATTTGTTGTTTTTAAAGGATTGAGGCATGAGTATTATATAATTAAACGAATATATTGTAATGCGGCAAATGCAACTGTTACCCACTGAACGAAGCGTCAAAAAAGTTTTAAAAATTGTGTGTACATTCAATGAAGTTGCGTTAGCGTCTATTTGATATTTAATCATAGGATAAGATGGCTTTGAATCAAACTTATTCCTTCAATCGATTTAAAAAAAAAAGTCACACTTCCTACATCAATGACATTTTAAATGTTATTTTATACTCAATTTTCTTTTTTATTTTGTAGACAAACTAATTCTTTTGATTGCCACCTTTGACGTACTGATGATTCGTGTTACTACCCGACTGTACCTACTTGACGTGTTAGTTACGAAACAGACTGGCTCGGTCTCAGCTTTAGGTTACCTTTTATTTTTACGACTGCTTTCGGAAAATTTTGTTTGATTGTATTGAATTGTATTGACTTAGGTCTTCAGTGAGTTCAATTAATATTGGTTGCACACACACACACACACACACACACACACACACACACACACACACACACACACACACACATACACACGCACACACACTCGCTCACACGCAAGCAAAAACGCATTTTGGTGATATTTTTTATAGTTTTAAACATGCTGTCTTAAAAATTGTGATTTTTTATAAAATGTAAATCCATTACAGGCCTTAGGTTTTGTATAATAATAATAATAAAAAAATATGGTAGTTTTAAGGCCCGTGGATTTTGTATTATATAAATAAATAAATAAATTTTATTGTCTATTTCCGCCTAATTTTTTTACACACTTTTACAAATCATTTACGAAACTAATTTCAATGTGTGCATTTAGATATATTTTATAAAATACTCAATCGCTACACGACGTTGCTGTCCTAAAAAAAAACTTCAAATAGCTGCTACTTTTGTCATGACATTTAACGACCGCTTTGTCTATATTCGAAAGTCAGACGAATCCGTGTTGCGGTCGCTTCCACAAAACGGCCACAATACGAGTGAGAGTACAGTGTGTACGTTTAAAACTGTTTGCGTGAGTTTCGTTACATACATACATTATCCACTAAAGAGAGTTCATGCGTATTTCCCAAAGGGGTAGTAGGTGTTATTCAAAAATGTAGATAAAAGTCACCTAACTGTTCGGTTATAATTCACTCGTAGGTACAGAGTCGGTTTGTACATGGTTAGTATGGCGTAGGGAGAGTATGTCATCTGTTGAGTCACCCACACAAGTATGTAAAATTTGGCCTGTCATTTTTGTTGACATTTTATTGCGTGGGTCTATCTAGAGACTATATAATTAAAGTATGATGACTGTTCGATCAAGAAGTTCTACCTATGTTTTACTATGACGCCCCTTACCGACCCTTTCAATACGAACATCCACTCTATAGATTTCTTTCGTCACACCATTTTTCATTAATTCATGAAAACTTTTCAACATACCTTCTTCTTGGGAAACATCATTTATTATTAACTCAAAGGCGTGTGTTGTGTAGGCAACTCGTAAAGTTGGCTAAGTGATATTTCTAATTTTTATTTGTGTCATATATATTGTACTGGTGGCTTTATTATTACAACGGCAACAAAAATATTGATCACAAAGAAACATTTTAGATGTAACGGAAGTAGATAAGATAAGCTATCCGACACCTGTAATTGCAATTAATGAGAGAGAAAGGTATTTTTAACGTATTGATAGCCCAAATAAAGAAGAAAAGAATTTTTTATTTTTTTTTCAAACGTGAATATATGTGAATTATTTTGTTCGTGGGATGAAATAATAATGATACTTAGTTGTTTTTTATTTTTTTTATTTTTATAACAAATGAGGATCTCGAAACCAAAATATTTTATGAAGTTAATTTTGAGCATAGTTATTATGATTGGGTAAAATTACATGAACAATTTATTTTCGTTCGAAATCGACTTTCCAAAATTTTTTAACTTTTTACCGATTTTATGTAGGTAATAATTATAATAACGTATACAAGACAACAACGCCTAGGCGCCAAACTAAGCATTAGCTTGTGTTTTGGGTACCAAGCGAAGACACCACATACATGTAACCATGACCCGGTACCAGTATCGATATTCATCATATAAATACTGACCCAACTTGGGATTCGAACCCGGGACCTCCAGCTTCGCAGGCGGGGTCGCTACCCACTAGGTTAAGCGGTCGTCAGGTCAGGCAGGTATTTAAAAAAAGATCTAGGAAAAATATCTTTGCCCGTGCTGATGTTCGGATATTTGTTTGCCCGACTTCGGAGAGTAATGTTTTTCAAGTATATATGTGTTTATATGTTTGTTTGTATTTGCGTATTTCTTTGCCACGCCCTACGTTTTATTCGTCTTAATTGTGGGAGTGACTTAATATATCTAAATGAGGCGTCTGCGAATAAAAAAATAGAAAAGGAAACTTTAAAAAATTTTATTAGAACAATGTAAGTAGTAAAAATATTAGTAAACATAATAAACAAGTAATACAAAAAAAATTAAAAACCCGACTTGTAAAAAAATAATTAACTAAAAAGAAAAAAAAAACAAGCTCGATAATGTGAATAAAATACACTATACCATAAATATGACTTGAACGATATAAGATATTGTAGGGTGGGACAATAAAAAAATACGAAATATATTAAACTTATTTTGATAATTATCTTGTTCCCGTCGACAATCCTTTAACATACCATTGAATTCATATTTATATTACACTGTATTTTAATCACATTCTAAAGACTATATAGCTTTTTTATCTTTTCGGTTAAGGGGCCGTCCATTAATCACGTGAGGCTTGAAGGGAGGGGGGGGGGGGGGTTGACAAAAATCACGAAATATCACAAGGGGGGAGGGGGTGTAGTAAGATATCACGTGTATTTATTTTTTCATTATTTTTTCAAACGCGCGGTTTTTAAATATCAAAAAGAACCTGCAACGTTTCTGTCTAGACATTTTTATCATGGTCCTTAATTTCAGAACAAAATAAGATTATACTTTATACCTGTATTTAAGATTCTAAAATATTCTTAAAAATTAAAGATTTTTTGTAGATACTAAAAATACACGTGATGCTGGGTGGGGGTAGTCTTAAACCTCACCATGTATCACCAAGGGGGAGGGGGGGTTAAAAAATGCTTTAAAAAAGATCACGTGATTAATGGACGGCCCCTAATTATATTTTAAGTTGTCGGTTATTTAATTATTTTTTTTACATATACTTATATAGATATTTTACATCTAGACAAAGAACGAAAAGAGATGCTCATGCACACGAATATTTGTCTCGACAGGGAATCAAACTCGCGACCTTTTGGTTATGCACATAGAGTTTCTACCTGCTCGATCAGTCAGTCAGTTTTCATTATAATTTGAAAATTGAAAACTATAATCAAAGAGTTTTTTGTCGCAGGCATTCATTAAAAATTTTTAAAAAATCTTCAAAATGACAGACTATCAAATCGGCGGTCCTTTATTTGCCTAATATTCAACTATTTAAAAAAATTGTTATTAAACCCGAAATCTCCGTTTTGTAATTCCTGCTCGTAGTTTTTTGGAAAGCCTAAAATTTTTAATTGTTGGTCTAATGTTACACGACCAAGGCTTCAAAATAATAAGGTCTATAAAACCCGAATCCGATTTTTAAAGATCTATGCTTTTATATGATGACTGACCGATTGTCCGAGTGGTTGGAGAGTCTAATGCAGGACCAAGGATCGCAGGTTATCGATTCCCGACCGGGACAAATATTTGTGTGCGTCATGTCTATTTGTTCCATGTTTGGGCGTAAAAATATCTATAAATTATAAAAAAATATTTATGAATGTACATCAGTTGTGTAGTACCCGTAACACAAATACAATACTTGCTTACGTAGGGACTAGATGACGCTGTGTGGGATATCCCAGGTGTTATTATTATTATTATTTATCACACTTTACGTACTTATATTTTTATTATTTTGCTACACATTTATAGAGATTTCTACTTAATATAGCCTCTGCGTGCAGAAATATTAATCTAAAGTTTTAGAAATTGTGATTTCGGACTGCTAAAAAGAGTCGATTCAAAAATAAACACATTTTTGTTCGTTAGCGTAAAAATACCCTTAATTAAATATGTATATTGATATTGGTACCGGGTCTTGAATCGTGATAGCCCAAAGCGCAACGAACCTGTCTCAAATTTATAAGGCCACTGGGCCATGGTTCGAATCCGGGCGTGTACCAATGAGTTTTTCTGACTTAAGTACATAACTATCACTGACTCCGTGCCTCGGAGAGCACGTTAAGCAGTCGGTCCCGGACGCTGTCAATAGATGGCGGCCGTTACAATCCCCAACCTGTGGTGGAACAACGTGGTGGATTTAAGCTCCAATCCCCCCTCACCCTGGGGCAGGCCTAAGCCCCTGCAGTGAAAATGGGCTGATGAAGATGAAGACCGGGTCTTGGTTGTTATATGTATGTGGTGTCTTCGCTTGGCACCCAAAACTCAAGCGAATGCTTAGTTTGGGGCCTATACGTTGTTGTGATGTGAACACGTTATTATTATTATTTATTAATATTTTTATCATAACTTTCGTGCAAACTGTACTCTAAAGATCGAAGATTTTTCATTTTGTACTTATTTTCTAATAGCAAACATAGATTAAGCCTTATCGCATCGTGAGCTATTAAATCTATACCTCTACTCCACTAACGCGTATTTATTGCTGGCACGGGCGTAGCGCGTTAAACGTCCCAACTATCGAATACAAAGAGACTTAAAACGACACTCTTTTACATGTATACGTTTTATGGTCTTATAAATCTCTCGAATTATACAGTTTTGGGAGTGATTATCGATTGAATTCTAAAGTGAGTGTCGTAAACTCAATACCGAACTGAATTTATCTCAATAGTTCATCTTTTAAATGCTCGATCAATGAGCTCCTCTGGTTTTCACGAGAGATCGCAATTACATGATCCGCGTTTCCGTCCGATAGAAAGTTAAAAATTTATTTATTTGCCACAGTTTTGACAGACGGTGTGATTCTTCGCGGTTTTTAGCGTAGTGAATAGGTTTTCAATTTTTAGTATCGATCCCGCGACTAATGCGATCGATGAAGAAATTTCAAATCTCTTAACTAATTTACGCTTTTTTGAAGATACTGAATTTCATAGGATTTCATAATATCTTACAATTCGGAACAGTGAAATAATAATACCTGGGACACTTCACACAGCGCCATCTAGTCCCAAAGTAAGCAAGTATTATGCTTATGTTATGGGGTACTAGACAACTGATACACATACTTAAATGTTTTTATAGTAATACTCGTACATATTATAGATACATGTTCACGCACACAAATATTTCGTCCAGGTGGGAATCGAACCCACGAACGACCCTTGGCTCCTAGCCACTCGGCCATTCGGTAATTAAATGGATCTATGTCCCTAGCATCTCATTCCAACCATTTCTAAACTATAATACGTAGGTATATATAAAAATCTCTGACTAAGACTAGAAGCTCATGTTTAATATATATAAACGTTTTTATTATTACGTTATTTAATATATAATATATAAACGATTTTTAAACGATAACGCCCGATGTTAAATCCCGTGAACGATGTGGCACGATATCGTTATCGACGCGCGATCGTAAACATTTGGTTGGACGACACGCGCGCTGCCCGCCGCGCCGTCACGACATTTCTGTCGGATAGATTAAGTTCAACTCTCATAGCACGACGCGCCACTATTTAGTGTGTCTTTTATTTTATAAACGTTTTTACGTGCCGTGTCTGTGTGTAATCAGTAAGACGCACAGCTCGTTTTTTACACGTTTATTTCGCAGCAACGATTCGCTATAAAATAAATCAGGCCAGTCAGTCGAGTGATAACAACGAATGTTAATATTGAGAAAAGGAACAAATAAGTTGTGAAAAAATGACAAATGTTGTTTCTATGGAACTTTCGACCAAAAGGTATAAAAGGAATAGAGTAACATGGGCTAGAGTCTAGAGTCTAGTCCATAAATAAAGTCGTTTCATTGCTACGTTACGTTAAGCTTAAATACAAGACATAAGCATATGTTATCAATTCCTAGGTTCAGGCTCTCAAAGGTTAATAATTCTTTCATGGAAAATTGTATCGTTTTTTGTAATAAAATTCCAAGAGAAATGTTAGACTTGAATTCTAATCTATATTATCAATTTATAAAGCGAGTTAAAGTCCAACTCATGAAAAAAGCTTACTATTGTATTAGCGAGTATTTCAATGATAAGTGCGCATGGACATCATTGTAATAGTTGTAAGCACTTTAAATTAAAAAAAGAAAACAATTAAGAAAAACATATTTAAATAAAATAAACAAGGAGGAGTTTCTTGCCTGTTCTTCTCCTTCTAGTTTTTGAACCGGTACGGGGATATTTTTATCTACGTTCCTTGACGCCGACACTCTCTAGCCACACATTATATACAATCAAAGGTAGATCTATACACTTAAAGCATAAAGGAATCAAAATTTATAACAGTGTCCATTTTAGCCTAATCAATTTATTTTGACTTTCAATAAGTGTGTAAACATCTTATATTGAATAAAAACTTGTTGAATTTGAGTTATAGGTCGCGGAAAAGGACAGAACCCTTCACCTTCCTTGGCCATTCCGACCCTGCGGTTATAATAAATCTCGGGAGATACCACGCGTTCTTTCTTGGTTTCGCTCCGAGAAAAGTGGTTTCTCAAGTGTTTTTTTTTACTACCGGTAGGGGCAGTGGATTGCGACATCATAAAATGCGGGAATATCAGCACAATTTATGGTGCTTGTTCTATTCTTGTAACCTATTCAAATTATGCTGACGCGTAATTTTTCCTCCTCGTCCACCTTGCATTTTATGGTATTTCGTTCATCCATTGCTCTACTGGTAGGGAATCATCATCGTTTAAAGAAAACTTTTCTAAGTGCGAGTATTCGCGGTAATTTTTTACCTCCCAACAAATTCTTTTTTACTCTTTTTTTTGTCTCTTCTGTCAACTCACCCTTTACGGGCAAGATACTCTACACTTTCAGATTTTAGTGCCGGGCAGTTTTCAGCGTTATTCCTAGCTCAGGCTGCTCCGTCTTCTTTGCCAAGCATGGGCGAACTCTCCCAGCCTATCGAAGTTTGCTAAATAATAGACGGGACTGAACCAATTGCATTCCGTTCCGTTCCGAATTCGGCTTCGCTCAAACCGTCCAGCACCGTGTCGTTCGCAAATCGAGCACAAACCGTGCATGTCCTTATCAGTCAATTCGCACTCGTCTAAACTCATTTCAAACAGCTTCATGTTATAAAGCCTTTTACACAGCTATGTCATGAGACATTTGATATTGGTGGAACCCAATTATAAAATAATCTCACTGGTACGTCCGGAAAGTATTAATAGAGCTAATTCCTCCCTGTAAGCCATCTCATCAGCTGCCATTATCTCTCGCTTCGGAGCCCTAATCTCAATCTTCAAAATATTCAATCGCGATGTGTCTATTTTGGCTGCATGGGCAACCTTGAGATCAGCTGGAAGTAACCTAGCTAATACTGAGGGCGCCGCTGAGCTCGTAAACCTGTAAGCTTTGTCGACAGCAGGATCAGGAATGGCTGCTGGGTGCAAAGTAGATCGCTTAGAACAAAGTCGTTACCCGTGACAATTTAATGAAATTTTTAACGCTCTCTCTCCAACAGCAGTCGCATATTGCGCGAACGAATGATTGGCGCCCAAAAATACTTCTAATACGGTAACGGCCACAACAATTTTGATTGTATCGCCACGGAATTAGAAGTAGATCATAGATCGTAGGCACCTTTTGGAGTTTCAAGCGTAAAGAAAGGACAGACAAAAAAAATATTCAACATTTCGTTTTTTTTTTTAGGTTATTATGCTCGTGTCTTTTTTTACACTTGGGTAGATTTCTTCGTGATCTTGGTAATAGTTTCAATTCTGAACAACAGGTTTTGGTAATTTGGACTATACCTATCTTAAAAAAAGACTTGCAGCAGCTTTTACAGTATTAGATATATCCATAATGCTTATCATAGCCGCCGGAGCGAATAAGTATAAGTTGGTATTTTGCCTGTAGGAGCAATTTTGTCTGATTGTTAATTCGTGACCTTAGAATAAAACGGTTCTATATGATGAAACTAAGAAATTGAAATATTAGCTGTTGAAAATACAAACTAGTGACACTTCATTATAATGTCTATTTTTTAAAATGTTGTTAGCTCAATCTATTTTTGAGCTGTATATCTTTGTATCTACAGGTGAATTTCCTCATTTTTTTGTTTAAAACATACATAATTAAAACTTTAATTAATCAGTTGGAACCTTTTTAAAATACCCTATTTTTAATTAGAAAACCACAAATCAACATTATCTTCTTGATGGAAACTAATTATTTAACTTAATCCTAGGCTCATAGTTATTATTATATATATATTTATTTAAGGAGGACTAACACCTATAATACAAGGTGATATGGAACATTAAAACAAACTAAAACTAATTACAAGTCCCCAGTACTAGGGTAGTAAGAGCAATATAAACTTACCCCACATCCTTAAAAACAAAAAAATTATAGAATTATTGCATGGAAAATAGTAAAAGTTGTAATGTATTCAAGAGCCAAAATTATTAAAGTTATTTATATTTTAAAATAAATGGAATAATATCATATAAAAATAGAAGTAACTTAGTATTTTGTTTTCTTGTTTACTTAATACTTATTTAATTTTGAACATCTAAGAATTTATTACTTTAACAAAGTATTATAAAATACCTGATCCTGTACAGGCATAAACTTAAGTAAAGACATAATGTCATCTTTTTTTCTTTTGAAATAATGCCAGGGTTTTTATATATACCTACTAGCTTTTATGACAGTATAATTGAACTGAGATGGAACAGAAATAATACCTTAGGACGATTTTTGGGTGTAGATTAACAAGTTTAAATACTGTATGAGAGAATGAACTCAGAAAAGAAACTTCATTTAAGTTCTGGGTAAACCTTAAAGAGCATAATAATAATAATAACGTTTATTTACCAAAAAATATTATATACATTATTGAAGTACAATAACTCCACCACTAGGCCTAGCCTGTATCGGTGGAGTCATTTACATTTGTGTTTTTTTGTTTTTACATTAACAGTATTACCCAATATAAAATTAAGTTAATCACTACTAAATAGATATCACATCGCGTTCGGCAGCAAAAACAGGTAAGAAGTACGAGTAGTAGTAAGAAGTAGTAGCATACACTAATAAAAGGGATTTGGTTAAAATTCAAAAATTTTGCAACAGAACCAATAGTCTTTGACATCTCCAGGAAACATTTGTAACACTCTAAATGGCTTCTTTTGGTTAATAGACTTGAGGAGTCTTATCACAGCTATAGGGGAAAACACCTCATAATGTCTCATAGCATTTATGGTTAATATATTCTTGGCCAGCTTGGTGTTTCCCTTTTAGGATATTCACCTTCCATAGCTTAGGATTTCTTATCTTCTTCCTCACATTCTTCCTCTTTCGGTAGCTGAAACAAATAAGTAAATGTATTAATAATATGTGTAAGTACTCAACATGTTAATTTCATTGTTTTGTGTAATATACAAAGACTAAATATATAATATTTATTACAATATCCATCTAGATTCACCTGTTAATATGTTTATTGTTGTTGGCAATGGTCTTGGTACTTCTTCATCACTGTAACAAAAACAGTTATTATTAAAAACGTTATCTAAATGCATCAAGAAACTCAATTCTACATTACTACAATGAAAGCTACAAATTAATGAAGATATCTACCTGCTCAAAGACGAAATGCAACTGGGAGGGCGATATGTTGTGTCTTCTTCACTGTCTTCAAAGAGATCTATCTGTATCACTCATTTTCGTAATGAAACCTTCAAAAAACTAGAAATTACATTTTTTACACAAAAACGAATCCTTTATCGCATACAACAAAACACATCAACGCACAATTAACGGTAAAATGTAAAATGTGCATTCCATAGTTCCATCAAAATAAAGTGTAAAACAGTTTCAACTGGTCACTTAGAACCTTTTTTTTCTTTATTATACAAATTTTGTTCATTGTAAATAAAAAAAGGTTCTAATAACCAGATAGAACTATTTTTAACGAAAAATAAGAAAAATCATTTATCAAATAGAACTTTTTCATTACGCAATCTACTAAAAGAATCAAGAGATGGCGTTAAAAGTACTTTCATTTTATACTCTGATGTTAGTTGGAACTTATTTAACCATAAACTTATTTACACATGAATTGTAAGTTCGAACCCTTTTATTCTAAGGTCACGAATTCTCAATGCGTAGTAATGCGTGTAATTCTAAATATAGAGAGATAACAGAACAACTCCCACGATTTTAACTAAATAGACTTGTTTTGTCATTAACACCATGGTTGACGTCCTTGACTTACCTATAACAGTTTATTCTCTAAAAGGAATCCCATCAAAAACAATACTTGTCAAAAAAACCAAGTCTCGCAACTCAGTTGTTCTGCGGTAAAAAGAAATGAGATCCATGTAATACCAAGTCGGTTATTAATTTATTCGGTTATAAATATATTGAGACTTGGCCATCGCCTGAAAACACGTGTAAGTTCAATCGCCTGAAAACACATGTAAATTCAATTATTTAGTGCGATGGCCAAGTCTCAATATATTTATAACCGAATAAATTAATAACCGACTTGGTATTACATGGATCTCATTTCTTTTTACCGCAGAACAACTGAGTTGCGAGACTTGGTTTTTTTGACAAGTATTGTTTTTGATGGGATCTCATTTCTTTTTGTATTTTGTAGACAGTTCTACTTTTTTCCTTTTCGGTACCTTCTACTTATTGTATATATGTATATCTATATGTATATAGTTTTTCTAAGATATATTATACAACCTTACGCACTCGTAATAAGTACGAATACGCACGTAGGTACGTTTTTTGCATTAAAAAATAATTTAATACACGTGTTTTCATGACGGGAATACCCATTTTTTGCTCGATTTGGCAGGGGCACTACCATGCGCCTATATTTATATGGGACTAGCTTAAACCCGCGGCTTCGCATGCAATATAATAATAACTGCCGTAATAAAACATCGTTACGAATAAAGCCAATATTGAAAAATTTAACTGAAGACTTGGCTGTATGGGCTTAATTTTTTTTTTGCGGTCTTTTCTAGATTTTTTAGTTTTTCCTTGATTCATACACCAAACACTACTTATATTCCAAATTTGAAGCTTCTAGGTCTGCTAGAAGTGCCTTAGAATTTTGATGATCGGTGAGTCAGTGAGTGACAAAATTAAGAAATTTGACCCGTTATAATTTCTTAAAAATACTGGTTCAAATTGAAAATATACGTGTAATATGCTTATATAATATGCCTGCATGGTTACTGAAAATTTCAGTCTTCTAGTTTTATCCACAACGAAGTTACAGGGGGTCGAAAATGGTCTGAATTGCTTCGAGAAAAGGATGGTACGGCCGTGACGCTTTTTCGCTCGACTTGGTGGGGGCACGGCCGTGCCCCCAGATACGTATTGCATTAGTCTTGTAATAAAACCAAAACGGTAACTACACAATGGCCGACTACCGGTCGTGCGTTCTAGTTAATTTGGTCGTTTTTAGCATTATAGCTGTGAATCACCGATTTTAATTTATAAATTAACCGAATATGGTTTGTTTCGAATATTTTTTACGAAATAGATATGTATTGCTAATGTGTGGTGCCTCCTACTGAATTAGAGATTTTATATATAGTTTTGTGTCGTGATAGCCCAAAGAGCAGTAAACCTGTCTCAAATTTATATAAGGCCATAAAGTCATGGTTCGAATCCGGGCGTGTACCAATGAGTTTTTCTGACTTAAGTACATAACTATCACTGACTCCGTGCTTCGGAGAGCACGTTAAGCACTCGGTCCCGGGTGCTGTTAATAGATGGCGGTCGTTACAATCCCCAACCAGTAGTGGAGCAGCGTGGTGGATTCAAGCTCCAAGCCCCTCACCCTGGGTGAGGCCTAAGCCCCTGCAGTGGGGTAAAATGGGCTGATGAAGTGATGAAGATATGTAGTTTTAATTGATAATGTGCGGAAAGTAAACGACGCTGCAGGTCAACATGGTTTTTCAGTGTCCATATATTTACATATCTACTTAAAACTACTAATAAGCTACATACAAAGTAACAAAAAGAAACTTGATAAAAACGTTACGTAATAACAACAAGAGTTAAACAAATAAAAATTTTAAAAGCAAACGCGAAGCTCTCCTATACCAAAGCTCTTCACTTCATTTCATCAGCCCATTTTTACCCCACTGCAAGGGCTTAGGCTTAGCCCAGGGTGAGGGAGGGCTTGGAATTTAAATCCACCACGCTACTCCAAAGCGGGTTGGGGATTGTAACGACCACCTTCTATTGACAGCGTCCGGGACCGACTGCTTAACGTGCTCTCCGAGGCATGGAGTCAGTGATAGTTATGTACTTAAGTCAGGAAAACTCATTGGTACACGCCCGGATTCGAACCATGGCCCTTATAAATTTGAGACAGGTTCGTTACCAAATCTCAACAAACAGTAATTTAATGGTAATTCAATCCACCAAATAACCAAAACGAACAGCCACAGACAACACTGACAACCAACCAACTAATCAACGAAACGCCACCTAGAGAAATCCAGCTCGGCCCGATACGATAAACATCGGCGGTCTCTCTCGCTCGCCTCCGATCAAAAGTGTGTACAACCGGCGGCGGCCTTTTACATCGGTGGCGCGTATTGTACCTAATTAGCATATAAATGTACATACAAATATAGTATTTATGAAATGTAATAAAATAATTCTGTTAACTGTTATTGCATTTTATTATTAAGATATCCTATCTCCAGATTTAGATTATTGTAGTTTGTAGATATAAAAATATCTTTTGTAGATACTTTAAGGTTTTACAGCGTTGAGTGAATAGCAATCAGGAAAAATTGATACAGTTGTACAATTTGGCAATATTACATCGAATTCGAACAGGACGCAAAATTTTACTATACAGTTTTGTATTTCCACAAAGAATTCTGCCGCATTTTTTAATTGCCGCACAATTCAGACGGGTACGCTATCCCCAAAATATTATGAGCCTTGAAAAGGACAGGCCGTACTTGTGTATAAGGCACATATCGTTCGGTCTAGTTACCGCAGCTCGTGTCTACAATCTATGGACTCGTTTACGATCCCAGTTATCGCTGTTCCCTCTATCGTCATGTTCTAGGCATCTTTATTTAATAATAGTAGAATAGTTTCAATAGCCACAGTTAACTTATAAAAATGTTTTTAACTGTTTTTTAAATATATATAAGATAATTGTTTTAAAATACGTAAAATTTATAACTTATATATTAAAAAAAAAACAATTATTAATGTAAACAAATAAAACTAATCCAATAATCCACCCCTCGTCACCCCCGATGCAAAGGTGGCCTTGTTGCTCATCGCATTTTCGCGCTGAATTGCAATGGCAATTCTTTGCACCCTAAGTTTGCACCAGAAAGGAACCGGAGCGGGGTCGAATCCCCATTCTCTCAGACGACAGCCGATGCCCGCGACGAATTAGAAACTTATAAAGTGTAACTAATACCTAACTAGACCTTATTCGTACTAAATCTGTCTAGATTCATTTATGTTAGGAATTTCGAAAGATTAACTCACTATTAAACTCAAACCCACACCTTCTGAGACACTTCATTTTCTTTTGCGACTTTACACTCAACAATAAAAGGTCAAATGTATCTCTACGAGCGGTCGCTGTGCTGTTTCTAGGCGTGAATAGTGAACATCTTTGTCACTAATTCTAGAGGGCGTCAACCTACCACTGAATATGCTTTTCAACACCGAGCATGTATTACAATATTTACTAGAGGGCGCATAAAAGTGAAAATTAGTGTCCAACGATACTTGTGTTTTGCGCGCCACCGAACTTAGGCAGTTATATGTATATATAATACGTGAAAGAAAAACTTTAGGCCTTTCTTTAAGCAAACTACGCGCACGAATGAGTGTGATATTTGGCACAGTTAAAGTTTATGTGGAGTAGGAGTGTAGAAAGCTAAAATCTATATACAGGCTGAATTTTTGAATTACGACTATATGGCCAAATCTTAAGCTATGAGAAATAGCTAAAAGTGTTCAAGGGAATAATGACCTCGATTTTTTCTCGGTAACCGTTTGCGCCATCTGCACATTTGAAAGTTTTTGTCTAGTTCGGTAAGCCCTTCACGTTCTATTAGTTTGAACTACGTTCAGCCAAACACGTGGTATATTATATACTGGCCGTTCGGTTGAATGTAGTTCAACTATAAACATGTTTTTCTTGGTAACCGTTAGTACGCGCCATCTGCTCACTTGAAACTTTATGTTTAGTTTGGTAAGCTCTACATGCTCCAAGTATAAGTTTGGATTACTTTTAGCCGAACACCCGGCATATATAAATAAAATATAAGTGTTTGTCTGTGATTTCAAAATAAAGAAATTTTTCTTAATATGAGCTTATTCATCGCGGGATTCCTTATTCGGTTCGTGTGTAATGTCCTTGTATTTCAATGAAAGATCGGCTTCCTTATGTTATCTACGCTTTGCAGATCCTGTATATGATGTTAATGCGATCTTTGGCTTATTATATCTCATTCATCCTTATCACGGTTCGTATAAAGTGTGAGTAAGCGCGAATTAACCGAGGGACCTGGCCTAAACAAAAAAATCTTCATTGTAAACTAATGCTCTATTTGAAGAAGGCACCTAGTCGAAAAAAATTGGTTTTCAAGAGACACAAAAAACAATTTTATTTGATACAAATGCATGCCACTGTCGTCTTTTATATTTTAATTTTATGAAGTATTAAATAATCCTGATTTAATTATTTCTTATTTATTGTTTTAACACTTATAGCTTTTTTAATAAAATATTAATAAAAAAACAATTATTTAGTGTTTTTTTTCAAATAGTAAATAAAAATATTGATATTTATAAAAGAAAACTTTATAAGAAAAAGTTTTATACATACAATCTTAACATAATCTTAAAACTAATCATCCGCACGAACATCTGCAGTTACAGGCCACACTGGCAACTCATCATAAAATATTTTGTATGCATCTGACATATACTTGTAAAGATTCCTTATGTCCTAAATTTTTTTGTTATTAATTGGAACTTTTGTGTGAAGAGTTGGGTTCAGATTGCTTCGAAAGTTACAGTTGTTGAGCAAGATTGTCTTACCAGGTTTAAATGTATTTTTAGTCAGACCTCCAATATGGCTTCTACAACTCCAGGCCGAAAGCGGTGATAAGGAAATTCATCATATTTTCGGATTTGAAATATTACTTTGCTGTTTTGAGGTATGCATAGTCCTTTAGATTCTTCAGAGATAACAGATTTTTTGAAAATGTGTGTGGCCACCATTCATCAAAGTTCCCTATTTCATCAGTTTTTACTACCTTTACCTATTGAGATATCGTTCTTGCTTTGAATCAACATTTCTATATATTGTTTTGGTGTATAAACCTTGTCTGTAGCTTTTAGTGTTCGTTTAAATACCCCGAATATGCGATCATACGGCATAAAAGAATAGCCCCTTACGGGAAAGTGCTGAATAACTTCGTCAAAATAACCACTTGCCGTGAGTAATAATAACCACAGAATTTAATCATTGTATGATTTTTGTTTTGACTTGATGTTCCATCTGCAAAGAATTAATTTTTTTTTACTTTCTTGGACATGTAATTAAGTACGTAGTCGTATAAGAAAGATGCCACTTCATTTGCGCATTTATTGGTGGTGTCTTCATGGTAAAGGGACAGCATAAATTTCTGAGATTTCAGATCGTTCACACAGAAGACATTCACCCAAAGTTGACGCATGTAAAATACTTCTTGTACGGGTATGTGCGGTAAAGGTAAATTCTGCATGTAGTCGAAGGCAAGGGCACCTATGTCTTCGCCTTGTTGACAAAGTAGCGATACTTCTCTGATGCTTGTAAAAATTTTGATGCTCTACGTTTGTGAACAAAAAGCTCAATTCGCACGCTCGCTTTGCGCTGTCACAGAGATGAGGATTTTTAGTTTCGCTTTAACCTCCTCGCATAAACCATGCATCTACCTGTGGTCGTCCGAATCTGAAGTAATTTTTAAATATTTATAGTAATAATCATATTTAATGTCTGTTATAGCGAAAAAAAACATATTTTGTATGAACCGAAAATGACAACCTCACTCCAAAAGAGTGCATAGCACCTTTAGTGCTTGACGTTTTAGGTCTGCGAAGTATAAAGAAGAGACGAATAAAAAAATCCATGTACAAAATAAAGTTGAAAACAATATTACCTACAATATTATAAGTAAAATGTAATAGAACAATCAAATATTATATTATATGTAAAATATTATAAGTAAAATGTAATAGAACAAGCAAATAGATTTTTTATGTAGGTAAACATACTTCTCTTTGACAAGGAATGGAGCTGTCGTATGCCTTCTAGGATTCGACACGACTTTTACAAAAGGAAACTACACCTATTGAAAGAAAATGTTCGATTCCCGACCAATATCTGTGTGCATTAACACGTCTATTTTGTCTTATGTCTGGGTGCAAAATATCTATACAATGTATGTATTATAAACAAAATTTAAGTATGTAAATCATTTGTCCGATACCCATAACCCCAGCTTCGCTTAGTTTGGGACTAGATGGCGCTGTGTGGGATGTCCCAGGTATTATTAATTTATATAAAAATTTCGCGCTAGCGCTTATAAAGTTTGTATAGTTTACACGTGAACTTCCGCCGTGTAGGTATCCATGACGCCTAATGACCGGAAGCGCCTTAAGAAATATCTTTGCGGCATGCGGATAATTGAGCTCTCTCGGCTTGGTCATTTACTCTAGTTTTTTTTGTCTCTCTTAACATAATTATAATGAAGATACCGACGTACTAGTCATAATTGGACAAGCATTGAAAATATTGACTGCTTACTGTGTTAAGATTTAAAACGATGGTAAAATAATACAGTTGTCAAATAAGTAGGTCTGCCGTACCTACTTCTTTCAAAAATGAAATACATTTAGCAATCTCTGCGATAGAAAATATTTCGTTTTCAATGAAACCGTTTCGGGTAGATAGAGTTGTTGGTCAATTTGTTTTGTCTTCATGCACATAATGTTATACTTAACTACTTCAAAATAGGATTATTTGTATTGTGCGTAATAACAATACTTTTTTTTCTGAGAATTTTTCTACTGAATTAGCACGCGTATTCATTATCATATATCCGAAAACTAGATACAGTAAGTTAGTACCAATGAATTAATAGTTTGTGTTTAGTTGTAGTGATAGCCTAGCGGTAACAAACTCGCTTCTTGTTTAGAATGCCGTCGTTCAACTCCCAGGGCATGAACCAATGAGTTTTTTCTATCTTACGTACATAATTATCATTGACTCAGTGCCTCGGGGAGCACGTCAAGCGGGTAAGTCCCGGTTGTCACCAGTCGTTAAAATCCACCAACCAACATTGGAGCAGCGAGGTGGATTAAGCTCTAAGCTAGCTCATCCCGAGGCGAAGTCTAAGCCCCTGCAGTGGGTTATAATGGGCTTGTATGTTATGGTGAATTAAATGTATTTAAATCCATACACTGAGAGAAATCCTTCGTACAGACGAACGTATATTTGAGAAATATACAGTTAACGTATACTTTAGACTTAAATACGTACAATATAATATTAATACGGATACATCAAAAGTACACCGACAGACTTGTCCTGCAGCTGCATGGTGTAATATATATACTGTGCTACGCTAAATCAAGAAATACCACGATTTAAGTATACAATATCCTTTTTTTCATGCTGAAATTCTTCTTAATGTATCCGCCGAGCATGGGGATGTAGATAATTTTTTGGTAATACTTTTAAAGAGTATACTTATTAAACGTGAAAAAAATGATTTATATGTTTCTTTAAAATTTCGCGCTAAAATTTTTGTCATAGCGCAGAAATGATGTTACGGTTATGTAAATAACGGAATTGTTCTTCAATAACAACATTTCAATAAAAACAACATTTAACGTCAGAATCTTTAGAGGATTGTTATATCGAGCGTTGTCAGAACAGTATACAAGCAACCGATCTGTGCGGCTTCTTTAGTATGTTGCGCATTTTTGATTGCGCTGGTCCGCCATAATTCCCTCCGCAACTCTTCCATGAAATTATGTCATTGTGCGACGTTTTTGTGACTAACTTCATAGCCGCACCGATAAGCTGCACTATAAATGATATGCTGTCATGTTGAAAATAAGAAAAAAGTAATACTTCCCCATTTTTTCAAATAAACAAATAAAATACCGATCATTTTAGAAATAAAAATGAATGTTCATTCACCCCACTCCAAAAGAGTGCATAGCGCCTTTACTGCTTGAAGTTTTAGGTCTGCGGCGTATGACACACGAATAAAGAAATCTGTATAATAAAGTTGAAATCAAAATTACCTACAATATTAAATGCGTCGAAGTAAAATGTAATAGAACAAAGAAATAGATTTTTTATGTAACCAAATTTCTCCCCGACGTGGAATGGAGCTGTCGTCGGCAATCATTCCAATCAGTTGACGAAAAGGTCGGTCGGGGACTTAGGTCGGTGTAGAAAATTGCATTGGGAATCGAGAGAACTGTCTGATATGATGAGATTGTGTAATCAGAGTTTTAATGCATATAAGGTGACTTTTTCATCATCTAATCTTTGATCTTTCAGATGAATTGATGGTCTTTGGTCAAATTAATGAAAAACGTGTTTTTTTTTAATTTTATTAATTATACGACTGAATTATTGAGATATCGAGCCACAAAGTTATTCAAATTACCGTGACGATATTCGCGGGCAATTGACGATAGCGTCGGTCAGCGGCCGCTGCTGTCTGATATCTTAATAAAATAAAGGACTGGTATAATGAGAGACGTGTTACTTGGTCAAAGGTTGTATTCAGACTGTTCTTACATACTAACATGCATACATGTATACTTATACCTATGCTTATGCTAAGGATGATGTCACGTACTACACCACCGGGGCCATTTTGAAAAAAAAAAAATTTCATTAAAGATGTAAAATTTTTATAATCTAAAGTAAACTACAATAATACAAAATTTTTATGACAATATTTTAAAAAAAATTTTACGACAAAATAGAAAAAAAAAATTAATAACATATGATAAAAATTACGACAATGATAAAATTTTTATAACATAGAAAATGCGATAATATAAAAAAATTACTACAATAAAAATTTTTTTATTACAATATGGAAAAATTTACGATAAAGTTAATTTTACAACAATAAAATTTTTTTTTTTTTTTGACACTATAGGAGATTACGACAATACATTGAGTAATTCTAAGTTAAAACTAAGAAATTATTTAAGTAAATTTATAAAGTAAAATATATGAATCGTCGTATACATGTTGTTTTTATTTTTAAACAATTCTTATCAATATTACACATGAATAATTATACGCGTTTTTTATTTTTTATCGTTATTTTAATATCCATTTCATATATTTATTAATTCTTTACTAATTTCTCTATAATTTTAATATTTAATTTTCCTATTTGTTTTTAATAAAACATAAATTTTTGTTAACGAATTCGGCTCGCGACATTCGTAACGAAAAATCAAAATTTAAGTAAATTGCATTTTTCATACTTTATTTTTCATTCGCTTCTATTTTTATTTATTACCTTTCTTTCAATCAATACAAATCTATTAATCATTCGTTTTAACTATACAACTTTCGGGTGATCAGGCCGATTGTTTATATCGTTATCACGTAAACTCTTTTCTTTACTTAAGAAGTTTTTATCATACGCGATGCGTCATATTCGTCTGTGCTCGTTCGTTTTCGTGAACTCGAGCCTTATGTAAACATACCCTTGAGCGTTAACAAAGAACAAAGAAGTTTTTGCTCGAATGGCGCGTCTGGATGGCGCGTTCGGCGCTGACGCATATCCGCTGCTTGGGAGGTCGACTTCGTTGCCATGTGCATTCTGGAATGACTCATAGTTGATTTGCACAATAATTTTCCTATAGCAATTTTTATAATTTTCCTAAAGAGAAATTTTTCTCTTTGAGTATTCAACTCAGCTTATAACTAACATGTCTTATAACTAACAATAAACACAATAGAAATACACTTTAACACAATAGAAATACACTTTTTAAATGACACAAAATTTTAAATGACACAAAATACATTGAAAAAATAGTTTACAAGAAATTACTTAACTAAGAAATTACTTAACTAAGAAATTACTTAACTTAAAAGTATAATAGACAATTTGTATACTATAAAACATTACCAATAAATTTTATAAATTCTAAAAATTTTCCTTAAATTAAACAATAATTGAAAAAAAGAGAGAAAAAAATTTAACTACAATTTAAAATGTTGTAAAATAAATTGACAAATTAGGCATTCACCTCGTGAAATGTCTATGACAATTTATAAACCTTTTCGTGATTTAATTTTTCACTTTTCACTATAATGACCTTTTCACTATATCGACTTTAACTTTGTATACACGGCACTTTTATTACTCACGATTTAAATGCTGGATTTCGTCGCAATCCTTTTCATATGCTTCATGGCATTTTTCTCATGGCATTTTTTAAGACATTTATATTTATATTCTTCATTTATTCGCGTAGTAGTGCTTAACTTCGTGAAGTAAATTTTCCACTCTTTGTTGATGTTTATCGATATCTGTATCGACATCCACTAAATTTATCATTTTGACACTTCTTGTATGTCACATGTATTTCATAATATCAACTTTTAAAAATATTTATTTATAATGATAATTAATTTTTCTTAAGATAATTTTTGTTTTTGTATTTTTATATGTTTATTATATTTTTATTTTCATTTTATATTTATTTTATATAATTAATATTAAATTTTTAATATTTAGATTTTTACATTTCTTCTTCTTCTTCTTCATTGTTGGGTGCCTGTGTGAACCGGTTATGCGCAATCACGGTGAACTGTACCACTCAGTAGACAATATTGTATTGTTCTGATTATTATTATTTTGAATTTTTGAATTCGGAAATTTTGAATTTAACACCTTTTTTTTTGCAGGGTCTTGAATTTAACACCTTTTTTTCGCAGGGTCGCCATCTGATATCTTAATAAAATAAAGGACTGGTATAATGAGAGACGTGTTACTTGGTCAAAGGTTGTATTCAGACTGTTCTTACATACTAACATGCATACATGTATACTTATACCTATGCTTATGCTAAGGATGATGTCACGTACTACAGCTGGCGAGATACCCTTCCCTTCTACACCCGCGATGGCCACTTTCTCAAATGTATTATTTACGTTTGACTTAGTATAATCATTCTGGATCGATATTTTTTTCAGGAAAAATATTTTTACGTAAAAAAATTTCGTACATATTTTTTTTTTAAATTAAGTCTTCAGATGTTGCCTAAAAAAAATTTGAAAAGGTATGAAAAAAAAATCAGCCTACATAGTCTATACTAATATTATAAAGCTGAAGAGTTTGTTTGTTTGTTTGTTTGTTTGTTTGAACGCGCAAAACTCAGGAACTACTGGTTCAAATTGAAAAATTATAGTTGTGTTGGATAGTCCATTCATCGAGGAAGGCTATAGGCTATACTACATTACGCTACGACCAATAGAAGTGGAGCATCAATAAAAAATGTTGCAAAAACGGGAAAAATTATTCCTTTTGAAAGCTTCTGTCGCGCGCGCTGCGTAAACGGTTGATGTTAACCAAAAACCATGTATTACGGAATTGTTCCCCTTTAAAAGTTCTAACCAAAAGTCCGGAACAGCATATGTGTATCTTTTAAGGTTAACTTACTGTAACCTTTTTTACGACAATCAAATTTGTTCTAACATAATGTACTATTTGCGAAGATGTTTTTTAAACGTAATATTAATCCTTATCAAATTAAATACGTTAGTTGTCTTAAGCATTTCATGCATATTATAATTGCCCTTTACACCACGCAATTTCAATTAATGTGTTAGCAGTTTTTATCGAAATATGAAAACTATAGCGGGAAAAAATAAATTCGCTGTCTGTCTCTGTCCGTTAACTTTTTACTTCCAAACCACGCAATAGACTTTGATACGGTTTTCAGTATTATCTTATAATCTATTAATCTATATAATAGAAAAATACTTATTATAAAGCTGAAGAGTTTGTTTGTTTGAATGCGCTAATCTCTGAAACTACCAGTCAGATTTGGAAAATTCTTTTTGTCTTTGATAGCCTGAATCTAGCGGAGGGTTATATAGGCTATATATATGAAAACGAACTGTCTGTCTATTCGAGCAAATCGGCTTCGGGCAAAACGGCTTAACTGATTTAGATGAAACTTTACACATATGGAAAGGATGTAGCCAACTTTTTGTATGTCTGTTTGTATGTCCATCTGTCTAAACCGATTTTAATGAAACATCACAAGTATGAAAAAAATGACATCAAAACTAACAAATGTTACTTTTTGTCCGTCTGTCTATCTGTACGTGTATCTGTCTATTTGAGCTAATCTCCAAAACGGCTAAACAGATTTTAAGGATACTTTGCAGACGGGAAAGAAGGTTGTCAAGAGATTTGACATTAGCTACTTTTTGTCCGTCTGTTTGTCTGTACGTCTATGTGTCTATTCAATTCAATTTTATCTATTCGAGCTAATTTCCAATACGGCTGAACATATTTTAATGAAACTTTGCAGACGTGAAAGAAGGTTGTCAAGAGTGTCATAAGCTACTTTTTGTGTTTGTTTGTCTGTCTATCTGTCTGTCGTTTGTCCACACTGATCTATCAACGTACAGCCAAAACTACTAAGTCTAGGAAGCTTAAATTTGGAACATAGGTTTATTTTATAACGTGAACATGAAGAAAGGCTTTTTTAGAAATTTCAAACTTAACGATGGGAATGGAGGGACTTAAATAATGACGTGTTTCAGGGTTTTTAGATTTCCACCTTTTAAGGGTGGGAAACGGGAGATGAAAAATTTTATCGGTTTTTTTAAAGGGTGGAAGGGGAATGAAGATTGAAAGTTTGAATGGGTGTAACCAAAATTGGTTCCAGCAAAAACTATGTATAAACCATCTCGAACGTTAATAGTGCCTATAACAGGAATTTGTAGTCTACGCAAGCGAAGCTGCGGGCGGTCGCTAGTACTTAATAACTTTACTTAAATATTCTAAAGTAAACCTATTTTTCGATATATCCATTAGAGGAACTTAAATTCTATATTCATCGACGATTGGATTGGTTTCTATAATGTGATATGATTGACAGGTGTATGAATATTTAATAACAAGTATTTATTAAAACTTTTCTTTTAACAGAATTTCGTGTAGGTAATATTCGCTTAATATTAAAAAAAAAACTATATTAATTAATTTGAAACGGAAATAAAAGCGATCAGAAAATATATCTAACACAGATATTGGTTGTAATAATAAGTTTCTGACATACCTACCTACATCCCATTTAAGGAAAAATATCACATTCTAGATCTTGATTTAAAACAACAATTAACGTACTGTAAGTAATAATAATATTATAATAACTATTGGGACATTCCACATCATTTTGCGCCATCTAGCCCCAAACTAAGCAAAGCTTGTATTAGGGGTACCGGACAACTTATATACATACTTAAATATTCTTTAGAATATCGTATATATATAGATATTTCACATCCAGAAACAAAAAGACATGTTCATGCACACAAATTTCTGTCCCGGGCTGGCATCGAACACGCGATCCTTGGCTCCGCAGTTAGGGTCTCTAACCACTCTGCCATTTGGTCAGTCAATGGATTGGATTATTAACATCAATGTCTTTTCTAATAGATTCAATGCACAGTGGATCCCTCAGTTTAATTTGTAGCATTACGTTAGTTCGCAATCCGACGCAGAAGTTAGCGATGTAACAATGGGCAGTAAGTAGGTTTGCAGAGAAATGAAAGGGCATCATTAAGTCGCACGCGCAGTTTCGCAGGCTTGATCATAATAACCGAGAGAAGTGTTGATACTGAATCTAATTCTAGATATCGCATGCCAGTTATTCGTATGCGTGTTTAGGATAGTTTGCCAACAAACTATCTGACGGGGTTTAATATGTTTTTTTTTTTAAATATTCCTTATGTTTCTAGAAATAATATTTACTACGTTTTACGGTTTTAGGTCAACAGAGGGCGCTCGCTCTATTAGATATATTTTTCTAGAACTTAATCAGCCCATTTTTACATCACTGTAGGGGCTTAGGCCTCCCCCGGGCTTGGAGCTTCAATCCACCACGCTGCTCCACTGCGGGTTGGGGATTCCTAGAACTGCTGGGCAGCTTTTAATACAGTTTTTTGCATTATATAAGTACCATGTCAGAACAGGTTTTTAGATTAGTTCAACGGTTATAATCCATCAGAGGCACTGCAATAGATATATTACTCTAAAACGACCTAGCTAATTTTATTGCGGTTTTTTCCATTACCAAGGTATCACTTCAGTGCATGTTTTTAGATTAGTTTGTAATCATAAGCCGTTAGAGGGCGCTACCGAAGATGTTTCTACAACACGACTTTTTCTTCATCAACCTATGATAGGTATTATTGGGCACACGCCTACTGATCTTTAAAAAGTTGTAATAAATAAAAATGCGTCAAGTGCGAGACCGACTCGTGCCCCGAAGGTTACGTACTATTTAATAATCATCGCTATCACCACCAAATGGCACGTAAACGCATATATCAATTTAAAATTAGAAAAACGAATGTAGAATAATTACAAATTAACAATTTCGGATCTCATTTTTACTTGTGCTGTCAGACCTTGCTTCTTGCCAAATTTTATAATTCTGCGTCAACGTGAAATACAGTTCGAATCAACCTTTATGGCGGATGTGAACATAGGCACGAGTCGCGTCGCAGTAACCAATTTTAGGTGTAGCGGGACGCAGTGGAGCGAGGGGCATATGACTGAACCTGCGCAAGCATGCTTAAAGCGTTATATTCCGATCCGCCATAAAGATTGACTGGAACTATACCCTATACATTTTGATTTAGTTGTGTCTAAGTACGTGGTATATTAATTGACAAAGGTCTTTACAAATAGACAGGTAGATAGACAGACATAAGGACGGACAACGAAGTGATCCTATAAGAGTTCCTTTTTTCCTTTTCAGGCACGAAAGTAGTTTTATATAATTAAAAAATCGTGATTAACTGAATATTAACATGATTATAATTCTATCAAGATTCTTCGAATGCCTACATTTTTCTTTGTCTGAGGGAAACCATTGTCCTTAATCTTTCGATACAACAAGCTTCATGAAAATATTTCGATTGCTTGTATTCTAATGATGTTGCTTCTTGGCGAGGCCGTGAGACCGAAGTGTTTATGATGCAATGAGATTGCATTCCGCTGCATCTCGTCGATTGATTGTGATGCAATTTACTTCACGTTTTCGTTTTGTTTACTTTGAAATGCCCATAAAGAAGATTGAAATATTGAGAACAAAAGGTGGTTTAAATTTTAATAGATAGGTTTCGACCGTTATTTTTTTAAATAAAACATGTCGTTCTGAGAATAGCAATATTAAAACGTTGGCAAAGGACAGATTCAAAAACTTATCATTTTAAATATATTGAGTTGTCATGATTAATTTTCGCTTAACGTCATTATATCATAAACATGGATGTAGGCTCAGAAAAATTACCTAAAGTCATAGAAGGAATGTAAATTTTACATATGTTTAACTTGTTCTAACATGTAGAATAAAGCATTAGAAAGAAAAAGATAGCTGATACAAAATCATTGCTGCTTTTGATCAGAACGTAGCTCCCAAATTTATTTCAACTTATTTAAACGATGGAGGTAAATTCAAAGAATTTGACGCAAACGTCCGTCTGACTAGTCAGACTAATCTCATTGAGAAAGGAGTACAAGCAGGTTGAAGCAAACCGCATATATATACTTACATCTTTTTCATTCATACTGAAATTCACCATATGGAAAAGATGTGAAAAATGAAACAAATATATGTAAATACAAGAATGCCTTCTATAACTTTAGGTAATTATTCTGAGGATGTGATGAACAAAAAACTGAGCAAACAACTATACGCCTCGGATGAAATATACGCCACTCGATGTTTGAAAATATTCGTTGTGAAGTAAAATTTGGTGTGAGCCACGTATAAAATTCGTACTGGAAAATTACATCGCATGTGTAATTTAACGAAATGTTTGTTTGAAACAACGATATGCTCTGTCCAACGGTTTCTACATTTATGAGTGACATTTTAATAATAATATATCTGGTACATTCCACACATCGCCACCTGTCCTAGACAATACTAGGTACTACACAACTGGTATACATGCTTAAATAACCTTTATTTTATAATATATACACATATAGACACATTACACCCATACACGGAACGAATAGACATGTACATGCACACGAATATTTCCTCGAGCGGGAATCGAATCCGCGGCCCTCGGCTCCGCGGTTAGGGTTCGGCCAATCGGTCAGTCATTTACAAAATTTAACCGTTAGAAATAGTCTGCTACATATAGGCTGCAGGTGACCTTAAGAAATATTGACAATGACGTATTTTTTTATTTATTTATTTACCATATGGGGCCGTCCATTAATCACGTGATCTTTTTTTAAGCATTTTTTAACCCCCCTCCCCCTTGGTGATACATGGTGAGGTTTAAGACTACCCCCCACCCCCCACCCAACATCACGTGTATTATTAGTATCTACAAAAATTCTTAAATTTTTTAGAATATTTTAGAATATTGTCTTAAATACGGGTATAAAGTATAATCTTATTTTATTCTGAAATTAAGCACCATGATAAAAATGTCTGGACAGAAAAATTGCAGGTTGTTTTTGATTGGTATAAAAATAATAAACGAATGGTGCATACTACACGCCGCTTTTCGATTTAAAAATAGCGCGTTTGAAAAAATAAATACACGTGATATCTTACTACACCCCCCTCCCCCTTGTGACATTTCATGATTTTTGTCGAACCCCCCCCCCCCCCCCCTTCAAGCCTCACGTAATTAATGGACGGCCCCTATGATGAATTAACGTATGTCTATTATTAAGAATTATTAGAAATGAATTAAGAAAATTTTTTTCTAATTGACCTCCAGTAGTATACCAAATACGAGTACATCACCAGTGGTAAAATGGGACAATTTGTACCACTGGTGGATGATATGGGAGTACCATTGTGTTATTTGGTCACTGGTGGTCAGTCAGTTGAAAAATTGGAAGATCGACGGACCACCGATGGTGACATTAGGTGGTCAGATGGTCCACAGCGAATTCAAAACACAAATTACACTGAAAACTATACCAAAAATACGTTTTGTTAGGTACCTATTACCTACGACGTGTTAGTGACTGTAAAATACCAAACGGGCCCAAGTGGCTTGAGGGAAATAAATTAATGGGAATATTGGCATTTAAATACACAGTTTTTAGTCACAATATATGGTATATAAGAATGTTATAATGTTTATTTTATTTTTTGTTATTTAGTTCCAAACATGGCGATAGCTTTAAATATATTATTATATAGAAATGTAAACATTTTATGTCTTAATCACTCGATATGTTATAAAGCATTTTTTTAATAAAAAATAATTTTATCAAGCTTTGAAAAAGTTTTAATATATCACAAATATAGACATTGTTAATTTTTAAACGACTTCAAAAAAAAAGGAGGTTTCTCAATTCTTTTTTTTTTCGTAGAGTATGAACCGAATTGGATAATTTTTTTTTTTGTTGGAAAGGAGGTATCCCCAGAGTGGTACCATGATATGGAAACGAGGATCTGATGATGGCATCTCAGAGAAATCGAGGGGAACCTTCGAAAATGGTACTTTAAGGTTTCGCGTTTTAAGTATTTTTATGAAGTACTACCACTAGTACTATTTAATGAAGGTCGGACGTCGATCTGATGATGGAGCCGAAAGACAATCGAGGGAATTCCTCAACGATTTACAGCAATTACCTGGTGTGTGGACTTGATTCATTTCTATTGATGAAAACTTTGCACCCACATAGGTTATAAGTGCCATTACAGGTCTGACGATGCAGACCATACCCAGTCGAAGGAACTCTTTAACGATTTACAGCAATTAAATGGTGTTTGGACTTAATTCATTTCTATTCATAGGACTTTGCAGTTATATGGGTTATAAGTGCCATTACAGGTCTGATGATGGAGACCATACACATTCGAGGGAATTCCTCGACGATTTACTCCATGCGGTTCTATATGCCAAAATGTTCAGTTCGCACAAAAATAATACCTAATTAAGATTGAAGTTTTACATAGGAATACCACTACCTACTAGGGATGCTGATGCGTCAATTTGACACTGAATTGAATTTGCGTAATCGTGGCGCTGGCTCATTTGAGTAGCGCGTTTAGAAGCACCATTTATACTAAATACAAATAAGTTACAGATGTGTACAACTAAAAATTTAAAAATAAAATAAACCTTACAAATAAAGTAAAACCGACTTCAAAAACGTAAACTAAGTCGATGCCAAATCAGACACTTTAAATTAGTACTTACCAAGTAATAACAATTACAACAATGATTTACCTATTTAGAACTATAATAAATATAGATCACAATTTAAAGTGTCTGATTTGGCACCGACTTCATTAACTATATGTCGCCTATCAATGCTCCTTTCTTTAAAGTGAAAATTTTATTTTTAACATTTTAGTTTATGTTTTTGAAGTCGGTTTTTACTTTTTTTTGTAAAGTTTATTTTTTGTATCTTATTTTTTGGGAATACTCCCTTTAAATAATTAAATTTACATGGAAATGTGTAGGTAGATACCATATTCAAAGTTACACAAGTTATTGGGAACGGATAATATATTTTTTTAAGTTTCTGTTCTGATAACATATAACAAGGGTCGCCCTAGACGAACTTACACGAATCATATTAGGGACATACTAGAAAAGGGTCAAGTCCAGAGTACCCGGAGTATCTGGAGAGAGTGTATGAGAAGAGTGATGAGTGTTGATGAGGCGAAAGAAGTATGCCAGGATCGCACTATGTGGAAATCTGTAGTCTCTGCCTACCCCAATGGGAAGCAGGCATGAGTATATGTATGTATGTATAACATATAACAAATATTTCAAATTTTTGTTTCACTTGTTAAATTTTTTTTATTATTACCGTGTCAATCGTCCGTGAGAATTCGTCGACAGCTATACCAAAAACATTCATTATTTACGTTACACATCAGATAAAGTACGTACTGACGGATTGTTCAACAATCGACATTCGCACGGACCCGACCCAAACTATTATTCGTCGATGGACAGCTTAAGTTACACAACGCGTTATGCAACATCGCGATACGGCGTCGAGAGATATTTTATTTTTCCTCCACTGTCGCGATGCGAATGCGATCATAGAATAAAAAAGGTAACGAAAAAAGCGGGAAAAAAAACTAGTACGGTCAGTAGCCGGGCTTCGATGTTCCCGTTCACTTTGAATGATATCTCATTGTAGATCGGACGTGAAGTGAAAATATCGAACGCTTCTCGATTCTCTTAATAGCGTAAAAAGGATGTAAAGAAGAACAGTGGTTCAACTTGTTTGACGATCGCGTTTTGACTGCGTATATAGACATTGAAAACGAATTTAAATACATGTGATTTCCTTAGACTATGTTAAATTTTTTTTTTATTTCACTACATTTAAAATTTCAAACATTTAAAACATATTAATACTTCATAGTCGTATGATTACCGCTTACTTTATACTACACTATATCAAAATGCAGGTTTATATGAAATTCATAATATACAAAAATTGTTATTTCATTACTACGAGTAAAAAAACATACTTTTCTTTTTGAAAATCATTTATGAGAATTGTGTTCTTTTCCTGTTAAAAATTTATTTTTTTCTAACCCCCCCCCTCCAATCACAACAAAACACTGTCTCGGACTGTATTCAGTCTGTGGTCGTCAATCAAGAACCTTACTTCTCCAGCGTTTATCGCTTCTGTGTCCACCCATTATTCACTTCAAATAATTATGTGAGCTATATCGACCACTCCAGTTCTTCTGCGGATTTCTTGGGCCCGAATAGAATATTTAACTCATATTGAAAATATTACATTTATTAAGAAAATATGAAAATATATTGTATATAATAACATTTACAAACTAATTTATTTTCGGTGGGAGAGTTTGCATCTTATAAACCATTAAAAGTTTATCTCTCTCTCTTTCTTGAAAAAGAAAATTTAACTTAATTGTAAATGGCCTCACGTCACACCCGCGGTATTTACTTCTCTGTCTAACAAGACAATTTAAACACTCTTAACCTTGTTATTAATTACTTTTTTAAAATTATTTCACTGTTATTATATACATATTTAGAAAACTCTTTCACATATAATAATTTAAAACTATTCTACCTCGTAAAGAGACTTCAATCATAGCACTTTCTTGTTCTTCTTACTTGAGATTATTAATGTAGAATTAAGTTAAGGACCACGTCGTACTGTAAACTCTGGATTGAAGTTTAAGTACTTATTAGCAGTGAGATAAACAAAAATTGTTTTGCTCATTTCGTTGGTATACTGTTCTTTTTTAAGCTGTCAATATATTTGGTCTAAAGCGGCGTGCCCCTACACCGCCGTTATGGATCGCTCGTGAACAATTATTGTCAAATAATAAGAAACAGTTTATTTATTGGCATCCGTATAGACGGCAAACGAAAGTGAGATCGTTTTGTTGCCGGTGACCTGGTTATAAAAAAAAAAAAATTCCTATCGGCTTTCACTTGAACATCATAGAAATGAATATTTCTTAGCGCTTACATAATTAGCTGAGTGGCCGTATGGTTAGGAACCTTTACTGCAGAACCAAATGTCGCGGGTTCGATTCCCGCCCGGGACAAATATTTGTGTACATGTAGATAGATACATGTCTAGTTGTTCCGTGTCTGGGTGTGAAATGTTTAAATTATGTATATATAATAATGAATAATTAAGGGTGTATTTCAGCTGTCTAGGACCCGTAATACAAGCATAATACTTGCTTTCTTTGAGACTAGATGGGTGGGATGTTCCAGGTAGATATGTTTATTAATATTATTATGTTAAACGCCGGTGTCATTGTTTGAATATATGCTAATTATTAAATGGTACCTGGAAGACATATTGAGAGGATAAACCGAAATGACACATTTTTTTTTAAACAAGAGTGATGGTGGGCGGGGCTATATATCTTTTAACGTATAATTTATGTGGATTAAAAAGAAATTAAGTGAATTATGAAAACGACGCGTGCGAAATGGCGTCAAAAGTTAGTTCATTATGTTTGTCTATGTATCACTATTTATGTGATAATTTTTGAATATGTATTACTTATATTTTTATTGCTGTAGGTACAAAAATTCTCTAGATGTTCTCACCTTTCTTTTATGACATTGTTTGTGGTTATAATTATTAATAGTTGTTTACTCCATACTTACTGAAGATAATTATGTCGCTGACTGCGAGCATACCTTGTCTACACCTGTTTTTGTGTATAGCTTGTCAATAATTTTCATAGTAGGTTCAACCGGCTTTACTGGACTATTGATTAACCTATTAACTTGTCAATCAATCATTATCAATCAATTGTCTGTGTCAATTAAATGGCTCGTGACTTACAATCTGACCCAATTGGGTTAGTGTGAAGTGCCCAGGTTAAAAAACATTTAGTTTATTTTTATTGCAGCTGAAGGAGGAAGAACTACACAAAACACGAGAAGTAGTAAATAGGTCTAAACTGAATAAAAAAATAGAAATGGGCTTTAAAATAAGAATTAAGCGGATTTTTTCTGAACATATTATACTTTGAAGTGTATCTGAAGTATTACCTAATTTTCCTGACATAATTTTCATATAAATTCTTTAAAGATTTTTATCCACACTGGTCGAGTGGTTAGAGATCCTAGCTGTATGACCAAAAGTTCTCGATTCCCGCTCGAGACCAATATTTGTATACATGAACATGACTAGATTATGTATAAAATATCCCAGGTATATTATTAAATATCTACATTTCATTCAGTATATAAGTTATAGACAGTCCCTTGTCAGTTAGTACATTTATGAAAATATAATTTATGTATATAAAAAGTTAAATGCGTTCACTAAGGTGGGTGATGGCCACAACTTAAATACAAGACTATTATGTAATTATGGTATTAATATTATGTAAATTAATTAGTTAATTAGTGAATTCCCAGGTTCAGATTTAGGTTAATAATTCTTTCATGGGAAATTGTATTCGTTTTTATAATAAAACTCCAAAGGAAATGTTGGACTTAAATTGTAATCAATTTATAAAGCGAATTAAAGTCCAACTCGTAAAAAAAGCTTACTGTTGTATTACCGACTATTTAATTGATAAGTGCGCACGGACATCATTGTAATAATTGCAAGTATTTTAAATTAAAAAAAAAATTAAATAGAAATAACATATATATTTAAATAAAATACACAGAGTTTCTTACAGTTTTCTTTTCTAGTTTTCCGAACTTATACCTAATCAATTAAATTTGACTTTCAATAAGTGTGTGTAGACATCTAATGTTGAATACTTTTAATTTTGATTAGATTTCTCACAAACAAACAAGCAAACAATGTATTGAGACTACGCAACGCGCTTTGTGCTGAATTAGTGATTATACGTACAGTACATAACACTGAAAATCCCAATTTCGAGCAGGCAAAACCGCAAGCAACAGCAAGTTACTATATAATACAGAAGTACTGTCGATCTCTGCTCGCTTCATAACACCCTGCGCCTAATAACACGCAAGTGTTATGCCCTCAGGCTAATACAGTCGAGGCGTTCATTGATTCGATATGTATCGAAGCTTCATCAAGATACCTCCCGTTGCTTAGGCTGTGGTAATAGATCTCAAACGATGCTATAGTTTTTTTGACCTCCATTATAGTTAGTTAATAGATATTTACACGTCGATCTGAATGATTAATGTGTTTAGCTACTTAAAAAATACTTTTTTAGACCAAATTAATATTTAATTATAATTTCGATTTGCTTCCATCTTATAGAGATATCCATAGGTATGAATTCTATAAGTTTACGTTAGAAGGATTCAAAGATCATAATCCACTAGAAGACAAACGAATGGAAAAATTGATAGGCCTATAAAGAATATAATAAAAGTACGTCAAAGTTATTTCAAGATCAATAAATATGATTCTAAATACAGACAGTTATGCACGCGATCTTACGTAACGTAAGAGTTTTCAACAAAGGGGTCGTCCATTAATCACGTGACGGTTTTTTTAACATTTTTAAATCCTTCCCTCCCCCCTGGTGATACGTGGTGAGGTTAAAGACTAACCCCCGTCACCCCTACCCAAAATCACGTGTATTTTTTCAGTACATGGTATCTTAAAAATTTCAGAATATTGTTTTGTAAATACAGGTCAGTTAAAAATTAAGTACCGTGATAAAAACGTCCGAACAGATATTAAGGTTGCAGGTTGTTTTTGACTGACATAAAAATAATAAAGAAAACGTGTGATCATGTGACAAACATATGATTGTACTGGTACATGACTCGATCTCACATGCCCCTTTTGGTAGTTTAGAAATCACGTGTTCAACGATAAAATAAAAATACACGTGATATCTCACTACACCTCCCTCCCTCCTTATGATATTTCGTGATTTTTGTCGAACACCCCCCCCCCCCTCATTTCGAGCCTCACGTGATTAATGGACTACCCCAAAGGAAAATGATTACTCTGTCTTTATTGTCATTTTAGTTTGAGCCAGAATTATTTATTTATTTGTTCCACTACTAAGCATATTATTAGTTTTATCTTCGGGGATGCCAGCGCAGGCGGGCAATCGGTACTCTCAGGTGTGGAATATTTCGCCCAATTCCCCATTTGATGAATCCCTTCATGGGTTACTGGTTATTCGACGTCATCTCCAACCTTCTTTTAGCCTTCAGAAAGTCTAACAGTTGCCCAATATTGATGTCTACAAGCTGCTTTTCATCTATATTTTCTGTTCCTAGAATTTCCCATCTACGCCACCTGGACTCCCGCCACTTGCATGTAATGGATTCGCGCCACCTTTATCAGATCATCTATCTGCCTAGGTGGTGGATAACCAACACTCCCTTCACGGATACACGATCTTCACTTGAGGACCTAATCTGGTTGTCGATTCTACGGCATATGTGCGCAGCCCGTTTTGGATTTTCTCACTGCGGGTTCTGTCGCGCAAAAAAAACTCCCAACATATTTTCTTAATTGACTGCCTGACCTTCAGCTTGTTAACTAGGATCACAGTTATTGACATTCCGGCACCATATATTAGTATTATTTAACCATAGTCACTGGTTCATAAATATTAGATTTCATTTGTGTCTTTGTACGTATAATTTGGTAAGTTGTTACATGTTTATTTATTATTGGAACAAAAATAACATACGTAGGAACTCAGAGAAAAATGTATCACCCTTGTAACAGTTTACAAGGTGTTGTAAGAGGTGGTACACTTTTCTCAGTCTGCGACTGTTATGTACACAGATTATGTGCAGACTTAACGCTAAGTGCAGTAATTTTATTGCACAACTCACAGCGTCGCAATAAGTGGCCTTTATGCACAAAATATCAAATTCTTTTTTTTTAATACAAATTTTAGATTGCAGAACGATTTGATGTCTATGGTGACACGACCGTTACAGACACTGTGAGTGGTCACTCATAGGTTGACGACTGACTATAGACAAAATTCATTTCAAGCCATACATTTAATTTTTAGTTCGGCCGTTCTATACAGGTGAAATAGGTAACAAGGGCACAACTGGACAAGTCAATAATTGATTTTGTAAGTTTGAAGTTTTGTAAATGGAACGGAACGTAATTCGAAACGCCAATCAGCGTTTAGTGACGTCACACTTGCCCCGATGATTATCGGTGACGGCTGGCGACAGACACGTTGAATGTAGTTGACTGACAGTACAGCGGGTCATTTATGAAGACAGCTCGCGCGATTGGTTGTTTTCTATATCGTTTCCACATCGAGATTGTTTTACGTCAGTATAGTCACATGTATAGACTCGCAGATGATGTTTTTGGCGTGCAAATCAAAATATCCGTTTTAAATAATATTATCTCAGCAGAAATTGAAATATATACGGCGTGGTCGGCTGAACTTAGTTCAAACGTATAGAGTGTAGATGGTGTAGAGCTTACCTACTCAAACACTTTAACACAAACAAAAACTTTAAAAAAAATAAGATAAATAATAAAAAATAAAACTTTAAACATGTTTTTCTCAGTGACCGTTAGTTTGTGTCATATGTTCAATTGAAACTTTTTGTTTATTTTGTAAACTCTACACGCTCTATTAGTTTGAATTACGTTCATCCGAACACGTTTTAAGTATATAAAAATATTTATTATGTGCTGAACTAGTTTTAAAAACCATGAAAATAAAATGTATGCGTTTTTCCATGTTTTTCTATTTACCTCATAAATTCATTTTATATGTGACATATGTAATTACGCTTTTAAATTAGGTAATCGTTACGTTACGAGTTGTAAAAATAAATTAATGCACATAGCAACACTGATACTGAGACGTATCACAGACAAATATGTCCATGATCGCTGTTATATATACTTTATAGATACTAGTTTTTAAAATAAAGTAGGGGGAGTCACTCAAAATCTTTGGTGCAAGTGATTTTAGACTCAGACCCTAACTGCGGAGCCAAGGGTCGCGGGTTCGATACCCGTCCGGGACAATTATTTGTGTACATGAACATGTTTATTTCATTCTGTGTTTGGGTGTAAATTATTTATATGTGTATAAAGGTTTATTAAATGGGGATTTTACTTCCTAGGAAAGTTGACATCTGTCTGACTCTATTACTTGTAGAAATAATGGAAGGTTGTCCTGTCCTCAGCTGCGCCTCGCCGACCAGTAAGTAGAGTTGTTGTAGTAAAACAAAATAGAATTTACTAATAAAATAAATTTAATATACTTTATACAAAAATTATTTACAATAATAAAGAACACAAGGCTACAGGATGACTTGCGTACCTGAGTGCAGTGATAATTCTACTGGTGAGGATTTGTGTAATTACAAGATATTTTATATAATTTAACATGCGTCGTTTCCCTACCTGATTGGGTTGACGTGTTTCGACAATTTGGTGTTTTGACCAATCAGAAAACATTTGGTGTCATTCGAGAGTCCAAAGTACTTGGGCCGTGCGATGTCACGTGTACTGAGCCAGCATAAATATTATTTTTGAATAAAAATAAATGACGGTGAAGAAGGACCGGAAAATGTTGCGATATTGGGGTCACCGATTTGGACTCTAGTATAAGCGGTCAATACCCTTATACACGTATATATTATAAAGAATACCCAAGTACATCAGTTGTTTGTAAGTAGTAACTCATAACGCAAGCGTAATACTTGCTCACTTTGGGACAAGATGGCGCTGTGGGGAATGTCCCAGATATTATTATATCTACACTTTTCATCGCACATGCGCAAAAGTTTTATCGGTTGTTATAGAATTCATCAAAAACGATAGCAATATGAGTATTTTTGTATTTTTAGTGTCACTAGATGATAGATGGCGGTCGTTACAGTTCCCAACCCGCAGTGGAGCAGCGTGGTAGACTTAAGCTCCAAGCCCCCCTCCTCACCCTGGGGGAGGCCTAAGCCCCTGCAGTGGGGTAAAAATGGGATGATGATGATGATGAGTGTCACTAGACAAGGAGATTACCTTTGCGCCAGAAATTTCGGTGAAAATCACCTAGTATTCATTTAGTTTGATAGGAGTTTTCTGAAAAGCACTAGAACGACCGAAGCTGCGACTATATAAAGCGATGCACTTGACAACATATCAGAAACATTTAAAGGGTAGTTTAGCGATAAAACAAATCAAGTGTAAAGAAAGAATAAATACCTAACTTGTCAGAGTTTCTGTGTAAATAAATCAAGTTAGCCATCATAGTATTCTCTATCGTCGGAGATTTAAACCGAGAGCCGGACAAAAACAGAAGTTTGCAATCAATGGTCCATTCTCATTTAGATTAATTCACTGTGATTAATGAAAGTTGCGGAGAAAGTTCATTACTTTACAATCCGTTCTGTACAGATACAGCTTTTGTTTTCGATTCAAACTCTCGGATTGCATTTTATTTTACCCCCTGTATAACGCCGTCGATGCGGAACTTCGGAGTCGAACGCGAAAATTTATGCGTCCACTCGACATTGCAACAAAGCGACTTGAATCGATTAGAGATCGTGTATCGAATGATTCGATTTTAATTACGGTCTGAACGCAAATCGATTTTTAATTCGATTAACGCGAAGTATTCGCCCCGAGTGTCGATTGAGTAACGCATTAATTGAGATTTTACGGCGTACCTTTGTTGTCGTGTATAGATAGAATTTCTAATTAGTAAGAAAAGTATGTCAAACTATGGAACACAGTCGATAAATTAATTTTATTTCGCTTTCGTTTTTAATGTACCTTAACCAAAAAGGGTCGGACCGAATTTTATGTTCTTTTCGTTTATTTCATTCAGTTCGATTCAACTGTTAATGCACTGGTGACTTAATTTAAACATCTGATATTTGTTGTATTGTTTTGTTTTTATTGGTATAGTTATTTAAACTACTGACATTTGTTATTTTGTTGGTATGTTTTGTTTTAAACTTTCATAAAGAAGATGGGATTGCTGTGGATTTCCTTGCACCGCTTCTTCTCTACAGAAAACCCGTTTAACCAAGCGGTTGGTGGTAGATTCTGTGACTTATCCTAAGTGACATTCTTAGTAACCTATGGTGATTAATATTTTCATTTTCGTACGGGTACCAACGCCTGATATACATTTTCACATGACATTTGATCTAGGCCCTCGAAACAAAGTATAGGATTGACGAGCATACAAAGAATACAGTAAAAATGATATTAGTGACGAGAACGTCCGAAAGCGGCTAGTGGTCCGCTCATTAAGTACCGTTTATGAAAAGTGACTTTTATAAAGAACGATACTTACGGCGACAATAGACTATATTGCGGCCGGTTTCCGCTTCTATATCTTTACGTATGGAATAAGTATTGTCGTATATGTCATATTTCTTTAACCACGAATTTGTCTTAAAATTTTATTGTCTTAAATTTAGTATACAAGATTACAATATGCTGTGCGATGCGCTATTGTGACATATAGAACGTGAGGCGATAGCATTGCAGGGCGAAGGTGCATTTTGTGGATGCAAACTATATTAAAATAGGCAAATATAGAGGCCTTCGATGGTTGAAGTCTTGACAGCACCCTCGCTCACACCCGCTGACACTTTATTTAAATATGTGTGTTTGATAGTTGGAGCACATTAGCCATATTGGTACGTGAAACTAGTTGTCGCGCTGCCTGCCAAGCATTCTGTCTCAAACAGAAGTATCCTTTGCTAATTTTTCCTCCCACCCAGTAATTACCTCTACATCCATTCTATGTTCCTTGGAGAACGAGAACTCTGAAAACGAAAATAAACTCAACTGCGCAACGAAGGGTCCATAGACTAGATTGCAGAGACGAGCTTCGCCACCCGTTACGCCTAGTATTCCGCAAAAGAATGGCATGACATGGACTCGAAAAGCTACATACGTAGCTACATTTACAGTTGACAAAGATTGCACACTTTATAATTTTCTATGATTTCGTCCAAGAATCGAATCGGGAATTACGTTGTCGCTAGAGTCATCAAACGACTAGACGATAGTGACAGCTAATTTTCGGTATATTTTATTTTTCCGCAAGCGTCATTAGCCGTCGCGTCGCGTCGCGTCATTTCGTATTTCGCGTACCGTTAGAATCCCCGACCGTAAATATCGAGTACGGTGATAAACGATGCGTTTCACTTAATTGCATATAAATACCTGATAATATATTTTGGCCTCATTTTTAAGGTTTAACATATGCATAGTATTTGTATATAGGTGTTTTGAGCAATGAGAAAAATATAATTTCTATACATGAAAAGTTATATGCTTTCTTTGAGGTTGGTGATGGTCACAACTTAAATACTATAGACATAAGCATAATTATTATCAATCATCAGGTTCAGGTTCAGGTTCAGGTCCGTGCCTCGGAGAGCACGTTAAGCAGTCGATCCCGGGCGCTGTCAACAATAGATGGCGGTCGTTACAATCCCCAACCCGCAGTGGAGCAGCGTGGTGGATTTAAGCTCCAAGCGCCCCTCACCTTATAGGAGGCCTAAACCCCTGCAGTGGGGAAGAAATGGGCTGATGAAATGAAATGAAGATCAGGTTCAGACTTTCAAACATCAATTATTTCGTGGGAAATCATATATCTGTTTTTATCATAAAAGTATGAATTGGCTAGAAGCCTTCTTCTGCGTTTACCATCTAACAGCGGACTGAAGCAACTGACGTGTAAGATAGCGAGTTTCAGTCCATGAGGTCCCCGCGCGCAGGTCTTCAACCCCACAAAATTGCAACGACACTGTAAGGTGACATTTATGACTCTATTAAAACCAAACGCTGCTGTTAAATTAATTTACTCTATGGTTTTTAAAGTACAATCCCAGAAGAAATGTTGTTTAAATTTTAATCAATTTATAAAATGTATTAAAGTCCGACGCTTGAAGAAAACTTACTATTATATAGACAAATATTTAAATGATGAGTGCGTATGGATAACTTTTAAACATTTTAAATTTAAATAAAGGAAAAACTTATATATTTAAATAAAATGACCAGGGAAGAGGTTTCGCCAGTTCTTAAAATCTTCTTTTAGTTTTTTAACCGGTACCTAATTAATTCATTCATTTTGACATTTAATTAGTGTTGTAAACATTTTATATTAAATTTAAAAAAATATATTTGTGCTACAATTACTGTATTAATATCTCAATTTTCATATGGTACTTGACAGTCTGTATTCACGATCAGGTAGAATCTCTGCGGTGCTGGAGACGACATTGGCGTGCGGTGGGTCTTAGAAATTCAACCTAAAGTTTCAGTTCCGGTGAGAGGAAAGGACAGAAATGGCGTATAAATTCGAACACACAAGTTCGCAGAAAATTTCTATACACACGTTAGCATTCCTACGTTTTTCTTCATTATTTAAAAAAAAAATCTAAGTTACCGTCTCTACTGTCACGTGGAATTAATTCACCAAAATTAGGTAGGTCAAAAAGTGATGAAAAGAAATAATACTGGTTTACATGCAAAACCTTGATTCATACTAGTTTTCAGGGTTCCGTACCTCAAAAGGAATAAAAACCGGAAACCTTATTGAATCACTTTGTTGTCCGTCTGTCTGTCTGTCTGTCTGTCTGTCTGTCAAGACCCTTTTTCTCGGGAACACGTGGAGGTATCAAGCTGAAATTCATATCAAATACTCAGGCCGCCAGGGTCTACTGTCCCTTGGAGCTGTGAAAAAATTAAATTTCTATGTCGACGCAATCAAAAGAAACAACAATTTAAGCCGCATATTTTGAAACTCGCAACTACTCGCAAGGGAATCGAAACCTGAAGGATATTTCCAGTCGACCTAGAATCTTGAAATTTGGCATGAAGCAACGTTTTATAGCACATATAAAGAAAAAATTTCGAAAACCTTAAATTTTTAGTTACAACACAAAAAGAAAAATTTTTTTATTATAAACTTATTACCATTTTCCTCATATTATTCATATTGTACTTACACTCGGCCGGTTTTTTTTATTAACTGTTTAGCTATTTTTTTTACTCTATACAGTACCTTTGTACCACTAACCTGAAAAATATTACATTTCATGCCAGAAAAATACAATTCTCGACGAGAATCCAATTCTAAACGCGTGATTTCGTGTATACAGTAGGTTTATATTGTCCGTAAAAAGTGCGATTTGGGTGAATTCAACAAGGCTAATTTCACTTTCCCGCTAGAATGGCTGTCATTGTGCGGGTTGGCGCGAATGGACAATTACAGTAAAATGCTACTAAACGGCGAGACTTTCTTTTGACGGCCACTGTCGGTTAATAGAGCGTTGAGTTGCTGCATCCAACCCCGTTACTGAAAGGCTGAAAAATTAAAAAAATAAATAAAGCAACAGTACTGGGCGCGTTCATTGCCCAGATGGCGGACTACCTTATAATCTATACCTATAAAATCGTAGTGTATGTCAGTCTGTTCGGGTTGATCTCGAAAATGGCTGAACCGATATTAATGAAACTTTGTAGAAATCAAAAGAAGATAGTAAAGAGTGACACAGGCAACTTTTTGTTTGTCTATTCGGAATATATATAAAGAAATATGGAAGGGCAGGGGAGAGAGATTATTTATTAGTCTTCACCTCCCGGCCTAGCGTATGTTAAGATATTTATATTCATTAATTGAAAGGCAAGATGAATTGATAAGTACTCTTGGCTGATAAGAAGCCAAAACTCGCGTCGTGATAGCCCAAAGCGCAACGAACGTGTCTCAAATTTATAAGGCCATTGGGCCATGGTTCGAATCCGGGCGTGTACCAATGAGTTTTTCTGACTTAAGTACATAACTATCACTGACTCCATGCCTTGGAGAGCACGTTAAGCAGTCGGTCCCGGGCGCTGTCGATAGATGGCGATCGTTACAAAAGATTTACAAAATTTACAAAAGAGTCTATTTACAAAAGATCATCCACTAATTGCAAAATTTCTTATTGCGTGCATCTAAATATTAAGTTTATGACGTCGTTGACACTGTCGCTGACGCACTGATGCTTATTTTTCTTTGAAATTCCTACCGTGGTATGAGAGCCAAAATGTGTGCAGATCAAAAATGCGTCAAAATTGGATTCCAACTACTGTCACGATACGATCTATAGTTAATAGTAGATGAAGCGATGACAAATTTCGTTGTACTTCAAACGTTGAAGTAATTAGATTTCTTAATAAACAACGCTTTGGTATGGTAGAAAGAAATACGTTTTGAGTTTTACGCATCTCGTAACTATTATGGCCTTTCTATAAAGTAAAGACGCGAAGTAGTCTAGAGTGGTAGAAGTAGTCCTATATCTTATGTTGCCATTTTGCCTGAACATCCCTGACACTGTTAGGATTCAAACAATAAATATTTAAATTAGTATAGGGTTTGTTTCTAACTTGCTAATACGCTCTTATCTCGCAGATACGTATTCCGATTACTAAATTCGAAATGTATTCAGCCTTGAGTTTAAATAATGTATGACAATGACCGGGTCTTGGTCGTTGTATGTATGTGGTGTCTTCGCTTGGTACCAAGAATACAAGCTAATGTTTAGTTTTGAGCCTAGACGTTGTTGTGATGTATTATAAAATAAAACAAAATGATCACAACAACACACACAATCACAACAACGTCTAGGCTCAAAACTAAACATTAGCTTGTATTTTGGGTACCAAGCGAAGACACCACATACATATAACAACCAAGACCCGGTGCCAGTATTAATAATATTCATCATATAAATACTGACCCGACCTGGGATTCGAACCCGGGACCTCCAGCTTCGCAGGCAGGGTCGCTGCCCACTAGGCTAAGCGATCGTCATGACCGGGTCTTGGTCGTTGTATGTATGTGGTGTCTTCGCTTGGCACCTAGAACACAAGCTAATGCTTAGTTTTGGGCCTAGACATAAATTAAAACAAAATGATGTAAATACGATTTCTGAAACGCAATTTTTTTGTGATTAGAATTATAGACGTTATTGTATAAAAGCATCGTTCTGGCTACTGGCCAATTCTAATGAGAAGAAAACTTGCGTGGCAAAAGTTTTTAATTTGAGACTTTTTAAAATAAAAGCCACTTCGTTCTAAATTCAAAATGAATGTAAAAATTATACAATTGCTCATCAATTGTTTTTACTATGGTGTCTAAGCTCAATTATGGACACGTCGAAAATTCAAGTAATTTTTGAATAATGATTCCGTCTTGGTATTAACTTAGCAGATACAGCTAGTATTATCAATGCTGTGTTTGGATGTAACATGACTAATGAATGCACTCCGTGTTTTTTATGCAGTCACTTTCGAAGTGGAGCTGTTAACGTGCTAATACCCGGACGTAGCATCTCGAACTAAACTACCGATGCACCCCTAGTAAGCCAGCTTGCTATGTGCACACGCGTTAACTTGAACACTTGTTTCATTGGTTGTCCAATGACAGGGAGTCCAGGGTTTTTATTTACTTCTGTATAGCACAGTTATTAAAATCATTAATGAAGAATTACAAGCCATTGTGGAAGTTGATCCGTATTAATCTACTGCAGAATTCTCAAAATGGTTTCTAGTCAACATACGTGCTATTTGCGCTAAAATGTCAATTTAAAAGAATATTGAAATATAGGCAGGTGCTATGTATTGACTAAACCGCTTCAAAATGGGCGCGTCGAAGCTAGCCTTGTGTGACTGTGAAAATGTGGTGACTTTATACCGAATCATACCTACACTTCCACCAGCTCATTATACCCCACTACAGGCACCCTCTGGGTGATTAGAGCTTATTTCACCACACTGCTCCGGTGCGGGTTGCTGGATTTTAACGGCTGCCATCCGTTGATGACAACCGGGACCGACGGCTTAAAGTGTTCTCCGAGGAATGGAGTCAGTGATAGTTAATGTAATTAAATCACAAAAAACTCATTAGTACACGCCCTGATTCGAACCACGGCCGCACGACCTCCTAAACCAGAAACAGGTCGCTGCGCTCGGGCTATCACGATTCACGACATCACGAATCATACCTAACGTGTGACAAAAATTAGATGTTTACGATGATAACAAGTGAAAACCCCAATGCCTGAAACCACGTCAAATGCCAGAACTTGGTCCAAAAATCAAGCAATACCCACGACAGGTAATCCACTCGCATTATCCACTACAGCTTCCTCAGATCCGGTGCATCAATAACAGTGAAGTGTACAGTCAAAACTTGGGACAGTGATGGTGGAACTGACAGGAAAACTACCACGACTTGCCAACTGATCATCATCGTTGTTGCTTCAAGAGAATGTAAGACGTGATAATAAACAAGAAACTATTTCAACGCTACAGGAATTACAAGTGGAAAAGCTATTAGAAATGTAAACAAAGTAAAAACGAGAAAAATAAATTTTAAGCTTCATCCTTCAATGCTTAAAAATTCTTAGATCATTGTATCTACGAGTTTTAACGGAATCATTTTCACCCTGAGACGACTATGAACAATTAAAATAAAGGACCAACCAAAAATGACAATCATATCGTCAGGATCTACAGTGCATATTAGCGATTTTTGCAGTTTTTCCGCATTTCCCGTCTTTTCTTTATAATATATGCCGTTAATTTTTCCGAAGACAAAGACCATGAAAGATAAAACGATAAAAGGATTACGCATATCCATCAACTCAAAAATCTCATAAAAAAGAGCACTTTAAAAATTTTCAGAATTTTGCAATTTCCTGGATATTTTTTCCAATTTTTCTTTCTCTAAAAGCTTTGTTCGGACGAACATTTAAAAAAATTTGCCAACTCCTTCCATTTTTTTTTTAAGTGATAAACTTACTAACTGACTTACTCTAACAACATTCATTTTTTATAGATTATGAATAAGTGTATAATAATACATAATAATAATAACACATGGGACTTCCCACACAGCGTCATCTAGTCCCAAAGTAAGCAAGTATTATGCTTGTATTATGGGGTACTAGACAACTGATAATACATACTTAAACATTCTTTATAATATATACATACATAAATATTTTATCGAAGACACCACACACAAATAACAACCGACCCGGTACCAGTATCAATATTCATCATATTAATACTGACCCGACCTGGGATTCGAACCCGGGACCTCCAGCTTCGTAGGCAGGGTCGCTACCCACTAGGCTAAGCGGTCTTTAAAGTGTATGTAACGTATGTTTCGTTTTTCTTATAAATTATCGATTCTTATAAAATTTTATTGCCACAATGGTATATGGTAAACGAGTGGCCCATGGTGTCATAAACTTGCGTTCAGAGCAAGTGCATTCGGTTATAGCGTGACCAAACACCATTCTCTTAAAGCGCATCGCTACCGGTCTTCTTAATGTGTACAGTTGAATCGTAAAACGTTTTATTAACACTTATAGTATAAGTTATCAAATTATGTCATAAAGAGTTAACAGGTCCGTAGCTTCTCAACGGTTAGTGATTCAGGTTGTGATTTGACACAAAGATAAATAAATAAATAAACATTTATTACAGGCTAGGGTCCATAAATCGTTATTAACAATAATTAAAGCTAATGTAAATCTGGGGGCACGGCCGTGCCCCCACCAAGTCGAGCAAAAAAGCGTCACGGCCGTACCATCCTTTTCTCGAAACAATTCAGACCATTTTCGACCCCCTGTAACTTCGTTGTGGATAAAACTAGAAGACTAAAATTTTCAGTAACCATGCAGGCATATTATATAAGCATATTACACGTTTTCTTTCAATTTGAACCAGTATTTTTAAGAAATTATAACGGGTCAAATTTCTTAATTTTGTCACTCACTGACTCACCGATCACCAAAATTCTAAGGCACTTCTAGCAGAGCTAGAAGCTTCAAATTTAGAATATAAGTAGTGTTTGGTGTATGAATCAAGGAAAAACTAAGAAATCTAGAAAAGACCGCAAAGAAAAGAGGGCTTTAAGAAAATTCGTTGCTGGTAGATATACAAATATACAATAAGTAGAAGGTACCGAAAAGGAAAAAAGTAGAACTGTGTACAAAATACAAAAAGAAATGAGATCCCATCAAAAACAATACTTGTCAAAAAAACCAAGTCTCGCAACTTAGTTGTTCTGCGGTAAAAAGTTGTGAGATCCATGTAATACCAAGTCGGTTATTAATTTATTCGGTTATAAATATATTGAGACTTAGCCATCGCACTAAATAATTGAATTTACATGTGTTTTCAGGCGATTGAATTTACACGTGTTTTCAGGCGATGGCCAAGTCTGAATATATTTATAACCGAATAAATTAATAACCGACTTGGTATTACATGGATCTCACAACTTTTTACCGCAGAACAAATGAGTTGCGAGTCTTGGTTTTTTTGACAAGTATTGTTTTTGATGGGATACGTAATTAAATAAAATTATATTATACAAAATTAAACAAATAAAAGGAATTATTATTATTACGAAGTAAAATAATCAGATCACTTATTTCATCAGACCAATAGCTGTCCCCACCCAATATTTTTTGAAGAGACAGTCTGGTCTGGCAGCGATAATTTTCAGGATGCTTACACCAATTGTAGATGTTGCAGGAGAGAGGCCGTTTTCTTCCGCATGATGGCATGGAAACCGTAAATGCGAGCCTCTGTGAACATCCCTGAGGCGCTACAACGCCATGACAGTCCCAATATCATCCTAAAGACATTATTGGATAAAGAGTTGTATAATTATATAACACGCGCGTACAGTACCCGGCCGTAAGTTATGCACACGAGTTCTAAAAAGCGGCTAATTAAAAACAAGTTTAAAAATAAAATAATAAGTAATCTTGTAATTTTTTATTTAAATATAATAACGTCAAACAATTTAGTTTTGTAATTAAATAAAGAAACGATAAGAATACCTATAGCTTTACTTCTTTTTACTTAGCCCCTTTCGAGAACTCGTGTGCATAACTTACGGCCGGGTACAGTTCCTCAATCAACCTTTATGACGGATGTGAACATAGGCACAAGTCGCGTCGCAGTAACCAGTTTTAGGTGTAGCGGGACGCAGTGGAGCGAGGTGCATATGACTGAACCTGCGCAAGCATGCATAAAACGTTGTATTCCAATAAGCGTTTCTTCATTGACCGACCCGGCTCGGCACCGACATTGTCGGCGGTCACAGTGTCGGCGCCGACACCGACAGATACATTCTTGATTTGACGACACCGACACAGATTTTGCGCCGACACGACATATGATGACATTATCATTTTAACGCGGGCGCGGGCGTGAGTAGCGCACGCCTAATAGAAGCTTGCGTGTATACACAACACATGAATAATAATGCCGGCCCGATACCAGTGGGAGACTTGCTGCCGACGACATGCCGGCGCCGGCATGTCCTCGCCAGTAAGACAGCCTGCAGTACTATTTCATAGAATTATGCGTCCACTGATGTCGGTGCCGGGGCCGGTGCCGGGTCGGGTCGGTCAATGAAGAAACGCTCAATCCGCCAATAAGTTTGATTGGAACTATACTGTTGTCAGTTTCGAAGTCTGTTTTCAAATTGTGAAACATTACATTTGTTTATGTCATGTAATAAATCATTGAAAAGATATAATTATGTAAGCTTCATTCATGCTACTAACCGTTGAGGAGTCCCCTCATGAGGAGACAACCCTGGCTGTGCCATAGGTCAGGCTTATCATTATAGTGTATATAGCCATCAAAGTTACATAATATGTGTTCCGAATTTCAGCTCAATCGGTTGGAGGGAACTGGTCTAAAATTCAGATGTAGTCAAACAATTTGTAATATGTGTGATTCCTAGGTCTTACAATTTTATCGCCTAATAATTTTCTTAAGGTAAATTATTAATAAAAAATTGGGCGCCTCGAAGAGACACTTGTAAATTTTCAGTTTGACTTCACCAATGTCTTTCATAAGACAACTGGTGTATGTATGAGCCCGAAAAAAAAACCGCTATTATAGGTAAAAAAAAAACTTCTTTTGTACGCACAGAGCGAAAGCGACGTATTCTCTGGAACGTGCTATTTCGCAAGGTTTCCGATAAAATGGATATATGAATGGAGTTGGACAATCAATTTATATTTTTGTTTTCAATTTCTTTTTCTGATTCCACTTACACAAACGTAAACGTAACCTCCTCGTCATTTAAATGGACCAACCCAAAAATTTCGAAAACGTTCATTTTCATATGAAAAGAATATTCTTACGAAAATATCCATCATAAAATTCGTTTATCATACCATACCATTACCCCATTAATGCTCCACTGCAGGGACTTAGGCCTCCCTTCAGGATAAGGGGGCTTGGAACTCGTTCCACTACGCTGCTCCAGTGCGGATTGGTGGATTTTAACGACAGCCATCTATTGGTGGCAATCGGGACCGACGGCTTAATGTGCTTTCCACAGAGCACAGAGCCAGTGATATTTACGTATATAAGTTAAAAAAAATCATTGGTACATGTCCTGGGATCAAACCTGGGCCTTCTAAACAAGAAGCGGATTAGCTAACACTCGGTTATCACGGCGATTTACACAAATTCATTCACTAACCGAATAATTGTTGTTATATGTCGTACATACAAAAAAAGGGTTACTTGCAGAATTTTTTTTTTTTCATCAAAGAAAGTAACGTGTATTAAGTTTTCTCAGAAACTGTCATGCAAAATAGACGAACTACAAAATATTTTTCATAGATACGTATGTTGTTTATTCTGAGAGTAAAAGTACATCGCATGTGGTTATTTCTACTTTTAAATTCGAAACTACACCTTGCAACTAAATTTGCAAGGTGTGTAAGCTTGCAAATTTCTAGTATTTATGTACTATGCATATTCGTACAGACAAATTTTGTCTTTGTCGCAATAGCAATATGAGCAAAAAAATATACAACCTTAACGAAATATACGCCGGTTGAGGTTTTGAAATATTCGCAATGAGTGGAAAATTCGTATTGAAAAAGAAAATAATGATTCTGAAAGCAATTTTAATGTGTGATTTAACAAAATGTTCGTCTAAAATTCGCGTTTAAAACAATGACGACCGCTTACCTTAGTGGGTAGCGACCCTGCCTACGAAGCTGGAGGTCCCGGGTTCGAATCCCAGGTCGGGTCAGTATTTATATGATGAATATTGATACTGGTACCGGGTCTTGGTTGTTGTATGTATGTGGTGTCTTCGCTTGGTACCCAAAACACAAGCTAATGCTTAGTTTGGGGCCTAAACGTTGTTGTCATGTCCACGTTATTATTATTATTTTTATTAATGATGGTGACGCATGGTCTGTCTAATTTATGAATAGGTATGTCACTTTCCTCACGTTTTCGATCGTTTCGAAGTAGAGACCATAGAGTAAATGAAGAATGAAGAGTCATAAATGTCACTTCACTGGATCGAAAATGTCGAACGCAATTATGCAGGGTTGAAGACCGGTGTGCGGGGATTTCACGGGGGTGAAGACCGGTGCGCGGGGACATCGCGCACTGAAACTCGCCATCGTACACAAGCTAGCCAGAGTATGAGTGGTTTGACGGTGAACGCAGAAAAGAGCTTCTAGTCAATTCGTACTTGAAACGGTCGTTGACACACAATATGATAATGCAAAAAAATTAACACAACGTCTTTAAAACGTTTGTTATTCAATAAAACAATACCATTCCACAGATAAACTAAAAAAAATTCATACGTATACAACA